>VZTR01012651.1:279289-332988 GCA_013400775.1 Chaetops frenatus
GCCAACTTTGGTAAATTACTGATGTTGCTGCATCAGTCAGCTCTGCAAGCTGTCGGCACGTGACTTCAAAGGCAGAGGTTTTCCCTGAAAGGATGAACCTTTCCAGCGCCATGGGTGTGGATCCTGCAGCTGACCAAGGCAGAAACGCATCCTATCTGTAGCTGCTGTGTAGCAGTGGGAACTTCCCAGACCCTTGCCAACTGCTCTCAACATGCCTGATGGATCACAGGGCCTAAGGAAATCATTGCCATGTTTATATTACATGGTTATATTATCTGCTTGCAGAAACCACAGCCCCTTTGTGCACTCAGACTCCTCCCCCTAAAGAAAGGAAGAAAATTTGAATAGAATAGAGTCTGAATAGCAGGGAGATACAGCAGACAATGAACACAAAACCCTCTTTCAAATATTTTGCTGGTGATTTTGTACAGAACGGCAAGTCTGCATTCCTCCCTGAAACGCACTGTGAGCTTTCATAAACAAGCATTTTCCCGAAAGTTCAGATTTTATAAAATTCAGAGTAAGGAGGAAGAGCTGCCTGGCTCAGCTCTCAGCCAGCACTTGGGGGAACTGATCCGGCTCTGCAGTCGGAGGGATCAGGCTGCGGGAAAGAGATGGCAGGGCTGAGCTTTGCAAGTGTTGAACAGGGTTCCCATCTTGTAAAAGCAGGAAAACTGTTCATCTCCTCCAAGAGGAAAATCATATCTACTCACAGAATTACTGAGAAATTAACCAGGAAGGTCTCTTTGGTTTTTTAAGTAGTGGGGAAAAAAAGATAATTTTAAACAAGCAAAGGCCCTGCAAGGACTGAATCCTTTAAAGCAGTCGTGCCACAGAGGCTTGCCTAGGTGTCAGGTGCAGTGAGACTCAAACCCTTTTGTTTTAAACCTCCGAAGCACAGAGTACAGTAGGAACTACATGGCCTGTGAGCATGTCTGCAGTAGGCACTGCACTGCCTGCACAGGCACGGGCTGGACACGGCACAACTGGAAAATTACCTGAGAGAAAGTTTGGGGTTGGAATACCCGGGGCACCTGGGGGTTTGTTGTGCTTTGCAAGACACAGGTAGATCATATACTCACAGCAGTACCTCAAGGGCAAACCATTTGAATACTTTACTAGCGATGTAAACACTAAGATACCAGTGAGCATTCATGGAGCACCAGAGTTCCATCTCCAGCCACAGGCTAAGGGGCATCAGACCTTCACAGTCCCTCTAACAGTCAGACCATCCCACAGCACCAGCAGCATCAGGACACCTGGCAGCCTTGGGATCCCTTCCCTGGACAGCCAGATTCTTCAGCACATGCCAGAGCTGGGGACCAGGGCTGTGTGGTGTGGAGAAAGGGCAATGTGGGCAGCTGAGGGACAAGGGCTCCCAGCACGGCGCCATCCCCTGGTTCAGCAGAGCACACACAGCACTTCAGCCATGAGGATGCAGCAGCTCGGCTGCAGAGGCAATTCCACGCAGGCTGTGGATTCAGCATTGTGTGTTCCTGTCCATCGGACGACAAGAAAAGCAATGCAGCTGACGTTTGTTTGTTTGTTGGGCTCTGCAGCCACACTCCTTTATTAAGCAACAGGCACAGNGGGGGATGTTTTAAAAAGCCCTGATCTGATAGCTCTGTCCAGGCTGCATCTTGAGAGAATGGACATCCAAGCTGCTGACAGCCCTATCAACTCATCCTCCCATGGGCAGAAATCGGGGCCAACACTTTTGGTGATTTATAAAGAAAACTGTTTTCACAGACACAACGTGAAAGACACAAGCTCTAGATTACCACCAAGATTAGCATGCAAAAATGTATTTGAATTTCTGATCAGCAGGAGGCTTCAAAGGGCCCAGGCTCGGATTAGCAGGTGTTACGTGAAAAAGGAGAGAGAGCTTTTGTGCTACAAAGTTGCGCCAGGAAAACAAATATGTCTTTCACTTTGAAGGGTTGGGGAGGAATTTGTGGCCATTGCCATGGAAACTCAACGGGCCTTACACAGCAAAGCCAGATTTTGGAGACAGAACTGCTCTTATGTCTGTATGCTGCTGAATACAACATGTCTTTATCAGAAGGCTGCTGAGGAAAATGAAATGACAATGTGACACCATTATAACACCTTTGTTTGTTTCAGATTAATTTCCATTATCTGGAAAAGGAAAGAGCATAGCAGGCACTTGCTTTCAACAGTGGATCCCTTGAAACTACATTATTTGGAAAAAAATATATATGAATTCAGAGGACCTTGATTATCACTAACATCTAGCTAAATTTTCTGGGCCAATATAGTCCCACCCAAAATCAGTGTAGGGTCAGTCTTCGGCTGTTTGCTTTAAAATTCTTTTTCCACTTCTTTTTTCATTCATCCTGTCTCTACATCATAACTGAATGGCCTTCATGTGAACCACAAGGCCCTGGCTGGATAGCAGTGACCTTTAACTAAACCAAAGCAGGCCAGAGAGGGTGTTCTCAGCACCCCCGGCGATCTCACTCAAGCTGTGACAAGCCCACCTCCTCGAGCCCTCCAAAAGGTGCTGTGGTCCACAGCTGGCCATGTCGACAGGTGACTTCACAGGGCTGTCCTCATCCACAGGGGCCATGAGCAGTTGAAATGTCCCCAAAAGGACATTTGGGGAGACAAGTCCTCCTCAGGGTAGCAGTGAACAGCAGCAAAGGGCAGTGCAGCAAAGGCAGGAAACAGTGCAAAAGGCCCTCTCCAAGAGGCCACAGCACTGCAGGCTCTGAAGCTGCTCCTCCATGTGTGTCTGCCTTTGGCTGCCCAGTGTACTCAACCCTGGTTACAGGTATTGTATAATGAACAGAAAACAGCCACAATTAACCAATTAGTCTGCCACTAACTCATCCCCATCAGTACAGTTAAAACATGCAATTAAACACAAAATTAAATAACTGATGTGAAGATATTACGCTGAAAGGTCACAGTATCCCCCCATTCCCTCTGCAGTTCAGCCGTGGCTCATCTGGCAGCATGGTGGGGGCAAAGATGGGGCCCCTGCCCACAAACCCCCGCTGGGGGGGCACAGACCCACATTGCCACAGCCCTGAAGCTGTGCCCAGAGACACCAGCTGTGGCACTGCCACCTGGCACTGCCCCCATGGCTGGTGAGGAGTGACTGCTCGGAGCACCTAGAAACCCCTCACATAGGGTGCAACACATGAAGGCACAGAAAACTATGGAAGACTCAGACCCAGCCTCCAGGCTACGGTCAACAGGATCATGGCAGATGATCCTGTCTCCAGGCACCTCTGAAGGTGTTCAAGATGCTGTGGGATCCTCCCAAAGGACAGGTTCCCCAGGAGTTTCTAGCTTTAGGGGGCTGAAGGGCAGGCACAGGGCAATAATTCCTAACTTTGCTCTACTTGCACCTGGCCTAGAACACCTCAGGCAGAAATCCTTGGATCCTGGCACCATGTCAGACATGGAGCCATCTCACAAAGCCCTGCTCACACACTGAGCAATGCTGCCTTCTTTGCTCTCAGACAGGAGTGGCAGAAGACATTTCTTGGATAAACTAGGTTTTGGTTAGTCTCTTCCTGTTGAAAATCTGAATTGTTATTTAAAAATAATAATCCACTGATGTCTAAGTGAGCCTCATACAAACCTTAAAGGCCCTGCTGCATTAAATAAGAGCACATTCTGTGAGAGGCAAAGCAGCAGCACTGTCCAGACATTAAGATATCGACTACCTGTGAAAAGAAATGAGTGTAACAATAGTGTAACGAGTGTAACAAAGAAACTGAGAGCACTTGAAACCCAGTATACTTGCTAGAACATGCATTCACTCTCAGATCTCAGCTTCCACAACTCCTTGGATAAGAATACCAACTTCCTCTCCAGCCTGCCCCACCTTTGCTGGCTTCATTCACGTTTGCAAGAATGCATTTTGCCCTGAGAAATCTGGCAGAAAATGGAACTCCTGTCCTCCTCTCTTTGCTGGCTACTTACAAAAAGACTTACGGTATTAAAAGCTAAAGAACTGGTTTCACAGAATTCCAGAGATAAACACACAATTTGGTGCAGATACTGCCTGAATTTCAGTGCCATTTGCATTCAGCTAAGAGGAAGCAGAAACTTCTGCTTTTCATCACTAAGCAGTCACATCCCTGGATACACAAAGTAAAAGGCAAATAACACTTACATGTGAAAAAAGAAGCAAGCTTTAAGATATGCATCCTTGAAGCATACTTCATATGGGCCAAAAACTTCTAAACTAATTAGTTACATCCAGGTGTTGTTTGAAAGCTAGTAAGGCAATATGTAGATCTTCCTCCATATCATGGGTTTAGGAAAATCTATTCCTTCAAGTGTAAAATACAAGAAATATACAAACACACATTTTATCTTAAAGAAATAAAAAAATGCAGTCCTTACATTTATAGCCTGTTTACATTTCTAGTTTAAAATATTTAAATTAATATTTAATTCCTAGATATATATGACACAATAAATATAATCAAACCAAACCAAATTAAAATAATTTCCATATATGAGCTGGAAATGCTCAAAGATTATTCCGAATGAAGGAAGAAAGAAATTTTAAGATAGAGATCTAGAAGCTGAGGGAATAACTTACAGTCAAATGCCAAGATTTTACACCGTCAGTTATGTAAAACAGCATAAGACAAGGCAGCTGAATTTGTAACTCACAAAACCCTGACAAGTGTGGTCAACCTCCTGAAAGCAGTAATTTATTATCAGAAATGTCACGCCTACACAATAGCCTTATTGTTGATTCATTAGGTAATTTCCCTTGAAGACCAGCTGTTTCTAGTGTGGTGGGATGAATAATGAGAAAGATATTTAATGTTCAGGGTACAAATGACAGACATAAGGAGGTTCTAACACCACCAGCGTCTCACTGCCTATGGCAGCAGCTCTGTTCCAGGGGATAAAGGTCCTACACCTCCCACTTGCACAGAAAACCTCCCAGGTGTCAGATATGCTCAGAGGGCAGGTTGCTGTGCAATACCTTCAATAGAATCAGGAGACCCATGTGATATGGCCAAGCAGGCCTTGGGCTCATTGTCACCTTCTATTTCCATTGACATGCCCCAGGGGTAGATACTTTCCCCTCCCAGCAGACTCAATTTATTCCCAGGTGCTTCGCTGAATGTCTCGCCACCAGTGCAGCTTGCAAAATACAGTCCCCATGGCTGTGCTCCAGGCAAGCTTTCATCCTGTCTCCCAGAAGTGCCTCTTTTTTAATGTTAAGCCAAGAACTATCTAGATAATAATTATTAAACTGTAATTTACTACAGCTAGTACTACTATCTGCTAGTTGTTTAGTTTCTTTTTTTTCATTTTACACAAATATATTATTTGTCCCTCAAATGATCCCTCTGAGGGCTACTTCTCCATCATGTTAAGTAACACTGCAATTAAAGTGAGTTAAATTCACCAATAAGCAGACAAGCACCATGTGCTGTATGGCTGGTGTTCATTATGCGCAGTACATTAATGCCAACAGTTTGTCACTGCTTCTCCTGTTACAGCCACCTAAACTGCAAGAACCAGGGGGAAAAAAAAAAAAAAAAAAAGGAAAATTTGTCTAAAGGCTGCGATTGATCAGCCCTTTAATGTGATCCTGGGATACAAAAATCTGGTGGAACCATTTCTTTGCCTTTCAGAATGTATTTGTTTGGAAACATAACTGCATGCCAAGCAGGACCACAGTGCTGCCCAGAGCAGGCTCTGAGGGGAACCACTGTGGCTTTGATTGTGTTCCCAGAGGCTGCAGCAGGACAGAGCCTGGATGCTGACAGGCTGGCAGACACCCCACAGCCAAGTCAGGAAACATAGCAGTCTGCTGCTACAAGGCCCAAAACTTGCACTGAAATTGCAGTAGAAAGGAAAATAACCAGTCTCTACCTTGTCTAGTGATAGCTTAAGCTTTGAGATGACGGACGGACAATTCAAGTTGTAAAGGCCTGTCACTTGCAGGTGTCCCTATTCCTCCCCCACTTCGCCTTAAGTTGCAATTATATCAACACTTTCAGTTGGATGTGGCTTTAGGAAAATGAACAGAAATCCCAGACAGTAAATACACCTTCAGTATTTCTTTCTGAGGCCAGCTGCACTGACATGACACTTCAAACATGATTGTTTTTCAGTGACAGTGTTATATAAGGTAAATAATTTAGTAAATATCTTCCTCTCAGATCTTACTTGTGCTGCAGCTGAGCTCAAAATCAAGTTATTGTCCTTCTCTACCTATGGGGGGGGGCGGGGGGGAGTGTAATAAAAACCTGGGTTTACAGTTAATCAAATCTGCTGACTTTGTGACTTCTATCTGCATTTTAGTACTGCAGCACTGCTGAATAGCTCCATATCCTCTGACACCAGAGGAGGTGTTCTCTGTCATCTCAACCACACTGCAGTGTTGCCTTTAAACTGTTCCCCTAAATGCTTTAATTGAATATAAATAATATTCAATATATTTATTATCAGAAGAAAAGATCTGTGAAGACCTTTTTCCCCTCGCATATAGGAACACTCACCCTTAGTGCAAGCTCCCCACTCTTAAGCTCTGTATCTCATCCCACAGAAAGGTGTCCATTGATCTGGGTGTTCAGGCCTCCCTTAGCAAGCTTGAAACATTCCTCTGTGTTTGAAGTCTCCAAATTTTAAGAGGAGTTCCCATTATCCTTAAAACCCTGTCATAAGTCATGGCCTGATGCTGTTCTCCATAGCAGGAGCTTAAATTTGAAGTCACTAATTATCTAAATATAAATAGAGCTGAGAGAACTGTTTGGGATTTATATTGCTAGAACCTTGCATTCCTTTCATCATGACTCTTTAAAACACAGATATAGACCCTGGTTTCCTTCAGTCACTGGGGAAAATCCCAGGTACTTGTGAGAGGGTTGCACTGCAGCTCCAGATGTGCTCCAGGGGCTCAATTCCCCACACCCTCCACCCCAGGGAGGATGGGAATGTGGTCCTCCAGAAGCATCGTGCAGTCAGTGCTGTGGACACTGGCCACTCTCATCTCAATATAATCTTATTGCAATTAGCATTTAATCAGGTACTTCTTTCTATCAGACATTTGTGATCACCAAAAACACAAGGAACCTTTCTGCCCTTCTGACAAGCCTGCTATGGCAGGAGCATCCCTTCTGTCTTAGCACAAGGCTCCTTTCCGTGGATGATGGAGCATGCTGCATTAGGATCTGTACACACTGGGAGCCAGCAAGAGCTGAAGAATCCCTCCCTGGTCACCTGGCTTAGCAGTCCTACAGGAACACAAGCCATGACACAGACTGCTGAGATCTCACTGTGTCTGAAGGAGGGGACTAGACCCCTTTTTCCTGTTTTTTTGGCCAATTAGGCTTTCAGGTCCAAACATGGAGATGTGTTTACTGCAATTTCTCCACAAGGAAATTTATAAACTGTGCCCCATGACAGAGTTCTGCCAGCAGAAGAGGTTTCACAATTAGCAAAACCTTGTTCACTGTTCTGTTTTAGAATCTGATTATTGTTCTACATTTATCTTAAGCAAAGTGGCTGACAAATAATTGCAAAATAATGTGATAAAAACCATTTATAATGCCAGGTTATTCCAGGTCTTTCTCCCTAACTATTTATGACAAGGTAATAATGCTGGTTATGCATTTGTCTGACTTTAAATTGGTTACTAGCAGCCATGATGGATGAGGGGAAGGATTGCCTTATTCGGAAAAGCAGCTCCTGATTTCTGATCTCATTCTTGCAGGTAATGAATTATATCTAATTAGTAGGTTCCAAATCTAATCAAGAGGTTGTGATGTTGACCCAGAGCAGCAAAAGAGGGTAAGGAGGCCTCCTTTTATGTTTTTTGCTTATCTTACATGAAGAATACTTCATAAATACAGTCTTCTGGAGAGCACTGACTATACTGGCTAGAGATGGAATCAATTCTAAAAGTCACTGTTGCAGTTAACAGTTTAATGAAACTCATCTCCACAGATGTATTCTTTCCTTTGGGAATGTAAACTCCTTATTCTCTATTATGGTCTATTTATTTTATTATTTAGGAAAAGTATGAGAAATTCTTGTTGTAAGCCAATCAAGCCCCAAGTGAAAGAAATTATTTTTCCTACTATGAAAAAAATTCTGTGAGCTAAGAAAAATTTCCACCAGAATTCTTGAGAAATAATAATTTTTTAAAAATAAAATTAAGGAGCTGGAGGGGAAAAAATAGCACAAGGAATAGGTAGATTAAAAAATGTTTTTCAGTTTTACATCATAATAGCTACAAAGCAAACAGAGCTCCACTGCTAATCTCATTTTGGTCTTATAAGCACAATTTTCCCCACCAGAGACAGCAAAGCAAATACAGGATTACAAAATCTACCCTGCAATTCAGTCAATGTGTCATGTTTGTTACTCTTTGGCTTTTACACTTGACCTAAGCCCACCGTTTAACACCTAAACAGGTTCAAAGGTACCTGTGCAATATTAATACCCATGCTGCAATTAATCACCTGTCCAGCCCTGCTTCTGCCAGTGATGGGCCTGCAGCAGGATCCATGGCCACTGCATTGAGCCCTGAAATGCAGAAGGACCTTTTACAACTTCTCTTACTTTCCTTTTATTATTATTTTTATATTCTCTCTTAAGATCTTTTAAGAAATCTCAATTATGAAAATAAAATGACGATTAAAAAGACAAATATCTTCTGAATTAGTAACCCAGATCTGTGCCGTATGGTTTATGTTCATAAAAAAAGACAATATATTATACAAGTTCTTCAGATGCTGTAGCTAAAGCTAAAATAAATCTCTGTTCTAACTGAAGTCATAAATAGGCCTACAATTTTCCTAAATATTGATCCAGTCTTTCTACATTAAACTTACATGAGTCCTCAGTCTAGCAATAAACCTTAGTCTAAAAAGGACAACATCCTGACCCCTTATTTATAATTTGTGGATTTATCCCCATCCACAGCAAGCTCCAACTGAATCTCACCCCAAGAGCTCCCAGCCCTTCTGACAGGAGCCCCAGCTGGGCAAGGCCACCTTTGGCCATGAAGTCTGCTGGGGGAAAGTTGACAAAGCCAGGGGGGAAAGTAATGTCCAGAAACGTCAGTGACAGCAGCAAATACCCTGAGTGCTCAGCTGAGCCTGATGCTCCAGTGGGAGGCAGTGCTCAAATTGCCTAGTATCAGGGGAAGGTGCTTGCTCACCCTGCCTGAGCTGATCCAGCCTCTGCCCAGCTCTGTAGGGGCCTGGCCAGCTCCTTCCATGGGGCAGTGAGCAGGAGAAGCTTCAGGTCCTTCGGCTGCATTCACAGCTTCTGCTGCACATCCCAGGAATGGCCTGGCTTCACTCAGTCAGGACCTTTTGCTGTGTGGATAAAACAATTCCCCAGAGAAGGATTTTGAGTGCAGCAGCTACACTTCCCCAAGTCTCAGGCAAGGTGATTTTAAAAAGGGCCAAACCCAAAGTGCAGCTCCACACACGATGGGCTGTGCTGTACCTGCAGTGGGTGCCTTGGGGTAACAAACCATCGGGTCTCCCTGCTTTGCAGGGGTCACAGGATGCTCAGAGAGAAAGCTGAGACAAAGAACTTCTGATTCATTAGAGCATAACTTTCCTACAGCAATACAGATTTGGACTGGGAAACCTTAGAGCACACCAAGGGGGTGTGAATCCCTGTGTTTATGTGGTGACACTGTGAGCATGGAGCAGCTGAGAGGACATGAACTCCCTCCCTAACCTGGGCAGCCTGAGTGCACCAGTCTCAGAACTGTTGAGTGACCTTTCCTTTCCCAGGAACAAGCAGGATTTGATGTGATCTATTACAACTGATTTCATCAGAAGTCTTCTGGTATTTTTACCTGCCAGAGTCATTAACTAACCCTTATTTCTTGTTTTGATCCTAATTTGAGAATCTCTTCAGTGCACATCGTGTTCAGATCATTGCCCTTTTCAAGGATGTTCTGCCAAGTCACAAACCAGCCTTGTGCTGTCAAACGAAACAACGAGATGCTTAAAAACCCCTAATGATTCCAAAGGGACAGCTGAACTAGAGCCATCCAGTGCCCTGCCTACGTTTAACACTACCAAGACAATGCTACAACTTGATTAGCATGTTACCAAAAAGAACAGGACGTTTTTGTTTTATACTGTAGCACCCATGCTCCCAGGTATTAAGTCCGTCCAGCTCACCTTGTTCCAGGGCACTGCAAACAGGTACTATTTGGGAAGAGGAGCATTTGTTTGCCAAGCAGACTAGTAAAATGATGGATTTATAGTGGTCTGTCCTTCATCTAATGAGGTCAAGTGATCAGTTCCAACTACGCCCGTTTCTCAGGCAATACCAGTTTTAAGAGCTCATTTTTAAAGCCAGACAACTCTACTTTGTGTATTTACCTATTTATTTATGCATTTCGGAAGATCACCACAATATTCACTCTGTTATTAAACTCTGTGTCAGGCACTAATGGCCTGTAATTATCTTTGAAATTGGATTTGATGTTGCAAAGTTACATAGTACAGACAAGTGTCCTAATGATGTCAGTTTCATCATGAGAAACTGTTCTAATGCCGCAATTTACTTAGACAACACACCTGCCATGCAGAGCATATGAAAACAGATCAACAATAAGCTGACTTAAAAACTAAACCAGAGCCCAAATATCCCAAATCTGTATGTCAATCCACTTCAAAATGGCCAGAAAAAAATCATTTACCCATGCTCATAGTCTGCTACTTGAAACTCCCCTACACAGGCCTACATTAATATATTACTACTTTTTCTTATTTAACAAAATAGTTCACAATATAATTCCACAAAATTAGCATAAAAACAAATGTTTGTGAGTGGTATTTTCTTTGTTCCCTTGAGCCTGGCTGAACTAGCATATTCTATGTCATTCTTTCTTGTGAACAAATGGCTGAGAGCTATCGCCTCCAATTCCCCATTAAAACCCTCGCCCTCACTCATTCTGTCTGCAGAGAGACCAGAACCCCCCACAGCAGCACAACCCGCTGCCATTAATTCAGTTACCCAGGGAATTTCACACCTTTGCCAGGCCCTTTACGGTTCTCATTTTAGTACAACCTAATCTCCAATGGATGTGGAAAGCTGTGGAGAAGGGCAGCTCAAGCTGAAGGCAGCAATTAAATGATAATTAGGGCTTTACTTCACCTTGTGATTGATAGAGGTTCACTGGACCCAAACTGCATCTTGTCATGTGCTAATAGGCCTGGCAAAATACTCCAGTGCATCTGAAGGATTTTGCCTTATCTCAAGAGAGATAATCTACTCAACA
Organism: Chaetops frenatus; assembly: GCA_013400775.1. Taxonomy (NCBI): domain Eukaryota; kingdom Metazoa; phylum Chordata; class Aves; order Passeriformes; family Picathartidae; genus Chaetops; species Chaetops frenatus. Next base: position 290,556 of record VZTR01012651.1, read on the forward strand.
AGTAATCTCCTGCCTGTGGTGAAGTGCCACTGTATATTTACCAGGCCAGTATTCTTCATGGTTCAGCTCTGAACGAGCCCTAGGACGTCCTTAGGAGCAAGGAAGCCGAGGCTTTCCGTTCCTGTTTTCAGGCTCCTGTGTACCCAGTTCCTGGGTCTTCCAGTACAGCTGCTTCACCTCCCTTTAAGCGCATCCCTCACCAGCACAGACCCCCACAGGAGTCACCACCTTGGAGTCTCAGCCATGGAAAACGTTTGAACCATTTTTAGTCTATTTCCTGTTGCTGAGGAAGTGAAGTGTCCTGCAGCCACAGCCCTGAGCCAGGCGTGTGGGAGGCAGGAGCTGATGCCCATGGTCCAGGGCTGCAGGTCCCACACTCCTCTGTGTCTTTTGGGCCTTTGTCAGCCCAATTACTTATTATAAACAATACAGTTTATCTTTATCAGAATCATTATCTAAATTGGCTACATGACACATGCTGTTCTCCTAACTGCACTCCCGGGAAAATGTGCTATAAAATCTGTGATTTTGTACTTTGTAATTATCCCTCTATGGGCTATAAAGCATTACTCCGGTGTTTAAAATAGGTATAGCTAGCATTTCCCACTCATCAGAGTGGAACATTTATTCTACCTCAGAAAATAAAATGCAGCAGAATATTTGGTGCAATCAAGCAGAGGATTGCTGCAGCCATGTCCTGACTGCTGAGCTGACTCCATACACAAAGGAGTTTCTCGTGATCTGCTCCATTTTTTATTACGGAGTTTCTTTTTCTCTGAGCAAGACAAAGATGACCTAAGACAGTGTGAAGTGAAACATGGCCTTAGCTGGTATTTTAGCCTGGAAATGATGAGGTGTCAACAATAACGGTTAACAGGATCATACTCCCAGTGCCATTAATTTTCTCTTTTCAGTATCCTCCACATTTCCTGTTGTAAAAATGCTGGCCAATTCTTCCCTGTTGCTGACTTTTGTTTTCCTTACTGTTTTGAGACATTCCTCCTTCCTCAGGATTTCTAAATCTATTTCACACAGTGCCAAGCCAGCAGCTCTCCCCATGATTAAAACAAAACACTTTAGTTCTAAAGAGCAAAGACCTCACCTCCCATCTTGCACAACATGAGGTGTCCCTGGCCTCCCTTTTTAGCTGATTCTGCTTGCTTGATGCACTTTCAGAAGTTCAGTAACTGGCAGCGGAGGGGTCATGTTTGCCCTCAAGTTGCTGCTTTTCATGCTTGACATGTTTTTCTACTGTCCAGTCCCTTAGCTGCAACAGGGTCAAGAGGATGGAGGGAAGGGTGGGGGTAACAGAAAGGGTATTGTATTACACAAACCCCAAAAGGTTTTGGTTACAGAACGTATATTGTCCATGTCTGTTGGGCTTGTGAAGAAGTATCAAGTTCACCACATTCTCATTTAGGGACTTTGATCCTTTCAGTTAAAAAGAAGCTGCTGAGTATTACTCTGCAGAGCAAAGAAATGAATTGGTTGTACTCTCTCACCCAGCACTGAGGAATGCCAATATTTCTGTTAGCCAGCCCAATCCTAGGGAGATTTAGCCAGCTGCAGAGAGGCTGGAAGGGGCTTAAGTCTATCAACACAACTACAGGCTCCCCCTCCTTTCAGAAGGGCTCAAGCACCTCTTATGTTGCCTGACTTTCAGTGATGTGGAACCCTTTACATCTCTCTGGGTTTGAGTACTTTTATGCTCCTTCTGCAGCTAAAGCAGCCACGGGAACAGCAGCCACGACCCGTGTCTCCTATCCCCATCTCTCCTCCTTTAGGTTATCAGGATTACCCAGGTATTCCTGCTTAGGTAATTTATTGGTCAGATAAAAATATATCTGGAATCATCACAGTAGTTGTTTCTGCTGCTCTTGCCTGTTGCCCTGAGAAAGGCTGACATGCCTCAATGAACTTTTATTCTCCTAGAAAGTATGAAATTCTGTAATTGTCTTTTCCCAAAGGAGTCCCTGTATTTTTTGCCTGGAACATATTTATGCATATACCGACAGTGTTCGGATTTTTTTTCCCCTTGCATTTATATTGGTAATCTTTGTTAATCTAATTTTTATGGCCTGGCAAGCTGTGATGGCATTGCTAAATCAGGGAGACCTTATTTATATATGGAGGCTTTGTCTGCATTTACTAAAATGAGAGACTCAGAGCCATCAGGTGTTTCAGGGTCCATGCCTGAGCATTATCCTGAAGGCAGAACCTACCCATGACCTAGACAGGGACTCAGAAACTGCCAGAATACAGAGCATGGGAGCATTAGAAACTGGTTTTGCTTTTGCTGTGAAACAGTCTGCTTCCTCTGGGTTCCCCCTGAGCAGGACACAGGCTCCCGTGAATGGGGTCAGAAGGGACCCAGAAAGGCATCATGAGGCTTTAGCTGATTTTTCAAGGGGCTCTGTTTTGTTGCATTAGCAATTTTCTACAGCATTAAGCAGTTTCATGGTACATAGTTATGCACTGCCCGAGATGGGACACAGACTGTTTTCAGCCCAGAGAGGTGACAGATTTTAGACATCAAACATGCTGGGCTGGGAGACCAGTAACAGCACAGCAGCCATCTGCCATAAGCTTCGCAGTTCACCAGACCTGGTCTCCCAGATCTGCAGTCCCATCAGAGCCCTGCTCCAGCCTTTTGGCAAGCTGCTGCCTCGGTGCCTGGGAAACTCCACATCTCCATTAATCACTACCTGGGCCTGTCTAACCTGTTCTCTCACCTTGCTCCTTTCCTTCATCCTTTCCCTTCTTTCTTCCTTAAACAATCTTCATCTTATTTTTCTCAGGGAAATTATCCAGAGATACTACCAACAAATAGAATAGCTTAGACAATTGTACAGTCAAGAACTTCCCTTTTATATGAAAAATATATGTATTTCAACCACTATTTCCTCTTAAACTTAGATTTCCACTTGTCTCTTCCAGTTAAACAAGGAAAACTACCAGTTACTGGCAGTGTTGCTGCAGTGTGAGCAGCTGTACAGAAGGTGTCCTAGGATGAATTTTAAGAAAAAAAGGTCTGTGGGATGGACAGTTTGTCCAGAAGGATAATATGAGAGTACCAAATCCCAATAGATTACATCTACTGGCCTCCCTTGGTCATCCAGGTGGGCTATCCTGTCATAGAAGGAAATCAGATTCGACAAGCAGGACTTTCCCCTCATGAAGCTGTGCTAGCTGTGACCGATACCCACATTGTTCTCCACGTGTTTTTCAATACCTCCCAGAATAATCTTTGCCATGATTTCACCAGTAAACGCCACATTTCTTGCTGCCTTCTAGAAAACAACTTGACTAAATGGAGCTCAGCAAACCCAAACTTCCCTCACAGAGCAGTAGAAGGCTGCCTTTTCTGTTAATCTACAAAAATTTTCATTAACTGACAAAGGACACAACAGGCAGCGCCCCCTTCTCAGCCAGATAAAATCTGAATAAAATAACACATTAAAAGTCATAGAAAAGGATATGTGTGAAAGAAGAGCTGTTTGCTGGAAAGGGACACAGAAAAAAAAATCCCTGGAAATGTCATCATGCCCTGTTTGTAGATACAGCTGTACCCATATCTCCAAATTACAAGTGATAATGAGGTGTAAAGATTTTATCAGATACCTGGCCGGCTCTAAAGACCTTTATGTGTTGGCTGGTGTAGTCTCATATTAGGTGGTAGGAATTCTGTTTTCTTTTCTAGGTGGAACATCAGATTACACAGGTCTTATTTCACTGCTGATTGCAGTCATCCACTTAACATCTTGACAGTTATTCAAGAATGGAGAGAAGCTGGTGGTGCTGCTGAGTGAGGTGCACATCCATCCATCATCTGCCAGCAGATCACTTGGAGGGCCAGGCCTCATGTCATTAGCCTGCAGCACACCACAACTTCGTGGCTTTTTTTTTTTTTTTNTTTTTTTTTAACTCCTGCTAACTAGGTTTCTCAACCATTTTGGGAGGGCCTGTTAGCTGTCATTCCTACAAACAAAAACATCAACTGAAACATCCTAGGCTACAGCTTGAGTAACACAGTGGGGGTTTGATATATTTTCTGGAGATTACACAGTTGTATGATGTTTTAGCCTATTTCCCGTGAGTGTTGCCACCGCACAGTCCGTGCATCACTGAGAAGTCTCCAAATGCTTTGTTTACTCTTTATAGCAGCAGAATTCTTGCCGCCTATTGCAGCATCTCCTGTGCTCCCAGCCCAGCCCACACTTCACCTCCTGCGGAAGAAGATGGGCTCCCAGTTGAGCCCATGACTGCCATCTGAGGGCACAGAAGATGAGGGCAGGAAAATGCTCCCAGCAGCCACAGTCCCCAGTACCCCGCTGAAGTCATGCCACTGCGCTCATCCGCGCTTCAGCAAAGGAGCCTGGAAAACAGAGGTCTGATCTGCTCCAATCCTTGACTGGTCTTCCTGCAAAGCAGCTTTCCAGAAGGGTCTGGCTGAGGATATCCCTGACTCCAGGTGACCTCCACACCACCTCTCCTTGCACTAGCAAACCAAGTGCCCAACAGTGCTGTGACCCAACAGTGCTTCAAACAAGTACAGGACAAAACAAGGACCTGAGAAGGACTTTTGCCCCATTGAAAGAAATACAGCAGTTGACAGTTTCTCCTCTACATGATTGCCTGTGCTCTGTCACTCAGTAAGTTCAGAGAAAAATCGGGATTTTTTCAAGGAAAATTTATTTAAGGGAAAGATTTGAGATGAGTTAACAAATGTAATCAGTGTTTGCCACCACTGCCAAGTACAGCACAAGTGGCAGGAGCAACCCTGTTACCATGCTGTGAGAGACACTGAAAACCACTGAATCACTAGGAACCTCATCGAGAAAGCAAAGAAGTCGGTCCGCCCAACACTGAAGCATTTTGTGAAACACAAAGCTGAATGTTCTATATTCATTCATTACTGCTCTTGGTACCTCGTTCGCTCTCCTGTGTGACTCCTTTTTGTCATCTTTTCTACTTGGTTACATTGAAAGAGCAACTCTCTTCAACTTCTTTAGTGTTCTTAAACTCCAAAACCACAAAGCATATTCTAGTTCTGTCAGCCTGTAAGATGTATTACACAAACTGGACTTATTACACCTCTGCTGAAAGACAGAAACAAATCTTCAGCACACAAGGAAAAGAAAAATATCTTGTCAACATGTTACTGTGTAGTTTGACTGCACTGGACATCAGAGGAGAGTGACATTTCTCTCTAACACTGTTCTCCGTGCAATAGTCTCTAACAACAAGGAACAAATACATCTGCTACCTGCCCAGGTGAAATAGTTATCGCCTGGTCTGCTTTCACCTAACAGTGCAAAAATGTGTTTGCTTCTATTCGGGAAACACTCAGTGAAATCTTTAAAAGCCATGGATGAAACCACATGAAATAGATTTGCATTTTCTTGTTCCAGAGTACTTGACATAACAAAGGGCATATACTCCTTAATGTAAATAGATCACACTTGCACAACACTATTCTAAATAAATCTGGGGCTAATGTAGTTTATGAGATACACTGAGGAGGTTAAATTGTTTCTGAGTAGGTGGTTAATTAAAGGATTTATTTTGCAGTTGCAGAGGACCCATAACTCATGAGTTACTGCACAATAAAAGTGTTGTAGATGTGTAAAATCACACCATGATTAACTCCCCCAAGCCACTCTTCCCCACAGAGTTTTGTGTGCACCTTCATTCTACCAACAGCCCCAACCCAAAACTCAACCACACTGTGGCATGGGGTTGGGATTGGTGGTGGTGGGCTTGGGTCTTGTTTTGGTTTGGGGGTTTTTTAGTGAAGCAGATGCATCTACTGAAGTGGTTGGCTCAGGACTTTTGTGAGCTACAAAAGAGGAAAAAATATGCATGAAAGATTAATTATCAATCACAAGTGGTCTTGAACAGAAGAGAGAAACAGCCAGGAAAGACTTTTTAATATAATAACTCTCATTCTGTTTCTCTCTCTAAAGGCTCCTGAGGAGCTGTGAGCTGTACAGTGAAGCTTCCATCATACAACACGCTGCACTTGTGTTTTGTTTGGTAAGGTCAAGCATCTGTTCTACCATTCCCTCAAAGTAATCTTAATATTTAATGGAAAGTGACAAAGAGGAAGTGTGAAAAAATACAACATGGTTTTCCTTTTAGTTAGAACTCTGTTCATTTTGGTCCATATTAAAAAAGTGACTTTCCTATATATTTAGCCCTCTAAAATCCATGCCATTCGGCTACCAGCATTAATGATATTAGGATGAATTATACAGAGAAATCAAATTTTCCGTAGCATTTGAACGCCATTAAAATGCCAAACAATAAACTACCAGACTGCAAATTAGATCACTGGAAATATCAAACACATTGCGGTATAAAATCCATAATTGCATTTAGCGCTTTGGCTCCCAGGGGACAGGCTGCTAAAGATCATCACCGTGCCACATATGAGAAGCTATTGACAGAACGATAAAAATCGACAGGCTAACCAAATAAACACTGCAGGCTTCATTAAATATTCAGCAACTGAAATTTGACTATCATGTGCCTTTTTCCTGACTAGATGTGTGGTGCTGCAGTGCTGGGGATCTCACGGTGACAGCGATGTGGGCGGCTGTGCCCCGCAGGGCTCGCAGCCACGCGGCGCGGGCAGCACCAGCAGGTACTGGCGCCATCAATAAACACACTGCAGCCCAGACAGGGTGATTATTCTCCTGAATACATTATTAGTCTTGGCCCCGGGAATACCTCCAAAGACTTTAATTAGAGGAAGCATAATATCTGCAAAAGTTTAACACTCCTGCTAGGAGGAGAGGGACATTTTGTCCCTAATGAAGTGGAGCACTAAATGTCCTCCTCCCTAGCCCCTTCTGCAGATGGGTGCCTCAGCAACTGCAGGACTGTGCTCACCCTGAGACAGGAGCATGCCCAGCTGTTCCAGGACTCCAGAAGGCACCTGTGTCTGAGAAGCACAGAGCATGGTGCCCACCCCAACAGCCTGACCCTGAGGCCAGAAGGCACCCATGGGCGCAGGCTCTGCGATGCTCATCTCTGCCTGGCTCTGACCTGGAGAAGGGTAATCTGCTTTGTGTAGCTCTGTCTTTTACATGGTAAGAAGGACACAAGAGAAATGAGTGTACCTGGCAGAAGACAGGATGGTACTAATTGGAAATTTTACTAACCAGTTATTTTCTGTTGCTTTCTTGGATCACTTGCTGGCAGGAAGAGCACTTTTATGGCTTAAACAACCATTCTTTCTGGTGACAGTGAAAGAAATAGAGCTACAGGACAGTTGGTACAGGCAGAGGGCACAGAGCCCTGCCACGTGCTTGTGGAAGAAAAAGGAACCTAAGTAAACCCAGTGTACCCCAAGGAGCTCTTGAGCCCAACAGTACTTGCTGCTTGTGGACCCAGCCTGACCAAAATGGTGAGAGACTGGGACCTGGAACAGAGCTTGCATACCACATTGTTTAAAATATACTGTTGTATTTCTTGACAATACATTGAATGTTACAAATCCTGGAATTAGTTCCCACAACCCTGTCAAGACATATTTTTGCCTGCTTGCATGCTCACGCATGCAGAGTGGCACGCTTACTTGCTGCAAGAGAAAAGAAAACAACGAAAAGGCTGCACGTTTCCTCACTCTGTTCCTAAAGGCCTTGAGTCTGAAATTAGAGCAAATAAAATGTATAATGCATGCTCTGGAAGCACCCAATAGGGTTATAAGCAGCCATTCCCTCTTCATGGAGAAAAAGTTTATGTAAATGACTGATGACAGTGTTATTGTGTGAGGAATATCAATGGAGTAATTACAGTTACATAGCTTGCTGCTGCACTGCTGCTCTAAGCCTGTGTTAATTTTTCACACCACTCCCCTGGGAAGGATCGCAGTGTGCTCCTAAGAGCAGAGCTAATAATCTGAGCTCTGAGCCACTGCCGCTGAAAGTAGCCCCAAGGTCTTTCTGAGCAGACTGCTAAACACTGCCTGTCTCCCCAGAGAGAAGAGAACAGAGATAAAATGATTAAAAACTGCCAAATTGGACTGGCAATCACTTGGCTATACTGTCAGCCCAAGACAAGACAAATCTCAGTTATTTTTCTTTTTGTGAGCTGGAGAACAAGGCCAGCACAAAGCAGCAAGACTGCTAGCAGAGCAGCGGGCTGACCACATTCCAAGTCTTCATCACTTCTGCGTCAACATCTACTCAAATGATACGTTAGTGATTTTATTTAACACCAGCACAAATCCAGAATCTGAGAAAACCAAGCTCTGTTTAGGCTTAGTGGGACACTTACTAGAAGTCAATTCCACTTGTTTGATCCCAGGAATAATTTCCGAACTGAGCAGATCACAGACCCAATAACTATATCTTCCTCCATATGAGCAGTTCTTTGAGGTTGGATATTGCTGATACCATTTGTCCTGAAGTTTTAGACAAATGACATATTCTGTCCAACTCTACACAGTGAGAGGTAGCACAAGGATTAAGTGGCGGAACACATGTTAAATGTGTAAATTAAAGTAAATGCGCTTTTAAAGACCCAGGTAAGGAAGGTATCTGTACCTCAGCTGTGTGAGACAGTCTTAAGCCACAGCTGATGATCAGTAACACAAGGTACCACTTCCTACAGGCTTGGAAGAAATACTCCATAACAAAAAAGAAAAGTAGCCACAATTAGCCTATCAACTAGAAACCAGCAGCCCACAAAAAGCAAGCTTGCAGTCCTGACAAAAACCACCTCACAAGGGTGCCTACACCTTTCTTGGGGAGGGACAGGGAAGAACAGCCAGAATGACTGTGAAGAATCCCACTGACCTTATACATGGTTTGTCCATAACGCCTGTGCAAGCTAACTTTCCTGTGCAAAACCTGTCAAAATTGGTCAACATCACTTAATCCCTGTAAAGGGGCAAAAGTGTGATGGCTAGGGACCTCTTCTACTGCCCATCAAGTATTTTTAGCTTGGGTTCACTGCATGAAATCATAAGCCCAGGTGTTAGCATTTGTGTAACCACCTAGCCAGATCCTTTTCCAGAGTCCAACTGTCAAGTGGCTCATGTATATTAATGACAAAAGTTGCACCAGCCTGAACCTGGGGCTACCCAACTCCCTCATATCTATCCACAGAGGGGGGGATGACACAGGGGCTTTTCTCCTATACCCCACAAATTTCTCAAGCATTTGTTTGTGATTAAACCACTTGTTTGTTATTAAAAATACTTTAGCTAATACCCTTTTGAAGCAAGAGGAAGAAATCTGACAAGATTGAACACTAGCGGCTGGCTGGGATAAACGGGCTACAGGAGGCAACTTGCTCTGATAAATCCTCCAATTTTTCCAGTTTTCACTGAAACATCAATTACCACGCCTGCTCCCCAAATATCTCATTTACAGGACAGCAATTGGAGTTTCACAGGGATTAAAATGACCTCTCGTCTCTGTTTCTCTATAGGTCCTGGCGATGCCCCCGGGGCAGGGCTGCCAGGGCACCCACTTGTGCCTGGGCAACCCGGCCCGCTGCACATCTGCCGCAGCGAGGTAGCAATCCTACACCTGGAGCTCTGCCAGTCTCGGAACCCCTGCCCGGAGTTGTGCCCAAAACCAGTTTCATGCACGAGCAAACCAGGGTTTGCTCCTCCACGTCCCAACAGAGATTTGGAAACAGGACATTTAAAAACCTGCAGGTGAAGGAGGGAGGCAGGAAAAGCACCCCCAGCCAGGGAATTATTTTACTCTGTTTTCATTTCACAACAGTCCTGTTACAATGTTTTTGCTTTCATCTCTCCATCATGTCTGGGGTTGGTAGAAGGGGATTCGTGACAAACCAAGTGATTCACAAGGGGAATGCCTGCAGCAAGCCCTCCTCACTCCATCACAGAGAGGGAGTGGGTAAGAGTCACGCCCCTAGGGCTGCCTGAGCTGGGGGCACACAGGGACATTTGGGGCCGGAGCTGAAACCCCTCCCCACCAGCAATCAGTGGCCTGCTGAACCGGGCAGCCTCTCTCTCAGGAGAGCAGCGTGCCGGGGGCTGGACCCTGCACTGGTGAATCAAAACCACATCTGAGGCAGAGTATCCTCAGTTATTAAATAGGTTTTAGTTTATTTCACTGATAGGTCAAAAATAATAAGCTAAAAATGAGCTATCTCAGTGTCTCATCTGGACCTTGCAGGTCCACCACAGCTCACTCTGGCTGTGTTGAAAAAGACCCATCCCTCTGTACAGCTTTGGTTTTCACCAGACTAAGGTAAACTGAATCCTTTTCACTTGTTCCAAAACTGATCTTGCACAGAGACCAGACACCATGACACCAAGCTCAGCAAAATCACATTGATTACCTTCCAGTTAGCTATCAGTTAAAGCGAACATTTGCTCTGTAAAAGAAGCTGTTGGGAAAAGTCTCTAAAGTACAGTCAGGAATGATATGGCCACATCTACAAGCCCTTTACCCTCAGCTGGACACACTGGTATTCAATTAAAGAGAAACGATTCAATTAAGAGACTCTAAAAAGGCATGTACTTGCAGCCTGGAAAAGTTTAAGCTGCTGGAGCTGTCTGCAGGGCATTTTGGAGGGGAAATGCTTTAGGCTGCTGCAGCTCAAGGATAGTAAGACCAGTCTTTGTGGATGTGACACAACCCTGATGGACATCCCTCACCTCCTTGTCTTCAAAGTAACACAACCTTACAGCCAGCTGACAGACATTTTCCAGTGCTAACAACATGGGCTTGCTTACTGTGTTTGTTTCCCCATTTCCAATCCTGAAAAAAAAAATATAGAATCACTATAATCTTAATTTTGATACACAAAAATACACATTTTTCACATGCTAAATACATAGCCAATGCACACCAGAGGCATTTCACTTAGTTATTGTGAGCAGAGAGTCATATTGTAAAGAGAAAAAAAACTTTCTACTTCAGCTGCTCTAGATCCAGATGCTTTCTCTGTTCTGCAACACTCCAGACACTTATGATTAAAAAGAGCATACCAGGTATTACAACTATTAAACTGTTAGATACAATTTACAATGGCAATAACCCTCTTGTCATTGGTCCTTCCTAAAGTTAACCAGAAATTTGTCAGATATTTAACATCTTATGGAGTGAACTGAGTTTGTGACTTGTTTCACAGAAGTTTGGTCAGTTATTTCTTAAATTCATCAGCTTTTGGTTTAACTCAGTTTGTTCAAGCAGGCAGCAGACTGGCCTGAGTGAGGTACTTCCCTGGCCTCCAACTGCACCAGGAGATGCAGGGCACAGCTTTGGCACAGGGTGAGGTGGACAAGGGTGGTAGGACTGGCCAAAAGACAGAAGGAGAACAAGCATCCAGTGGTGTCCTCGTTTTATAAGAAATTTAATAACTTTGCTAGAGAAGTACAAACTGGGAAAGCTGACAGTGCTCATTGACTGAAAGTAATGAGGTTTGACAGATTTTTGTCAAGGATCACAGGTTATAGGCTCCTCTACTCATCAGAAGCAAGATGTTGTCAGGGTGGAAGTCTATCTTTCCCAGAAAATATGTACAATTTAAACATGTGAGAGCATGTTGAAGTCATGATAAAGTTAGTGTCGTTTGCCCCTGCTAGAATGAGCACTGCAAATGCAAACCAGCCTGGCCTCAGGACACCTATCAGCATGATGCAGCCCTGGGAAGGATCAGCAAAAGCTGAAGATGAGAAAATGATCAGATTAACATTTTCTAACTGCATGTCCCCAGGCTGAGTGTGTTGCCTGCCACCTCTGGCTAAATTCACACAGAATTTAGCCCCAAGCCTCCCTGGATTTTTTGTTTAGCAAAGGATCCCTGGGCTTAGTAATTCTGCCAGATGATAAAAGCAGTTTACAAAATGTCTGAGCTTTTCTATTTCTCGAGAGCTGATAATTTAGGGCTTGACACCACGTGCAAGTCTTGCCTGAGCAGGAGCCCTGCATGGTGTAATCGCTTCCTGCTGCGAGGGCACAGTGTCTGGATCAAGGCTCACAGCTGACACCACGCAGGATCAGACACCTCTCCGTGCCATCGGCACACTCCTGCAACCATTCCTCTCCAGCTAACTTTCTCTTTCAGTGGCACAAGTGGTGTCAGTGTATGAGCTGGATATTTTGATTTTGGAATGATCTAGGAGGTGCAGATTTTATTATGCTAATGAAATAAGAACACAATAGTCCTCTAAAGCATGCAAGCCAGAGGCCAGGGGCAGTGCTAAAAACTTCTCCCACAGGAAAAACAGATACAAGGCTGGCTTTGAGAGTGGGCGTCTTCTACACTAACCACTGCATTGTCAGAAACCACAGCTGTCCACCATATGAGCAAGCTCAGACAGGCCTGCCCTGGGTGTGCTGACAGCTCAATGCCTGCAGCATGCTGGTCCCCTGCGACACAGGGCAGCTCCTCGGGCTCTGAGCTGGCAACCTCACAGCCCAGCAGCCTGAGGACACATAGGACACCATGCTGAGCTGTGCCAGTGATGCCCTCTCTATCTTCCTAAAGGCAAGGGGCTGAAGGGCCTCCCTGGGCATTTCTAACACAGCCAATTACACACACACACTTCTGTTTGGCACTTTTACACGTGGTAATTTTTACTGGTTCATGACTTGCAGCACAGCATCAACCTGAGTCTGCAGAGCAAACCTCCAGCTGAGCACCTGCACAATGCCCTGGCTGGCCCTACTTTTGAGGTGCTGTGCATGACCCTTCTCTCGATCCCCTGTTTGCCCTGTCATGCTCTTGCAGTACATGCAGAACAGCTTGGTCTTCCAGGAGAAAAAACATACAACCAGCCATTATTAAAATTAGTTTAGTAAACAATAATCAGAGGAATAGTTAATAAGCACAGCTTTCCTGTGTTAAGTAGGAAATTAGATCCACTGCCCCATTACTATTTTGAGTGAGAAAGCAATGATGCCTTTAATTATGCATAGTCTGCTTTATTTGAACTGTGTTGGCTGTTGTGAAAGAAATAATCAATGTAAACGCCTCCTGAGGTCGCTCCTGAGGCAGCCATGAAATGAACTAAGTGAGCAGAGCAGCGTGTATAATCATATCAAGCAAATCCCCAGGTACCAGCCTGAGAAACACACACATATGATTTATACACTCTCCACAACTCAACACTGACACCCCGAGCCATTTTAACAGCAGAGCCTGCACATTGCTCTGAATTCTTAACTACACATGACAAGTCAAATTTTTGAAGCTGGAATTAATCCTGTGCATTTTAAAATAAACACAGTCTATCCTGAACTCTGTGGGAATCCTGCTTGATTAGAGGTTGTGGAACTCAACTCCTGTTTAAAACCAGTTGGTATTCTTGGGACCTTAAGCAGAACTCCTCAAAGAATTTCTGCACACTAAAGTTAACATTCAGAGAAGTTCAACATGAAATAAAGTTTAGAACTGAACTCTATTGTAGTGAGAGGGGCAAGATCCAGGCCGGAGGAATTATCTTTGAATTTCTGTATTTATTTAATAGCAAACTTTTATTTGAATTTGTTTACAAAACTAATCAGATTTTTGGTTGTTGTTTTCCACATTTTTGAGTTCAAGCAAATATTTTAATTACAAGCATCCATCTTTAGTTTGAACTGGCATCATGTGTGTTAAACTGTGAAGGAGAGAATGCAACAGCCAAAAGAGACCTTCTGTGCAGGCTCCTTCACCAACCACCTTTCAGGGACCGAGGTGCCCTGGTAGTGTCACAGCTCACCCCACCCCTCCCCACGTTTCACTTCTGTGGAAGCTGCACCAAGAAACTTACTTCAAAAAAAGAAAAGAAAAAAAAAGGGGGGGGAAAGGGAAATGGCACTGTGATTCAGAGAACCCCAGCTTGTAGGGAAATCACAGTGTACACATCACACCCTGGAACAGTAGCTGGAGCTGCAGGAGACCACCCTGCTGCAGAGAGCAGCACACAGTGGTCTGCACCGCTCACCTGCTCCCACAGCTTGGGCAGTGGCTGGGAAGGCCACGCACCCCACACCTGAACACAGCCAGGAGCCCCCTGCCCCCTTCTGTGACTCCTGCGTATCCTCACGTACCCCACTCTCTGCTGGACTTGCTCACTGGTGTGGCCCCCCCACAGAATAGAGTTTCTCAGCTATCTCATGCAAGGCTTCCTGCTCCAAAAAGTCCAGAGGGAGGGATTTTTTCCTCACAGTTAAACTGCCACAGAGCTTGTTCAGCACAGTTCCCTGACATCTTGTTACTGCCAGGGCAAGACCCAGGTCACAGCAACACAGAGGTTTCCCAGTACATGTTTGGGTGGTTGTGCATGGACTTCTGCTCTCCTCTCCACACACAGGATTTCTGCAGGTCCCTCACTGGTGCTAAAGGGAGTTTAATCTTTAACTGAGACATGCACTAGCGTGAATTTCACCCTAAGGAGTTAAATCAGTTTTTGCTATTGAAGCTCACATGATAAAAATAGATCCTCCTGCTCTACAGGATCTGTACTGTGTGTGATTTAAGGGCCCTTACTGAACAACCCTGTGCGGTTTGTTTTGTTACACAAAAGCCGTATTTGTCAAGAATTCCTTTCTTTCCCCAAGATTCATTTGAATAGGTGATGCTGTATTGGCCACAAAGGGAAAATATAGCCTCTTTTTCCCAAATGCAAAAGCAAAGCTTATTCTTCTTAGAATTTTGTCTAGAAATAAAAGTTTTAAGGAGTAAGAGCATATGTTCATATGAACTGTTCATAGTTTTTATACAACCCATCCCTAAGCATGCTACCATAAATCCTTTAACAGTAAGTAAGTCTGAATAAAGGTATCCAAGACCACAAAGTAGTATTTTGTGAGACTTCAGACTTTTCAAGTCTACAATCAAAACAGCTATGTCCAAAACATGCTACAAATTTCCAACAGGAGGCTAGGGGCTATTGTTTGCATTCTTTGATGGATTTGGCTAGTTAATGATCTTAAAATTGAAATGCTGTAATGGTGATTCTAAATATATATATTCACCCCCGTGTTTTCTGAGAGTTGGGTAGACACAGATTTGGGTATCAGGACCTTTTCTTTAAGATTATTTGAACTATTGTTGATTAATTTTAGTTTGAGAGTTTTTTAAAGAGGGCCATTCTGGTCACCTAAAAAGGCACATCCAGTCACTACAGGCAGGAAAAAACTGACTGGCAGGAGCTCTGAGTGAGGCCCAAAGAAATGACAGATGAACTACCTGACTACCTGCCCAAGCAGCACTGTGCATTGAGGATATGAACTTTTTGAATAAGAGGTAGAGCACTCCTCATCCCAGCCTCTTGCTTCACCCCACTTTAATGTGTACAAGACATAAAAGTGCTCTCTCAGCAGTTTCTGAGCCATGGAGTGATGTTCTGGTCACTGTGATACTCATGCTCATATGCCAGCAGGTCTGAGACCATGGACTCTAGCCAAGGTGTGCAGCCACAGTGCCAGAGCTGCTTCAAGAGCCTTGGGTGGGCTCCTGTGCCACACACAAAGCTGGAACAACCTGGATCTGCTGTCCCCTCTCTTGAAACCATATGGGCAGAGTGAACAAGATTCCTAGAGCGGGGTGTGCTGGAGAGGCCAGTCTGCCTGCAGGACCACGGTCACAGGCACTGCCACCGCCTTCACCTGCAGGACCGCACTGCCCAGGGGCACAGGGGACTGTCCTACAGACTTCCCCTCCAGGCAGAACTCGAGGATCACACATGTGCACACAAACACATCTGCACATACTCACATTTTCCAGCCCCTTAAAGAAAACAAATCGCATGAGCGTTGTGCATATTTTAAACTGATACCCTGGGGGATTTTCAGACGAAAAATGCCTTCACCAGAAAACTTCATGTTTTCCTTGCTCTCAAAAACTCAGAAGAATTCATATACAAACGATGACAAATACTTCATTCAAACAGACAGTTACTCCCAGAGCAGGGGGAACAGGGCCAGCTCAAGTAGTTCGGATGGCTGCATGCAGCTCGGCCCTTTGCTTCAAGACCACAGGAATTGTTTATCACTGAGACTCTCCCAAGCTAATTGAAACCAGCCCTGACTTTTGAACCTGCCAGCACTAAAGAAACTTTAAGTGTTTTCTCCTACTGAGATTTGGCCTATGGGGACTGCTCATTGCTCACCGCACAGTCATTTTCAGTTCTTTTTATTTCTACCTTGAATGAATCCTTGGACTAAAAGATGCTTAAGCAATTCTCCAGTAAAACACTTCACCTAAATGACAATGAAATTTTGAGACCATGTTGATCGTTTTGCATCTTTAAGGACATTGAATCCAAGCTTGGATTCATCATTAAAGACTCCTTCTATAAAACAGTTTCAATAGTTTGGGGTTTTTAACTTACAAATGTAACTTACAGAAATGACATTTGCAGCATACAGAATGCTCCCACTTAGGATTTTCACAAGCACTTGGTAGCAAAAATTTAAGTAAGTAGTTGGAAAAACAGTCCAGTTAACCTGAACCTGTTTAACATTTTCTAAAAAAAAGCTGAAAAACACTTCCATCCAAGGGCAGACCAGCCTGGTATGTGCTGTACTGGACACGTATGCTGGCCTGCCTTACACAAATAGGGAATAAATTTTATCCAGCATATATCTTCATTAGGATGCTGTTATAACAGGAAGACTAGTGTCAAATACAGGCCTCCAAAAAACCACTTTGGAAAACATTGCAACCATGATGCTCTACTGCTAACATGCAATCCACAGCCTTATCATCGACAGATACAGGTCACAGCACCAGATTCTGGCAGCCTGACATCCCAAGCTTGCTTCCAGCCTTCCTAATTCCCTCAGGACACTGTTCAGTGCATCACAGATTAAGTCAGGACAAGCGGGCAGGCAGCAGCACATTTATCTTCTCTGCAAACATCAGTTCCAAGAGAGATTCCACAGATAAGACAAGTTCATTCAAATTCATTCATCTGAGAATAGAAACCTAAGCCAAAACTAACACGCATTTTATGCTTATTTACAGACCACCAGAGACTAAAGGATTCGCCAAGATATTCACAGGTACCTTGTCTGCAGCAGCAGCAAAATGCCACAACTCATTCTCCTGGGAGGTTTCACCACACACCAGCCTGAAGTTCAGCCTTTCCCCATGGCTATTCTCCTCCTGTGGTCCTGCTCTGGTGCCGAGCTGACCTTGGTCCATGCAGCAGCAAGGAGGGCACTCTGTGCCTGGTGCTGCCTGGTCAGATGATCCACCTTGGTACCACAGAAGTCAAACAGCTGCAAGAACAGGCCCTAAGAAACACTTGCAATGGGATCACAAAAATAACTGCTCTGCACTCTTAGACTTAGGCACATTTATCTGCCCAGAAACTCAGGGTGCCCTGAAGAGCAGCACCACCCTTGTGCCTCCAGCCAGTCCAGCCCTGCAGCCCAGCCCAGCCCAGCCCCCAGGAAACAGCCAGGGTGGAGTTGCCGTTTACAAACTTCTGGGGAACTTGGCAGCAGGTGAAGCTAGTAACAAGGAGCTACTGCCCTCACCTGTGCCTCTTGGGAGGAGAGGCACAGAGGCTCAGGGAAGAGTGATAATATGGTTAAGTGTTTGTGCCCAGGGTTGTTCCAAGATGCGCTCATGATACTACTGGATCCCTTGTTTAAAGTCCCTGCAAAGATCAGCTCCATGACACCTTCTGTACATGGTACATTCATTGCCTTGGTATAAGGAATACAATTGATGGCTTGGAAAAAAGAGGTGAATAAAGTTTAAACTTTTGTGCAAGTTGTGTCCAGGGGAAGTCTGTTATCAGATGTTGCCAATTTATAAACAGTCAGATGCCAGGTCATGTCATAAGTAAATAAGGTAGGGATGATGTCAATGAACAAGAGAGAAGAAAGCATTTTCTCAGTGAACACATCGTGATCTTCCATAGAGAAAAGGACAAATGCAGTGCTCTTTTTCTTGTTATGCATCTTCTTCCAACCTTGCTTCTTTTGAATGAGCATCTGACAGTCCGAGGACCTCATCAAAAGAGGACAATAGCAACCATACCTGTCCTTGTGGGAAGGACAGAGTAGAGTAAACAGCATGTGACAGATGGTAGTCACAGTGCTGACACACAGTGAGATGATGTTTGGATCTGGAGATTCTAACACTGAGACATTTACCTGCTAACATCAGGAAGGCGAGAGGACTATGTGCCTTTGAACTCCACATACCCTGAGACTCAGACACTGCAGCAGGGACTGCTGGAGCAGGAGCTGGGGACACAAAACTGCCCACAAGCGTAATGAGGCTCTGGTGAAAAGGGGTGCGTGGGCTGAACTGTGTGGATGCATGGATATGGCTGAGCCAGTATAAGCTCCCTGTTCACAGTCAGGCCCCTGTCCACTCTGCTCATGGACACCAGCACGCAGGTTCAGACAAGGAGGCTCTTAGCTATCCCCATGCCGGTGCACATCAGCAGGAATTACAACTTCCAGGAGCTCTCCAGACCACAGAACCAGTATTTTCCACACATGCCAATACTTTCCAACTGTGGGTACTCCTTCTTGACAGGATTTGGGAATGCTTGGGGGCTTTGGATTGGCTCCTGGAGCTGGAACAGCAGTGTCAGCACGGCACTGTGCCCAGGCGGAGAAATGTGGGGGTGTAAGAGTCAAGTTTATCTGGAAGTGGGACAGGGGGTACAACAGCTTGGGAAATGCTGACAGAGGCTGTTTGACACTCAACCTGTCCTGAGGAAGCTTCAGGAATCCTGCTCAGTATCATGCAGGGATCAGCCTGGCAGGCTCACACGTGCACACCAGTTATTTCCCCCAGGACTGAAGCAGCAGCAGCAGCAACATCCCATCAGCTTGTGTGTGGGAGCAGTCCCGGTGTCAGTGTTCATCCAAGTGCAGAGTCACCCCCAGCTGGCACCAGGCCAGCCTGTTGAATTGTCTCCTCATCCCACATGTCCTCAGCCTTTAGGAAGGGAAGAGCTTTACACCACACTCCTGCCCTGGCTGCACTGTGCCCAGTTCAGGGCTTCGTGTGACATCTCACCATGTGCAGCCCTTCCTCAGCCAAGGGAATGGCACCTTCATACCACGTGCAGACACACACCTGAGAACGGTGCAAAGGGGCTGCTCATTCCTCCTTCCTGGGACACATTAATGTATGCTATCTTACAACACTGCAAAGAGTAATTGGGCCTCAATTGCACAGTCCTACGGAGAGGCCTTCGCCTGCAGGTTGCAAAAATAACATTTGTGGACTGCAAGTTTGTAGGTTAAGGATGTGGGAGACATTAGCTCTCCCCTCCCTTTGAGAGGTTCACACCTTCCACCAGGCTGGAGAACACCCTCACCCGTGAGCTAGGAGGTGACAGGAGAAGGTCCCACCTTCAGCCTCCATCACACAGATGAGTCACCGGGTGAGCATCCTGGGCCTGGTGTGATCGGGGTGGACAGCGGCGAGGGCATCATCTGCCCAAGGCTACAGGTACCAGTCCCTGCTCACGGCTGCCCACCACTGTGCCCAAGGCTGCTGCCATGGGAGCAGGGTGCCAGCGACCACTCCGGTTGCTGCAGCAGGGAGGAGAGGGGATGCACCACCGGCTCCTCCTCCGGGAGTGCTTTCAGAGAAGGTTTTGGCTGCTGCCGCTTTTTGTGCGAAACCTGATCTTGTCAGCGTGCGCGGTGGGCTCCCGCCTGCCTACCGCGGCGTCAGGCCCCGCGGGCCCGGGCGCAGCAGCAGCTCCCCTTGGCGTGCAGTCAGCTGGGAACGGGCCAGGTCCTCTAGATAGCCCGATAGCCCCGGCACCTGCGGAGTGCTGTCCTGGCAGCCACCTGGTACCCTTGGAGTCCAGTCCTGACACCCACAGAGTGCTGTCCTGTGGTGGCACCCGCAGCGTGCTGTCCTTCCCAGCAACTGCGGAGTCCTGTCCTGTCCCGGCACCCACGGAGTCTTGTCCTGGCACTCACGGAGTGCTGCCCTTTTCTGGCACCCACAGAGTGCTGTCCCAGAGTGCTGCAGGCCAGATGCCAGGGCCGTGTGCCCAGCACAGCACACCTGTGCCCAGAACACGCTGCCTCTGGAACCAACTCGACACCTTTGGCTCAGCGCTCAGTTGGGCTGAGCTGCTCACTGCCACCAAAACCTGTCTCTCTTAACTGAAAGCTGTAACACATCTTAATTATAGCTATTAAGACCTACTCTATATTTATACTTAATAACAGCACCTTTACTGGGGGCTTGAGAGTTCACACTCATCTATCTGACAGCCCTGTTCTGGAAGGTCTGAGTGAGATGAAGTTGCGTAAACTTTGCATTAGTTTTGCTCTGCATCGGTCAAAGTATTGCAGATTTACACTACTGCCAGACAAAAATTTAGATGTAAAAATGGGAAATTACAAATCCAACCTCTAAAAAAATTCCACTGTAACACAAGCTGAATTCAAATTCCTGGTACAAAATACTTTATTTCAAAAATCTGTACATTTTTAAGCAAGAATCCATTCCAGCCCACGTGACTCTCGCTGGCAGCCAGCTTAGCACTGCTCCCTACTGTCAGTCCCAAACCCAACAGAAATTTACAGCCTTTCTTCCACGCAACATTGTCTCTGAGCAAACTGCCGAAAATGAGCAGTGCTCCTCACCACAATTACTCTGTCTCTCTTTTGCACGTTTTCCATGTTCTAACCCTAGTATTTGTACTCTGGTCATGATGCACCATAAGCCAGTGCACCCTCCATCCATGTGTTGCTTTAGACAACCTCTATTCCCAACCATTCCAGCATTACTAAATGCACATTGTGAGATTAATTTTGAAGAATAAACAATAGTTTATTTGTTTTGCTTTTCACAAACACGTGTACAAGTAAAGCTTAATGGCCAACTTGCTTCAGAAACAGGATGCAAAAGCATGTTGAAAACAACTGCTTTAAAATAAAAAGCCAAGGGAATTATTTCCCCTGTTCCCCATTCACAGAACACAAGGAGTGCTGCCCCAACATCTCTCAGCAAGGGAGCCAGGATAGTGTCCCTACCTCTGGCCACTTGCTTCCTTACCTGGCAAGTCTATGACTTGTCTGGAAGAACAGAGATGGTGAGAAAAAGAGAGAAAACTGCACTCACGGTGACACAGAAGAGCCAAATTCTCATGTCTGCCTGCTGAGCCTCACTGACACAGAGGATGCACACAGATTCACTCCAAGGGGAGATTAAATTATTTCCCACCTCTTGGTACAGCAACTGGCTAAATGTGGCATCATCCGGCACCTACCTAAGTTCTGCAGGTCAGCTAACAGGACAGTGTACCCTTCGGTCAGGAAATGTGGCATCAACAGTTTCTTTTTTATTTTTCCCCTCTGCAGCACAATTTGGGTGTTTCAGCAGCATTCCAGACCCTGTTCCCTACCCAGTCATCTTGGCAGGAATGCTAGCAGAGCTAAAACACAAGACAGCACTGATTCTGAGCCATTACTGACCCCGACTTGGTAGTCCCATTTTTTTCATGGAGGATTAATTCATAAAAAATTCCACAGCTCCACCTAAAGCTCCTTCATCTCTGAATTTCCTCATGATGCAATCCATTGAAGTTTCAGGATGGCCTTTATTACAGCATATGCTGAGGCTTTAAATGTACAGCAACATTTTGAAAAGGCAGCATCTGTCTGCAGGCAGGAAACCACTTTTGTTGCCATATTGAACTCTTTCACATAGAGAGGGATGCAGTGCAAGCAGTAAACTCTTGATCTTCTCTCAAAAGTCTCTACTTTCACTTATCAGCCTGACATGTCACAGTGGGGCCACCTGAGCAGACGCGGCTGGCTCCAGGGCTCGCAGACTGGAACCAGACCTCCGAGGGACAGAGGTGGCCAGCTCCCTGGGACCCTCCAACACAGTTCAAAGTGACATGTTTCAAACAGCCCTCTCCTCCATACCCCATGGCCTTCAAAGCACAAAGAGCTTTATTGCCTGGAGCATGTTGAGGATCCGCTCGGGGATGTGTGGCAGTCACTGAGCGAGGACAGAGAGCGGCCTGGCAGGGACCTTTGCATCCTGCACTCCCAGGGCTGTTTGCAAATGAGTTTAAAGTGACTCCACTCTTTGATTTCTGACATTCTATTTCTACCAGATCTCTGCAGTTCTCTGTCAGAGCTCCCATACAAAGAATTTTAAGCAGAAAACAGTAAACCCCAAAAAATTTTATTAAAAAATTGAATAAATAGAGAAATAAATAAAAGCTGCCAGCAATTGGACTCCGAAGTTCAAGACAAAGTTTCTCTGAAGTAGAAAATGAGTTAACACATAATTAGGGGTTTTCCCAAAGAGACTGAATAATTTATGGAAAGCTACTGACATGTTCCTGACATGTTTGGTCTGGTTACATCTTTGCACAATATTAGGCTGTGACATCACAGCACCAAAAGACAGTGTTTTCAAACAAAAAATCAGTTATTGTTAAGCCAACAGAGCAGAAGCTACAGAAACTGCTAAACTTAGACCATTTTCCTAAATCGCTATTTTATAAGAGGAAAAGGAAAACATTCCTAGCTGCGTGCAATGTGTGCAGAAGTCACAGGATCCCACTTGTAACAACTTTCCTTCCCCTTTTCCCAGCTCAAATTAACGGCACTTGGGAGGCAATGAGCAGAACCCCCCTCTGCCCACTCCTCCAGCAATTTCTTAACACGAACTGTTTCAAGAGCAGAGAGCTACCCACCACTGGCCAAAGAGTCACTCTACATCCAAACAGACAAATTTTCCAATACTGATAAATGGATAAATGGACCATACATTTTGTAGAGACCTGCAGGAAAACAACTGTCCTCAAACAATGTGAGGATGCAGCTCTGTGTGAAGACACAGACACTGTTTATCTAATGGCTGGAAAGTTTACAAGAAAACAGCAAACTTCGTGCTGTGGTTGTTGAATTGAAGTAGTACTTTACTAGAACCAGGTTTTTTCGGTAATTTTGCGGTTGTAACAACTATTTTCTTTACATACTGCTATAGAAAAGGGACTCTTTTTAACTTAATTGAAGACACTATCAAGAATAAATATACTGGGGCTTTTAATAAAAACAGTATGAGGGGAACATTCAAAGCTAAATAATCAGAAGCAATTTGTGTTCATGAGCAGAATGATGTGTCATTTTTTTCCTTGCAATGCTCTGTACTGGATCAGCTTTGAGACTGTGGCAAACTTTAAACCTATCTTAAAATAATGAACAGCAGTGAGGGTTGAAGATAGTTTGAAAAATACACTGGAAAGAGAAAACATATGCCACAGAGTGTGGTGCAAAAGTCATATTTCATGCATGACTTTAGAGAATGTTAATAAGGATTAGAACCATACTTCAGCAGAATAACAATCAGTCAGAGAAGTGTAATTAATTTTTCTTTAGATCTCTGTTAGACAAAAATACAGGAGAGATAGTAATGCTGTAATAGATTTTGATCCGGTGAAGAAATACAGCCCTTAAATACTTACTGCGATTGCACACTGTAACTGCAGTGCAGTACATGACTCATTTGCTTTATAGTTGTTGATTTTATAATATTATGAATCCAAAGATGTTTTAAAATCCAAATTTTTTGCTTTGGCCAATAAATATGATTAAGATAATACATCCAAAAACATATGTAAGCTGTGCATGTGAGACATATGGAAAGCAGATGTGTTCTTAATTTACATATGACCTAAAAAATCAGCTGATTACCAGAGATGGTACTTTGTGGAGCTGTTTTGGGGGCAGAAGCATTGTTGCTAGCTCAGCACCATTTTAAAATAGGCAGCTTGCTTCTCTTGTGCCTGAACCCCAAAGTCAATGCAGCAGATTGCATCCCTGGAACAGTGATCATTTGGCTTCACACAGTACAGCCCAGAAA
Source organism: Chaetops frenatus (assembly GCA_013400775.1). NCBI lineage: Eukaryota > Metazoa > Chordata > Aves > Passeriformes > Picathartidae > Chaetops > Chaetops frenatus. Next base: position 314,358 of record VZTR01012651.1, read on the forward strand.
TGGAAAACCAAGGTCATTTGTTTCTGAACATGATCGTTATTGAAAACTTCTTTTTAATATCTTAAGTGTATGTTCCAGCATATGCTTACAAAACTCCAGTTATGCCTGTAACAACGCTCCTTCAACCATAATGACAATAAAGGCAATGTTCAGATTCCAGCATAAGCCCAATGCTGAATGCCAAAGTCAAAAGGCAAACTGTGTTTGTCCCACTGGTGGTGAACCACACTGAGATGGCAGCCATCTCTTCAAAATCACTAAATAAATTTTATCACAATCAGAGATCATGGAAGTGGCTTCTTAATTAAACCCCCTGTGACAGAAGTTCTCTGGGGGATAAGTTCTGGTTTCATTTTTCTAGCCATACCCAATAAGAAAACAGTAACTTACCATCAGATACAAAAGGCCCAAAAAACTTGGCTCTTGATGGCAAACAAACAAGAAGGCATGTTCCCATTCCAGTTAGCATCAGAAGTCAAAGCTGGACTGCAAAGGGGAGCACCAGAAATAAGCAGTTCCTAATTTTTTTTAAAGCAAAACATTACCTAGTCTTTTCTCAACAGAAGTGGTTCAAATAGCAGGGGAGACTGTCAGAGCAATGAGACAGCTTTTCCAAAGCTCAAGCTAATTGAACACACCACTGATAAATAAACATACATTTTTTTCAGGCAGGCATTTGTCACGGTTAGGAAATTCTCACTCTTCTGCCAGGCTCCAGCTTGGCAGTGTCCATGAGAATTGTTGCAGCCAGAGTCCCCTTTGCAGCAGTGCTAAAATGCAAAACTGCTGCTGCTGCCGTGCCCAGAGAGGAGCTCTGCCCCTCCACCATCCCCTCCTGCAGTGGGTATAGGGCACACCCTCCTCCCAGCAGGGCAGATCTCAGGAAAACCTTGAAGAGCCTCTGCACACTGCTAAGACAACACGCAGTTGGCTTATTTTTAAAAAACAGTCTTTTAAGTTCTGTATCCTATTTTCTCACTGCAGCTGTAATTGGAGATTTGTTGCTGCAGCAGTGGCTGCAGCAGACCCAGTGAGGTGAGCCCAGGCCCAGCCCCGCTGCTCACATGCTCTGGCAGCAGCACAGGATGGGGCTTTCCCCCATGGGATCAGGAAAAGGTGCCCACTGTCACTTCTAACTGTGTTGGGACTGACTGGTGAGAGTGTGGGGTGCTTGTACCCATGCCTTCCCTGGTGCTCAGGGTGGTCTCTTAGGCATCTCACTGTGATTCCTGCCTGTGAATAAAGCCCCAGGGGGCCTCTGGTGCCCAAGCCCTGCAATGAGCCTGGGTATGGACATGGTGTCTGACCAGCAGGGACACCAGCATGCACCGAAGCACAACAGGACTGCTGTCTGCTGTTTCTCACCTATTAAGCCTTAGACCAGAGCGAATCAGGGTTTGTTTCTCCAACTTGGACTGCACAGCTTATGCTGTTCTAGTGCTCGAACATGTGTTCAGTTCATAATTCTGGCCCACTTTTTCACAAACCTGGGTGTCAGACTCATGCCTGTTTGGCCCAGCAGTGATGCTGAGGAATGCTTTGCCCTGGATGCAGTGCAGGTTCAATTCCCTGTGCCAAGGCTAGGTCACAGAGCTCCGGTCTGCAGGGTGGGTGCTGCCCCACGGGTTCTTCTCTACTCCTCCCAAGGGCAGGAGCACCAAGATCAACAGGCTGGGACTGGACAGAGCCAACTTGGCCAGTGGTCAGTGCCTAGATATTTAGCAGACCTACTACTGAGTCAGGATCCTGAGTGATTTCTCCTCCTCCTCCATTAGTATTTTTCTTTCCTTGTTCCAGAACCTGTCCTCCTTCCAGGAAATCTCTGTCTGTATCAGGAAAGACAATGGGACATGCTGTTATTGTCGGACTCTCGTCCAAAAACTCTTGCTCTTCTGGCTTACCTCCTCTCAGACAGCCCTCCATGGGCCACTGTTACAGCAGGTAGCAGCCCAGCCCCACCACCACTGCTCGGGGTGCCCCTGCCCCTGCCACCATCCATAGGGCAGAGTAACTCACTCCCAGTAACTCACTTCCCAGTGGGAAATTAAAATCCCACCCTGCTCATCAGAATTACCTAACACAAAAAGCACCAAGATTCTTCCATGATAAACCCTAAAAATGTAATCCTGTGAGATGTGACAACACTATACCAAGGAAAAGGGTTGCAGAGAAGACCCCAGCCCAGAGGCTGTTAGGGACATTTTCTCATCATCCTCAGAGACCTCATGATCTGAAACATCTGCATTGTCTTACACTGGTCATCAAGACCCACTGTCCCTCTGAACTCCAAATGTTTCCCTTCTCTGCTGCTTGATGCCTCCCTGGGTCACAGGCCCTGGCTCACAAATCATTTCAGCCTTCAGACAGGGCTGAGAGTTAAGGCAGGGAGGCTCTGAAATTCAATCCCCAAAGGGGGTGGTTTTTTTGTTGGTGTTTTTTGGTTGGGTTTTTTTGGGGGGGTGTTTTTTTTTTCTTTTGGTCCAAACAAAAGTTGTTTTTCTTTCAATGAGAATGCTGTAGCATCAAGTGCTGCTAATTCAGGAACACCAGCCCAAACTCACTGTGAGTGGATGTTTTTTCCCTGTTTACTGATCCTCTTGCTCAGAGAAGGGCAGGACATGTCAAGGAAAGCAAGAGGAGCTGTTCTGTGTAGCATCAGGGCACACAGTGAGGCTTGGTTCCCTCTGGAAGATGCAGAACATGCTGTACTTCCTACACCTTTCTGCAACAGATGTGTCCAGTGTTACGGCAGGACACCCCAAACTGGCACTACAGCTGGTGGAGCTCCAAGGGGAGTGGTAAACAGCCCTCAAGTCCAAACCCAGGATACTAACAGGATCTCAGATGCTTTTGGAAGTCCCCTTCTCTGACATACACACAGCTTCATACTATATCGCTTCTGTTTGCATTTAGTACTTCAGATGTTAAACACGCCAGTATGTCAGTAAGGCTTTTGCTAATGTTTTGATTCCCTTTACAGTTTTACTGAAACTTCTTCCCAAGCTCACCCTGGCATCACACTGTCTGCTTGATTCTCCTATCAGTTAATTGACGTGAGAAGTTTGCAGACATTTATGGGCTGTACCAGCCTCATGTATTTCCAGGGTACATAATCTCTGTTCAGCAGAGCACCTCCAGCCCTATCTGTGCTGCAGAGGCCACAGCAAACTGACACCAGATTGCACTCCTGAGCTCCCAGCAGAGCTGGCTGTTCAAAGCAAACATGCTCTGCTGCAGGAAAGCTGCAGTCTTGCAGGTTCCTTTGTGTGCTGTTTTTTAAAAATAAGATCCTGTGTGTGCTCCCTTTTGCACTTCATGTTGGCAGCTGCTGGTGCTTACAGTGGAAAAACAAACACAGGCAAAGCAGCAGCAAGCGGGTCCACACACCCCAGACATGGGAACGTTCCCATCCTGGCTCCTGGGGCAGCCTGTTCCTAAGAAGACATAGGAGAAATTGTGTGTCCCAGGGATAAGCATGCCTGGGACAGGCCCCAGCCTGCAGGAACCCCAGGCAGGTCGCTCTGCAAAGGACTTTGATATCTGCTGGAGCGAAGTGCCACAAGAGATGAAGCATCTGCCAGGATGGGATATGAGCACCCACCGAGGAACACGAGGTTGCCAGGAGCCGGGGCAGGGGACAGGGAGGAGAAAGGGGAATTCCTGAAGGATGATTTCTTAAAACACTTAATTAGCACTGACTTTTTACATCTAAAATTACTTTAAAAATGTGCATAGAGATGAAAAATACAGAGGAGCTGGGCACGCCTTCTCAAATGAGGACTGGTGAGTTGTGCTGACAGAACCAGCTTGTAGCAGATGAGTTGGAAGAAGTTTGATGCAGTTCTCTGCCAGTGGTGCCAGGCTGGATGAAAAGAAAAGAGTCTTAAAACTTTCCCATTCCATTGCTTTTGATTACAGTTTGAAAAAATACTTCATGCAAGGAAAAAAGTAATTAATTGGACTATGCCCCAGAATGCAGCATTCTTTCAAAATTTCCCAGACTTCTGTTTCAAAATTTACAGCAACCAGTATAAACTTCACAAATCCACTGAGGAGGCAACTCTTCAAATAACTGTGGTTTCCCACATTTTCCAAGGAAAACAAAAAGATTTGTAGTTTCTCATGTTAAATCTGAGGGGCTAGACTTTGAAAGATGTACTTGCCCACCTGCTGCACATGTATTAGTTCTAGCTGAAGAGAAGTCAATAAAAATGGAGAAAGAAGAATTTGCAGAGCTGGTTAAGGTAATCAGATTTGTTTCAGAGCATCTGATCTTTAGACTAACAGACTTCCAAACAGTTGGACAAGTAAATAAAGCACCACAGGGAACCACTATTTGCAATAGGTTACCGCAGGGATATGCACAAAGGAATTCCTACAACTAAGAAAGGGCTGGAGCTATGAAACTTATAATACCAGCACTGGGATCGATTGCTGACTTCTACAACATTGATCCTGTGCTTTTGAAAGGATAGGGGGTTTATTCCCACTTACTCTTGTGCCTGCGTCCAAGGTTTGAAGAAGCTCAGTGAGACATTTCACTACATGATCTTACAGACACAACACAAAAGGAAGTGTTTCCTTTAAAGGCCTTACGTTCTTCAGAGAAATAAAAGCAGAATATAAATAAAACCAGATAGCTTGTAAATCATCCTTCCATTTCTCTGGGATTCTCCTGCCCTGCAGACACAGCTCGCCCCGGGCAGCAGCTGTGCACGGTGCAGGGCAGTGCTGGGCAGGACACACCGACCCTGGGCCCAGGAGCGGGGCTGTAGTGCCACAGGCAGGAGCTCAGCACAGACGGGGAACAAAGCGTCCCATGTCCCATGTCCATCCAGCACCAAGGGGGTGGAGGTGACACTGTTGTAAGATGCCATCTGATCAGAACTTCTTTTCTGTGCCTGACATGAATAAGGGGATTAGGACGGCAAGTTTCCGTGAGCTCACTCTATCGGACAAAAGGCCCCGAGGTTTAGTGTCACACTGCCTGATAAAAGTACAGGAGGCTGTCAATCACAGGCTCCTAGGTACTTGTGTTGGTGACATAATCTTATTAGAAGATAAACCAGTGAAATCCTTTCATGATGAAAAGTTACATTTAATTGCTCCTTGGCTTTTCTACTCTTTCTCTTATTCATTTGTCCATTTAACTTTCTTAATGTTTGCTATTACAAGAATATGACAGCATACCGATGCCAGCCATCACCACCATAGCCAGGCTTCAAACACACGAACAACTGAGGGTGCTGAGGAATGGTGGTGTCTGGGCAGGAACAGCACCAGTTGTAATCTTTTAAACAGAAGGTCAAAAGAGTTATTGAATTAATTAGCTCGAGTGCTCAGGCTCAGGGATAAAGTTAAATGTTTTGTCACTTGATTTAATACCAAAGAAAGCTGACAAAAAGACTAAAACATGGTAAAGCTCAGCCTCTGTACAACAAAGGCACTTTTAATATCCTCTTATGGGAGCAAATCCATATTAGCCTCAATAATGTGACTGTTTCACTTTCAGATCACTTCTTTTCAGTTTCACAAGCAGGCAGCAGATGCTGAAGCATGAATTACCTGAGAATGAATCAGGAGAAACTTCATGGAGCCAAGAGGGGCAGTTTGGGGAGCATTACCATCTGTACCCCCTGTGTGCCCTCTGCAGCCCCTGGGCCCCCCATGCTACGCTGTGGGCTCGGCCAGGAGCAGGTCAGGGTCAGCACCACAGGTCAGGGTGACCAGAGAAGCCGTGGCAGCACGGCGCTCCCCTGCCCGAGGGAGGCTTAAGAGGACACCCACAAGGTCTGCACAGGACTCACTTCGAGGAGAGAGGAGGAGGACTGGCCAGGACAGACCTCGAAGCCTGGTGCAGATGAGGAGGAGGAGGCTACAGTGCCACTGTCTCTGGAAATAGCACCCGGGTCACTTGCATGGCTGCAGCCACCACATGAGCTACACGTGTGTATCTGCCCTGAACAACAGGCAGGAACCAAGGGTATGAAGCTCCACCTGAACGTGAGAAGAACTTCCTTACTGCATGGGTGATCACGCACTGGAACAGATTGTCCAGATAGAGTGGAGGGTCTCCCTCACGGAAGATATTCCAGAACTATCTGTATACAATCCTGTACCATGTGCTCTGGGATGACCCTGCTTGAGTGGGGAGGTTGGACCAGGTGTCCCTTCCTGCCTTACCCATCCTGTGACTCTGTGAACAACCAAACCCTTGCCAGTACAGGTTACTGTGCCCCAGACTGCCCCAGAAAGTGCCCCTGGGAAGTAAGTGATCACTTACCACAAAGCCTGGGCATCTGAAGGCTCCTGGTTCTTCAACCAGTTGTGTGTGTAAATTTGCCTTGTAAATTTCACTCGAGGAGATTGAGTAAAATTACCAACTTCTAAATGTGGGAGCACAGCCCAAGCCAGAAGCTTTGATTCTCAAAATATAGATTTTTAAAGCATCATATAATTGTTACAATTAATGAACTACAAACATGTTCTCAGCAAACAACTAGTGCCATTTAGTGCTATGGAGTCCCACTAAAATAAGCTTTACACAAAGTACCTGAGTGTCCGTGTTATCCAAACAATTTACCTCCACAAATGTAAAATGTTAAAAAAAAATTAATTCCGTTCATTTTATACATACTGTTCTTTATTTTATCCAAGTGCCTGTATAACTGAAAACAAACTGGCACTGGGAGCTGGACTGCTTTGAGAAATTAAATGTGTAACTCTCTCCCACAACTCAGATGGTCTTAAAGGAAATAAGTCCTTCAGAGTTCTATAAAACCACATTCTCATTTAAGGACTAACAAAAAAATATCTGACAAATGCCTTAATACTTTGCTTGTTTAGTGAAAATTCACATGAAAAATCATAAGAGAAGGATCAGAGTGACTGATGGTAGAACAAAAACAGCTGAAAAATGTGATTTAAAGTTGGTTAAATCAATGGTAATTGGTCTTTTAGTGAAGAGACAATTGTTGCCTTACTGTGGTACTGGTCACATGCCACTGGCATTCCACAAACACTTTGCCAGTAGAAATCCAACTCCAGCTTTTGGCAGGGAAATTTCAAAACAGTGCAACATATTACAAATTAATTTTCTTACTTTCTATTTTCTCTCAAAACAACAGTTTCTAGATCATAGATATTTATAAAATCCTTTGTTACATTTTCGAATATTTAATCACATTTCATATCTGTCAGTTTTGTGTTTGATTCTAGAGACTCCCATTAGTACACTGAAAGCCTGTCAAAAATATTTGCATACAGATTATTTGCTCAGCATCCAATTTCTCTGACTTGGTTTTTTCTGAAATCAACAGGAGATGTAGAACAAGTTCAGCCCTGCTCAGCTCCTATCCTGGTCACCCCCATTTCAAGGCTGCAGAGTGATCCATGGACTCAAACTCCTAGAAATGAGCATTTCAAAAGTTTTGAAGTAGCAGTGAGGGAAGAACGATGGGTAAGCCCAGGGCAGAAATTTATTTTTGCTGATTGAACTTAAGCAAATCCAAGGAACAATTAGGAAGTGCTGTCAACTAAAGCCTGAAATCTAAGCAAGTCGCCATTCAAAGCACAGTAGGCCCTTATAAACAGTTAATCCACGCAGCTGCAGTAGTTAAAGCAAACACACTGCCCTTCACTGCGCCATCAATTACACCTTCCCAGAAAAAATTACACAAACTTTGCAGGATTTTTCAGAGAGAAGATGGATTCTTTTGGAGACTTGAGGTCAAGGCTGGACTGTTTAAAGTATATTATTAACAAATAAACATTTATTGCAAATAAACCCTATAGGCCTTTGGGGAGGAAAATTGTGTTATTTTTGGCATCAAATGACACAAGCCATTTATGACATGAATGGCTATCACCAACAGACTGATGAAATGGCAAATGTCTCCTACTTAACTTCCCTTGGCTTCCTGAATAAACTTTTTCAAACACTTTTTCCCTTCTGAAATGGCAATAAACTCCATGTAATTTTGATTTTCTCTCTGTTATAGCTATTTCAAGATCTGTAGGCAGAAAGGGTTGAAGGTACTTCCAGATGGAAGCTGAAGACTCCCCCAGAGACTGGTAAGGTAATGAAAATTACATTGTTGGGATCCAGGGCTGTGGATTGTCCTTGTTTGTGTGTATTCCTGCCTGAGTGACAACATCTAATTAGCTTTCCAATGGTTAGGTGAAAAACCTGAGCTTTAGTTGTGGCATCCAACAAATTGAACGTTATAACTCTTGTCACTGAATGTATCCACTATGCACTCAGGCAAACCCCTGCCAAAGCATGAGCTAATTTTTTAAGAAAAAAGCCACAAATGGGACAGGCTTCAATTACTCAAGATAACCAGTGTTCAAGGGACATGAAGGAAGCCAAGACAGTGCACTTGCCTTGGGCCTGTCTTCCAACCTTTCTGTAAGACACATCAGCTGAGCAAGCTCCTTGCTCCTGGTGCCCTGGTGCAGCCGTGGAGTGCACTGGGACCACAGACCACCCTGCACTGCCTTTGGATGCTGCAGCTACCAGCACTGCATCACCTAGCCCTCCTGTCCCCTCTTGCTGCTGCTTTCCTCTGTGAGGAAGACTAACAGAATGGGGAGGACGCTGCACTGGGAAAGACTGCACTCCCTGTAATTGCTCTGGAATCCCTGGGGTTTCTCCCACACAAAATTAATGCAGGCGCCATTATGGCTAATTTATTCTACACTCACAAAACTGGAACTAGCCCCAGCATGGGCTGCGAGGTGAGGCAAGATCGAGGGAGCTGGTGGGAGCTGCACACCCCAGAGAGTACTTGCTGCGGCGGCGGGCTGTTGGTAAGGTGCCGCAACCTTCCAGAAGCGCCTCCAGCAAAGAGCCGCTCAGGACCACAGACACGCTTCCCCACGAACACCGCACGCCGGGTGGCTTTGTAATCCTCTGACGAAGAGAAACGGGAAAGCTTCTCGTATGGAGTTCCACGGGGTTTATTACAGCCACATGTGAAGGGGACTAGGAACAGAGAACCAAGAACTGGACGGGTCAAAGCGTTTTCCCAGAGACGCAAGGGGCGGGGAGAGCATCAGGGTCTAATGGTCTGATGGCTCAGGGGCGGCACACAGGAGGGGCCAGGGTGTGTGGGCCAACGGGGAGATAGGAAAGGAGTGGCTCGGGGACAGGGGCCCATGGGGGACTGAAGAAGGGAGCTCTCTCTCTCTGGCCGCTGCCACCGCACCGCAGCACAGCCCCGGCAAGGATGAGCTCCGGCCCAGCAACTCACTCCAAGAAAGGGACAGGGAGGTAAAACTGGGGTACATCTGTAGAAGAGTTCAGGGCATCCTGAGAGAGGCCTTTCCTATCACTACAACTGAAGAGTTGGTTCTTGTAGCCCTCCACAGTGCTGGCTCCCTGCAGCTCAGGACACTCCCACCAAGTTCGGTGACCGCATAAAGGTCATGCATGCCCCTGCAGCCCCAGTGCAAGACATGAAAGCAAGCTGGTGCTGAAATACAAACTCTGCCTCCTCCATGGAACTTTGTTCCACAGCAGCTCCTGCCAGGAGCAGCCAGCAGCAGGAATCCCTGGTAGTAGCATCTGCCTATTTCCCCGTTACCAAAGTAGCTGTCAGTGTTATTAACACTTTCTGCTCCCATCAGCTGAATCACTTGTTTGTTGCAGCTCCAAGCAGTGAGCCTGACAGGTTCAAATGAATAATGCTGTGCAGAGGTACCATCACTGCAACATTACACTGCCATTTCTTGCCTCAAATTGTTTTACTCCATTTGTATTTTTGCACTGTTTGCACACTTAACAATAACCAGCCCCACTACTGGTGCTAACGTTCACATAGGGCCCCATCACACTTTCTATATCAGCTCCAGTGTGAGTGGGACCTGACTCCACAAGGTCAAACTCCATAGGGGAAACCTTTCTTATTACCAGATGAAGCCCACACCAAGATCCAACTGAGAAGACAACTCATGATGTCAAACTGGGACTTCTGCTTAGGGTGGCTGAAAAGTTTAGGCCAGTGAAAAGCCACATCCCCAAAATCTGCAGTGAGCAGCTCCACTGAGCCCTCACTAGACACTTGCTGTCAGGTAAACTGACCTTGTATGACACTGCAAGCTGCTGCATGCCGGGGTAATTGGCTTCACTGGCACTGCTGGGAGCAGGGACTCATTGGCTCAAGCCCCTGCCCGAGGCCTGGCAAGTCGCAGGGAACGTCCCTGGCTGCTGATTGCTGTTGGACAATGCACTGCCAGCACTGCAAGCACTCACACCCTCTGCACACTCTGAGCATCGAGGAGGGCTCCAAAGAGATTGCAGGTACTGACTCAGGCTTGCACATACGCACAAACATTCATGGAACAGATATTTAGTCTGCAAACCATGATTATTAACAGTGAGGTGGAGGAGGGGGGAGGATCAGCTCTTCCTCTTCTGGAAAGTCAGAAATTCTGGAAGACCAGCAGACCCACCTGTACAGGTAACCTGCATGACCCCACCCCACACAGGCAGGGAGCACCAGCTTGCTGCCCTGTGCCAGCTGCCATCCATCCACCACAGCCCATGGCTTTGGACCCTTTTGAGCTACCAGCCACACCACCACAGCTCCAGTATCTTGAACACATCACTCTGCCAGGATCTCCCAGGTTAGATTCAATTGTGCTGGGGGGCCAGTGTTTGAGGAGAACTTGGCCCTTCTCACTAATGAGCTTTGGCAAGTATTGTGCTGCAGCCCAAGGGTCCAGTCCCACAGCGCCTCTGGAGCTCGGCTCCAGCTGTGCAAGCAGAGCCCAGAACCCTGCCGAGCTCCTCTGCTGGGGACTGGAGAGCAGTCTCCACCAAACTGTCCCTATCCCATCCACAGGCTGCAACACACGTGCTCCCTCACTAACACACAAGGAATGCACCAGTACCAGCCTCTAACGAGCAGTGCTGCTTCTCTCCCTTGGAGCAATCCCCTGCTGTAACCAGAAATACTTAAAAACTATATTCATAGTTTCTTCTGCAAATTCAAGCTTGCTTGCTCCCTATCATAATACTAACGTGATGAAAGTAACAACTGCAAAAACAATACTGATGTAGATGACTATTCGTTGTTTGGCTTTGCTTTATTTTTGTCATCAGTGAATGGTGATTCAGGTTACACCAAGGAAAAAGCATGTGAAAGTAAACTTCCTGACAGCTACCGGGAGGATTTGGTCCTCAGCATGTGCACATAAACTCCATCAGCTCTTACTGGGAGAGTGCACGTGCAGTCTTGTACATTATAAATAAAACACTGATTGCAGTAAAATCAAGAGCCAAATTCCCTCCTTTGATGAGCAAGGATGGCTCTCACTGAAGCCAATAGGAATTGCATGTTCACAAGTTCATGTCAATGTTTGCAGATGAAAATTTTGTGCATATTAAAGAAAATATTATGTTTTGGAAGCAAAGAAATTACCTCCACGACAAGGCCTGTTACAGGAGCATCAGAGCACAAATGCTTATCAAGTCCCAAAGAAATGTGCTATACCTTGTTTAAGCTGATATCAAGGGCATTTAATCAATTTGTGCTACAGCAGTTCTGCTGTATCTGTGAGGAAGATCATTGTAAAATTTCAAATCCAAGAAAAAATGAACTGAAATTAGTCACATTAACAATCCCTTTACTGTAACACAATCTCAGAAAAATCTTACTTGTTCACTGCCCACAGGCAAATAGTTTTTGAAAGGTAAAACCCCCATTCTGTGAGAGTGAGGTGATAAGCCATGCACAGGTGGGCTAGGCTGGGCTGGGCCCCTGGGGTCCTGGTGCAACAGACCCTGTGTGCCCTGGCAGCGCTGACCTCAACACTGCAAGCTCCTGAGACAGCAGATACTTAATGGTGGCTACAAATACTTCATTTTAAGGGCTTTGCTTTGAAATTATCTGCCTTAGAACTGCACAATGTACCACGCATGGTGTTTCTACTTACGAGGTACATCCAGCAGACAAAAAAAAAGCCATGGCAGCACACCTGTCTGGGGTATGTGTTGGTCATATAAGAGGAGAAAACAGTTACCAATAATTTGTTTTTTAACAACCAGAGTCTATTTTGCAAAATGGCCATTTTGAGAGCAGCCTGTTGAGGCCCAGGGGCAGGAGCCCTTGTCCTCCCAGCCTGCTGCTGGCAGTGCCACTGGGGCCAGGGGCTCTCCCTGGGCTCAGGGCTGCAGCAGCCACGGCCACTGGACGTGGCTCTCATGGTGTGACCAGAGCAACTGAAGGTAAGCCAAAGCCTAAGGCAAGGGTAAGAAAGAACTTCATTTAAGAAGTGTAAGTCTAGCTAAACCAAGTCCAGGAATGTAAAGTAAACATAAGGTTGAGATGTAAAAATAATTTAAAAAAAAATAAAAAGGAAAAAAGTAAAACATCTCAATTTTATATTGAATTTAAAGAGGTTTCTAAAAATCAGTAAATAATTTCCTTGAACAAGGCACTGAGGATTCAGGTCTATATTAGCATGCATGTTATAAGCACTAACACTGTGTTTCAAACAAAAATTCAAGCTCATTTTACCTAATGAGTATTTTCATCTTTTTTCTCTTTTATACTTTCTCCTCTCAGACTCAGAAGTCTAGCTTGACTTTCAACATTTATTTTAAGTTAGATGTGAAGCTGTTAATGTATTTTTTAAAATTAATTATTAATGGAGAAAAAAAGTGATGTCTCCTTCCCAAATGTAACCAGTGCTGTTAAGGCTCCACTGCCGCAAAATAAGGTTATCTCCCTCATACATTTCATAAAATACCATAACTCAGAAAACATCTCTGCTTTCTAAATAAATTCTAATACTTTTTTTATCAAAAAGACTTGTTTTCATTCATAGCTTTGGCTATACCAAACACAGTCTGCAAGGTGGATATTCAATAAAAACTTCCTGCCCACTTCATTTAGTTATTTCAATTCACCTGGAGAAAAGAAAATTCTGTTCCTAATTGCACACATTTATCTCCAGATTGTCCCAGTTCTGTTGTTTGACTGCTGCAGACTCAGCTGTTGGGGCTCACAACCCTTGTTACTTGTAACTAATCTTGTCCTTTGTTTCAAAATAAATGTGGAAATTTTTTGTTCTGCAGTGAACAAGAAACTGTCATTTCATTATGAGTCAATCTTTGCCTTGTGAGTAATGTAATCATCCCAAATCATGCCAAAACCCCTTCCTACCACACCAAACCATCCCAGAGTAATAATACCTGGTTTGTTTACCTTTACTTGAGATTGCTGATCAAGTCACTTCACCGTTTTATTTATTTATTTGCTAGTTTCTTACCTCACTTGAACATTAACACGACTTACTATGTGGGAAAAAAACTGTAGGTAAATAGAAGAATTTTTTCCTGTTTTTTGCAAGTCTGTCATTTGCTCTTGTACACCTTCTATGGAGGACACAGCAATGGCCTTTTTCCATCTTGCTGCGGTTCAAAATCCACTGCCTTTCTCTACATTTTATGCAACTTGTGGCATGGTCCAAGCTGGTCCAAGCTGTGTAAAATCCTTTTCTAATTTAGCCCTGCAATGCTGCTGTTCAAAGTTCTCCCCGGGCCGCCAGGAGCCCCGCGGAGCGCAGGGAGCTCCGTGCGCGGCAGGCAGGCACGGACCCTGCTCTCAGCCTGGCAAGCACCAAGCAGTCACCGGGCCCTCTCTCTAGTCCCGAACTCGCCCCGCCGAGCCACGCCAGCAGCCATCCGTGGGTGCTCGGCAGTCCCTGTGCCGGCGCGACCCGACCGAGGGCTCCATTGCAGCCGGGAGGGCCCCAGTGGTTCTTCGAGCGCCGAAACCTCCCAAACCTCCCGCTGGCCCCCACACCGAGCGCGCAGGAGGCTCAGGTCTCCTCTAATCAATCCCTTTATCTGCTGCGCTCGCCATTCCAGAAGAAAGAGATATTAAATAAAATTGAACCAATTCCTGTTACTGCAAGAAATAGCAGATTTAGCATAAATCCAAATTTTGTCTGGAATGAAAAATAAAAATCACAGCTGCGGTAGAAAAAGCATACACTTTTTTCTCCCGAGTATTTCTGCCCAGATATCTGACCAAATGAAGCAGCCGCTGGATAAATCTGCCCCTCCACGTTCAGGTTCACCACAGTAGTGAGGACCTTAGGAGATACCAGGCTTTACAGGCTGCTCCAAAACGGAGGGAAGTGACAGGGGTGTGTATTTACCACTGAAATACACTAATAACATAATTAGTTTAAAAAGAGACATTATCATCCAGCTGTTTTATCATTATATACTATTGGTAGCTGGAAAGGAGATATATGCCTTTGAACTGCCTCAAAAGTTTAGACCAAAAAATAAGTCAATTTCTAAACAGAATGCAAAATATTCCTGTTTGTTATAATAAGTGAAGAAATTTTTGCCATGTATTTCACATCTATGATTTTTTTTCCTTAGGGTAGAAGTAAAACATAATAAATTAAACTCCTGTTAATTTAATTGCATATTGCCTGTACTGCACAAAGATCTTCCCTATCGTTTTCTGCCACGGATCAGTGCAAGTCGTGTCTTTCCATTGCAATTATTTCGTCCAATGTTACAGTGATTGCAGCAGCAAAACCAAAATGTCTCCCCAAATCCTCAACACACATTCCATCGCAGATCCCCGCCAGCACTCAGGCAGCCCAGCCCCGACCCAGCGGGTGGCCCGTGGCCAGCGCTGCCGGTGCCGCCGAGGCAGGGCCGCTGCCACCCGCGGGGACGGAGTCCCGCTGACACGGGGGACCCGCAGGGGCCCGGCCCCAGCACGGCCACTCTGCTGACGTCACCGGCTGAAATAACAGCGCATTCCCTCAGTGCTCCCGCTTTGGGGACTGCTCCGAGATGCCACAAACGTCTGGTCGTACAGAGGATTTTTTTATAGGGCTGATGAGACCGATGGTACAGGGCTGGTGGGATTTTCAGAAAAAAATGCCAGAGTATTTCAGTAACTTGGAAAAGCATTTTTAGTGGATGACATAACTTTAATCATTACTCCATGTCCTGGGCATGTGCTTAGGCTACTTCTGTCTCTAAGTTTCACCTAGTTTCTGTGTTGTTTCCTAGGGACCCGCACACAAGGACCAGTGCCCGTCCAGCACAAGGCGAGGGCAGCTGGAGGGATCCCCCGATCCACACGGTTCTGCTGAGCTCACAGGGCTGCACGGCTGCACCCACGAACCGAACAGCTCCTCTGTTAAAAATAAAACAGGAAAACTGAAAACACATCAAGTCCTGCCGTTAGCAGATTGCTATTGTCCACTGTGCATGCGGCAGAATCCGGGAGCTTTGGTCCCTCCCGCACCAGGCTCCTACCGCATTCCACAGCCCGTGCTCTGCGAGAAATAACAGTCACAAAATCGAGAGAGACTCACTGACGGGCAGCTTTTGTTATAGTTTAAATGCAAAACGCAACTGAACTGAGAAACATCAGCCTCAGTGTTGCGCTCGCGTGAAAGCATTTCCAAAATCTGGAGAGGGCAAGGCTTCCCCACAGCACAGAAGCTTCATGAGGTTTCCTTTCTTTTCCTTTCCTTCCTACGAGGGATGTGTTGCTCCGTGCTGACTGCACAGCAAAACCAAGCCCAGCCAGTGACAAGAAAGGACTCGAAGAACACAAATACATGGTGGGTCTCTTTTAATAGCATCCAAAAGCGATGCCAAAACAATACCTGACACATCTAAAAGAACAAAAGCCTGAATATTTCTTTCCCACCCTAAGCAAAACTTAGAATGCATTAATGAAAAATTATGGAATAGCTGCAACTGTGGGTGTTTGCTATCTGGTCCCTTGAATAAAAACCTCTTTTGCAGCCTTTATTTCCAAAACTAAAACTGGAATACAGATATTTCTATAAATAATATGCATTGCTTACATGTGAAATACATATCCTGGAACAGTTATTTTTCATAACATATATTTTTTTACCATCAGCAAGAACTAGGGCAAATCGTTATATAACACTGGGCAGTGAGAGAAAAAAAACCAGAAAATCACAATCACAAAAAAAGGAAATACATAAATGGAAAAGAAATTTAATGTTTATAAATACTACCATTTTGTAGCAGAACACTCTTATGAGTGATACAATTAGTAAATTCACTTAAGCAAAGACACCAAAATACAACTACCACAAGCTTTCTATTTTTGAAAAAAAAACCAAACCAAAACAAAACAAAAAACCACCATTAATTTTGAAGGTTTCAGTTTGTCAAAGAAAACTTCTTTTAAAGAAAAAAAAAAATCACAGTGTAAGGTTCCAAAAGTGCAGCAATTTGGCAAAGTTCTAATTAAAATCAAAGAGATCCTCTTGACTGGGGCTTGCAAAAGCCAGCCTTCCCCGGTGCCACTGCTCTGGGTGTTTTGTTTTTTTTTTCTTAAAAATCTTGCCATCAAATGCACCTGACCCTCAAAATCCTAAATTTTAGCAAAAAATAAAGTACTTTGCATTAGCTCAAAACATCAGGATGGACTCCTGCAAAAATGCATTTAATTCCTTCTTTAGAAAGAGACCAAAGTATATGGCCAGCTTATCCCACTGACATACTGATGTATTTTTGTGATAAATTACATTTATCAGGCACCTCTGACTACTTCAAACTGGGCTTGGGCTACTAACCCACCTCCCCCAGGACTTGCTCTAACATTCCAAGCATAGGGGTAGCTTCGCACGGCCAACATTTTTCTTTAAAAAAATAAAAAGAAAAAAGAAAAAGGAAAACTGTTTTCATCCTTCCCCCTAATGTGAAATGCCCTCATCCAAGGATGGGCAGCAATCATTCCTGACCCAGGGAAAGGTGTAAGGTCTGATATCTGACCCATCAGAAGCTTGCTTTCATTAGAAAGATGAGACACCATTTTCCCAAAGATATATACACAGCACTTGATTATAGTCCTGGGAGTTCTGGAGAAACCTGACCTTTAAAATTACATTACTACGTACAGAAAAATCTATTTAAGACAAATTTCAGGAACTGAGATATTTAAGTAAACTTTATTCTCCCTTTTTTTATTTTTTTCCCAGATATCTGTAAATGAGACTCAGGATAGCAAAAAGCATCTGATATTACTGATCCCTGTCTTCCTCTGTACCGTTTGCATTCCATCTCACTACCCCAAAGCTTGCTCACTGAGCACACAGGCATTTCCCATCCCGGTGTTCCAGCATCAGCTACGTCCTCCCGCTGTAGCTGCCTCTCACAGCTCGTTCATGGCTTCACTCTCCACAGTCTGATGGATAAAACTGACCCTCTGTACTGCACAGCCCAGGGCCACTTGCATGGACAAACAGCTATTTTTATCCTCTAGCTACCATAAACGAATATTTCTCCAGCTCTGAAAGGGCACACAATCTGTGTCAGCACAGTTTCACATGTTTGCTCTTTTGGGCTAATAAAATCTCAGAGAAAACAAATTTTGATTTACCGTGTCTCCCCTCCCCTTCCTGTGAGCTGCTGCCGCTGTCAGTCCTCGGGGGCACACACAGCAGGGCACCATGTCATGTCACACTAGGTGCTGGGATTCAACAAAGGCCAACATGTTGATATCTTTTTATTGCTCGGCAGCCTGGTTACCCCATTTTCCCCTTCTACAATTGGATGCTTTTGGTAATACGGGAAGGTCTGCAGCAGTAACAACTTTGTTTTCAGTCAGAAAAGTATTTTTGTTTTACAAAGCAATAGTCTCTGATCTTGCTTTTTAGGTCACTAATACAATTCTTTATTTTACAGAAACTAAAGTTGGGAACTTAGAGGGTACATTTATTAGCAATTAATGTAAATATTTACATTGCCAAATAATGCTTTTTTAGGTAGTCTGAAGACTATTTGACATTCTATACTAATTAACAAAAATATGTAAGGTGTTACTACCTACAGAAAAGGTAGTTGCACCGATCTACAACTACAGCTACCACAGGGTGATTTATTTTGTGTAGAAATGGAAGGCAAAGCCCGTGGACAGGTTCCCTGCACCAGGCACGAGAACACCGTAAAGATGCAGCAGCCCCAGCCCCACAAGGGCGGGATGGCGGCAGCCCACGGGCAAGTCTTGGGTTATTCCCATGCACAGTGCCCGGGCCGTGGAGGACTCTCTGGGAGCTAGCAAGGGCTGCAGAATGAAATAACAGGTTTTGTGGTAATTCCTAAAGAGGGGGACATTTATCTGGGCCATTTATACAAGAGTTATAACCCTCACAATATTTATACTCAGCATGTCATGTTAGCATTTACTACCCGTTTCCATGGAGATGGATTTTCATGCTGTAGCTATGAAATGCACATTGTTGCCACTAAGCCATTTCAGGCCTTTCTGGATGCCTGCTGAATGCCTGACAAAAGTTGATGCAAACCAATAGTTGTTGTTCTTTGTTTGTTGCCAGACTTCTAGCAGAGCCATATTATGTCCTAGTGATTGAAATGCCCATGTTCGCCCCCCTCCCGGCACAAAAAGGATCCTCAATTTAGGTGACAAGCATGAAGTGGGCTTCTGCAGGGGAGGGCGGCCCGGCGCGGGGCCGGGCTCTGTCCGTGCGCGGGGCCGCGACGCGGCGGGGGCCGCTCCCGACAGCGCCTAACATTTGGGGATAAAGCCGGAATAAGAGAGAGCGCGGGCAATGGAGGGGCCAGGGCCGTGGCCAAGCTCAG
>VZTR01012654.1:14920-53187 GCA_013400775.1 Chaetops frenatus
CACAACAGCAGATGCACTATGCCAGATTCTGCTGAAGAAAAGTGAAAGATGGAGTTAGTCATATTCATTGGCAACACTGTCTTAAAAAAATTACAAGCAAGAACTAACACCTTCAAAAGTGTTTTTTTCTGCACAGTGTAAAATTATCCATCAATCTCCTTATGATATTTTCTGGGACCAAACCAAAACACACACACACCCAGACATACCCCCAAAAATCCCCCAAACCCAAACAAACANTCCCGAACTGCCAAATCTTACTTATAATAAAACTTATTAAAACAGTTTCAAGAAAGAGTTAAATGTAAAGTATTCAGTGGTAATAAATGTCTCTCCTTTAGTTGTATGACTGGGAGATAAGTACTAACATTAGACCTTAATATTCTGTTTGGTTTAACATCAGGAAATGTGAATTATCTACCATGCCTCTTTAAAAATTAGATTTAGAATATAAGAAAAATTAATTGTTCATTATTCACTAATTTTATTTGGATCAGAAACGTGGAGTGTGTGGGAAAAGAAATTAAAAATAAAACAAGTTTCTGTGAACACAATGGAAACAGAACTACAAAACAGACACTCTACACCACTAGTGGATCCAGACAACCTAAAAAGTGAGAGACTCGTTGTGAGAATGTTATCATCATATATATTGTCAAATTAGAAGTCAGACAGTAGCAACAGATGTTTCCTTCTGTGCAACACATAAATGGCCATTTCTTGACAGCATTGCCTTCCAACTTGCTGAGGTACACAGCAGACTAAAGGTTGTGTGGACACAGAAGCTAGAACTGTACTCTTGCTCTAGGTCAAATCCTTTACATGTCAGCATGTCAGGATTAAAATATAATGCCAAGACAAAACTCTAGGGGTTTTTTGCTTCAGTTTGGGGTTTTTATTATTTTTATGTGGGGATTTTGTTGCTCTGTGATTTTATTCTTTTTTTCAGAAGAAGAAAATCACAGACGTGTTTTAAAAAAGAAAGATGCAGTCTTTGTAGTAATTAACAACCTCTTTTTTCAGATGCAGAAAGCAAAATAAATAAATAAAATGAATTGAAAAACCTGTACATACTCTACCATTATTGCCAGAAAGTCTGAATTACCTTCAGGTCAGTGGGCTTCAGCAGCTACAAAAAGTGGTGTGTGGTCGTCAGAAACAGGGGATCAGGAAAAAAATTTCATTAGCCTTTCCACATCTTTTTCTGAAAGAATAAAACTAATAGCTGAGTTATGTGCTAATATACTACTACACTCATGGCCCATAAAGGAGCATGGTCTGGACAACCAGTACACATAGATTACAATTCTCCTTGTACCCTGAAGAAAATTCCTTTTATGGCCCCTGAAAGCCATGGGAAATATTCCTTCTCCTGGGTAATTTCCAAGAAATTCAGCCCTTTCTTCCTCAGCTTCTGGATTGTGTTGTGATGTAGTATCATGACCAAAAGATTCTGATCCAATGTTATTTCAGGATAGAACCCCTCACTGGTGATTTTACAATATCAAGTTTCTTGTCTTCATTTAGAACAAAACAGAATCTCAAAGTAGCACATACAGAGGTTTTTAATTCAGTAACGTTCCCAATTAGACAACCCTCTCCCCCTTTTCAAGAGAGGAAGAAGCAAAGAAAAATTAACATGTTCTGTTGCAGCTGTGCCCTTAGAAGTCATTGGCTACTCCCAATTATGCACATCATGCCCAAGCAAACAAAATAACAGAAAAGATTTTAAAAATCTGATAGTCACAGCAATTATGAAAGATAAAATGTTTTAAACTAAGCTGGAGTGTGAAGATGTTTGCCTTTCTGATTGCCAGCAGCAAAGTAACCTTTAATTGATCTCTTAAATTCATTTTCTTGTAAATATGATTTTCTTCCTGAATGATCCAAAAACTTGACACTGTAGGTCCTCATCCAAACAAAACCAAGGACAATAAAAGATGTAAACACACCATTTCTTTGGTAGTTTTACCATTTGATTTTCTCAAACATTCCTTTAGATAACAATTAATCATTGAAATCCTTCTCAAACCCAGTTCTGTTAAAATTACTCTTCACTATTATTGGGTTTTTTCCTCTCTGTTTTTATGGTTTATAAAATCATTCTGCCAGATCCAGTGAGTTGACATCCCTGGCTGCAGTCACAAGCAAGAGCTTGATTTACATTTAGCTCTTTGCCAGAAAAAGAGACAGACCACTCAAGGTTAGAATAGAAGTGGGAAAGACCCAATTAAGGCTACGTAATAAAAGTTATATACAAGTTATACTCCAAGAAATTACAAAAGGAAGTCCTGTGATCTGGAAGTCACTGGCAGGAGAGCACAATGCACTGCAACAAAGGAAACTGCTATTTGCAGCCCCAATCCTGTTTGAAGAACATGACCCCATTAAATACCTTGTATGACTTCCTTCTTTGCTTACCTGAAGTCCTCATAATTTTGCCAATCTCCAGAAATTGAGTACAGTTAGTAGACAACAAGGTCTCCATTTCCATGCCCTGAAAATCATGTTATTTTTAACAAATTATATATAAGAAGCAGCCCAGGGGTGGGGAAAAAACAATGTTGCTCTGTTTATTTGATGTTGTTTGATGCTTTTTTTCCTGATCTTTTCCATTAATTAGAAAGGCACTGAAATTATAAGATAATTGGGGAAAGAAATAAATCTATAATATTTATTTTCAGATTTGAGAACCAAAGGTCAGCTGAGTATAACTCATGTTTCTACAGTGAATTCATACTTGCAGAGCAGGGATTTAAGTTCCATATGGTTGACTAATCTATATCCAAACTTGCAGTTAGGAAGGAAAAATAGGAAGAAGATAAAAGAGAAAAATTAACAGAATAATGGTGTTCATTCCCAAGATGGAAAAAATCACATTTCATCTTCTTATCTGAATGTCATTTTAAAATCTGCATAATAAAGGCTGTTCTCCTGAGAATCTTTTGCTCCTCAAGGAATTGCAGGGTTTCTTTTCATACTTCCTATGCTACAGCAGCTACTATAGGGAGACAGTTCATATTTTTTTGGAGAAGCACATCTATAGAGACAGAAAAAGCCCAGAAATGTGTGTGAAGGGCTCAACAACATAGCAACGTGGCAGCCCCTAGCCAGTATAGGGTTCCTTAGAGACCATACATAGATGAAAAAAGTTATAATCATTTTATCTAATCTGAACTGAAGCTGAGCTAGAAACTGAGACTCTGTTTCTGGGGTTTTTTTGATGGCCAATTTGTTACTCCTAGCAAAAAATCATGCATCAATAAACATATCCCACCAGGTACAAAATAAAGAAAGAAATTATTTAACAATGGCAACACAAATAAAGCTTCAAAAAGGTTTTGAAGTTTATTTATGTTTATGCATCATACAGGAAAAAAACCCAAACAACCCAACACCTGCTATCTGTAGACTGAAATACTGATGAAATAATCAGTAACATCCAGTAATAAAACTATTAGTCTTAACTTAACTATTTAGTCTTTTGCTGCACTAGTATGTTAATGGGAGCTGCAATGTTGATATTTGTGATGCTATTGTAACTCCAAATTTTGGACTTCATTCTATTCCACAGAACAGTTAGAGTCCAGGGCATGGACTCAAGTCTCTAGATGCAGGGTTCAGCACTTCGGTCAACTTCTTGTGTGACATTGTGCAGATTGCTTTATCCCTCTAGGCTTTCTTTATATATCAGAGTCATTATTCTTTCATCTTGCCATTTATTGTTTATAGATCACCCCATTTCATAAAAACTGATCATCACTGCAACAGGAAGCTTAACAATGTTTCTAAAAATATTCTCTTTCCTAAAGTCCAGGGAATGCTACCTGCTACAAGACTAAATCTAAAACAGCTACACAAGGTCACTTAAGGTATTTGCACGTGGGCTGTGATCTGAAGCAACCAAGACAATGCAACTTTAAGATCCAGAAGAGGAACCGCAAGAAAAAAGACCTTGATTCAAGGAAAAGGTATATTAGCTCAGGCTTAGCACCATGCAAACACAGATCAGAGTTAGCCTGAAGTACATACTGTGGAGCTTTCCTCTTGACATACCCCAGGCTCTCATCTGTCCCTGATCCTCACTTGTCACATTTAGTCATACCTTGCTCTGAACAGGATACAACCTACAGCCACCAGGGCAGGATGCCTGCTGAGTTGTCCCAGTTTTCTATTAGATCATTGCCCCTGGCAGAGACTGGAATGTTAATGGTTAATGACTCAAAACAATTGGCCATTTGCTGGGCCAAGTTTGCACCACCCCTCCACAACTGAAAGTGAGGAGGAAAGTTTTTGGATGAGTGGTGATGAAACTTCTGATCCTCACAAGAGAGAGCAGGTTTCCATGTAACTTAAACCATCTTGGTCCACTGAACTTCATGCTTCCTGGGCTTTCCCCCACCCCCAAGGCATCAAGACTGTGACCATTACTTTGACCAATGGACATCTAAATGGCAACAATCAAATCTCCTTGCTGGTGGAGATATCTTCCTACTCTTATCCTTTCTTATCTGTCTTTCTTTTCCCTTGTATATTTTCTTGAGTGTTATTTTTAAGCTTCTATATTGCCATATTTCTCTGGATAATTTTAACAAAAACAGCTACACACCAGCTCTCCATTGCAACAAAATTGTTCTAAAATAAATCCTACATATCTGTTTATTTATAAACACTGTTCAGTCAGTGTTATTTCACTCTAATCTGCCTCAAGGGATATATTAACAAGAACCTGAGTTACCCTCATCATCGGTCCATTAACATTTCTTGCCAGTAGTGAATACAATAGTCATCATCATGAAGGAACAACTGGCAGAAAGTCCCATTCTAGACTGACACATATTTAAAGTTGTGTATGCAGAAAGCAAAGTCATTAAACAAATACTGTGTTAAATCCCAAATAGCTCTAAAAGACAGACTCAAAAAATAATTTAGACTGAGAGGGACTTTCAGGGGCTACCTAGTCTGACACCTAGCTCAAATCAGTTCTAATTAGATCAGACTGCTCAGGGTCTTGGCCAGGGTAATGAACACCTCCAACAAAAGAGATTTCCTCACACCTTCCAGCAATAGGTGTTTGATCAGTTCCATGAAAAAGCTTTTCCTAGCACTGTCAGAAATTCCCATTCTCCAACTGATGCATACTGACTCTTTGCCTTCCATTGGATACCTCCATGAATCTCACTCCTTCTTATCAGTGCCCTGCAAGCAGACAGCTGTAGACAGCAACTAGATGTCCTTTAGTCCTGTCCCCTCTTCTTCAGGCTACAGGCCCTTCAGACTAATTCATATGTCATGTGTCAGCACCTTGAATATATTTGAAGAAACACAGAATGTATTGCTTTGGAAGAGATCTCAAAGATAATCTGGTTCCAACTGCCCTGTTGTGGGCAGGGACACCTTCCACTAGGCAAAGTTTCTCAAAGCCTCATCCAACCTAAGCCACTCCTTCTTGTCCTATCACTATTACTAATCTTCTAAATTGTTCCTCTCCAGCTTTCTTATAGGTTCCCTTCAGTATTGGGAGGCAGTAATTAGACCAGCCTGAAGCCTTCCATTCTCCAGGCTGAACATTCTTTTAGCCTTCCTCATAGGAGAGGGGTTTAATCCCTCTAATCATCTCGACAGCCCTTCAGCCATTATGAGCTATCTGTGGCAAGGTTCACTTTTCTGTGTAATCAGTCTTTCAGTGCATTTTAAAATTCTGTTCTTCCTACCCCAAGCACAGAGGGAGAAGTCTCCAAGAGGTGACTTCTCATTATGTCAAAAGGTGATAAAATCAACTGTCAGTAACTTCAATATTTTCTCTTGCATTAAAAAAACCAAACAAACATAGGTTTTCCTAAACAGGATTATTTGTTTCAATGTAGGCATTTGATCTTTTTTCTAAATTAAAACTAGCATGACAGAAATTTTCCTTTCTGGCATGTGACAGAAATGGAATATTCCCAAATATAGCTGATTCTTTTCCCCTTGATCAATCCACCTTGAAAGATGTTCTACATTGCTTACCATTGGCAATGAGTGCATGATGGCATAGAATATTGGCATGTTTGTCACAGACACTTCTCTGCACCCATGGACCCATGCCCAGTTTTAAATTGTCTAGCATCCTGATTACAAGGGTACCAAGTACCCTGATCAAGGAGATCCTACTATGCAATTTAAAGCTGGGCTTGCTTCCATGCCTGTAGTTAGTTTCCGTAAGTCCTGTGACAATGCCAGAAAATACGTCAGGGAATAAGGCCTGGATACAAAACCATTTTCTCAGGGACATTTCTTAAACTACTATTTCATTTTTTATGGCTAATGCCACATACTGAGTTAGCCACAATTAACCCTGAAACCCCCTCTCCAAGCATGTACAGAAAGTTATCTGTTCTCATTAATTCATTAAGCAGTAATGATTTAATTTATCTATGTTTCCCTCTGATCTCACCAAGGTGATAAATGAACAACTTCTCAGATGCCTAATTATCTTCTGATCCACTCTTTACCCAAACAAATATTGTTAAGATCTCCACCTCTTTCTTGCAAATATGGAGTCTCCCATATCCTGCACTATTACAAGACCTATTCCACAGCTATGTTCCACAGCTATGTAAATCTGAACTATGTTTCCAGGTAGTAGAGGAAAGGGCAAAACCCAGCAGCACTCTTTTACCAAGCAGTGTCTCAAAGGAGGTTGGTTGGAGAAAACTGTCCTTTGACCAAGAGATACCTGCAGGGAGAAAAGAGAAAGAAAAGTTGCAGCAGAGTGCCATGGAAAAAGACATTTTCTGCTTTTCAGGACAGGGTAATTTGTCAGCCTTCTCTCACCCTAGGATAAGGGATAGAAAATGCCATTAGGATCAGCATAGGTTTTGTGTAACAAGATGATAAAATAAAATTCATACTTTGATTCTCATCCACCACTAATGTGCATGATTTATCAGTATAGATGCTCTAGAAGCGCATCAACAGCCTTACAGAGATCTTCAGGGTCACAGTGTGTCCTCTTCTGACTACCAGGGTTTGCAGCCTCTCTGTGGGAAATCTCACTCAAAACTGCTTATCTGCAAGGGTCAGGTGAATCAAACAGTTATTCTGCAGGATTTACCCATCCACATCAAAACATCTGTTGTGTTTGAACATAAATGACTGGCAACAACAGGGAGCCACAGTAATACGGAGTAAGGTTGGACATGTGGTCAAGTCCAGTATGAAAGAGGAGACAAAAGCAGCTTCTGGTCTACTTGTGCACATTCATTTGTAAATGTAGCCATGATAGGACAGCCCTGAGTGGAATAATTATGGCAAGCAATGCAATATCAATAGACAGCACATGTACTGAGGCATATCTCTACCTGAAAAGATGACAACTTTTCTGCAGCTGGTGCAGCTGTGTCTTTGCAGCAGTGATGGATTCAAAAGACAAAAAATTCTGTAGTAACGCCAGAAATCCTGCTGCTGCACATGGAGGTCAGACACTTCCAGAAGCATCACTTAAGACTGCCCAGCAGCAACTGCCTTGGTTCCTCACATCCTCTTGCTTTCTGTGCATTTTATTCCCCCAAGCAGACCAGAAGCAGAAGCAGGTGCACCACTGTCATTCTGGTGCTGGCACCCGGAGCAGAAGATTCCAACAGGGTATATTTGCTGTCCTCTCTTTCCTCAGGCAGGACGATGGGGTCATGGACTCCTGTACCAATGTCATGGCCCTGATATAATTGCTGGGGGAAAACAGAGGGCTGGAAGAGCGATCTTGCTTTTCAGATCCATTTCTCCTTCTGCACCATGTGACAAAATGAAGTGTGACACTGCAATGTCAGTTTTCTGCATATAATCTGGATGCTGATTTTTAAAGTAACAACTTTAAAGAAGAAGAAACCATGGAAATTGCCCACAGCTCTGAGACAACATTCAGAAAAGCCAAGTCTTTTGTTTTCTCTAGGCAGCTGACTCACAGACTCTTGCACTACTCTACATTTTAGAATAAGCTGCTGGGTTTAGGAATTCCTCATCACTGCTTGCAGTTGCCCTTTCTGTTGCTGTCTCTTTCCTATGCAATGAGAATTTTTAATCCACCAACTATAGTCCTGGAAAAAGAGAAACCCTTTCTCCTGCCCTTGACATTTCCTGCAGGTAAAATCAGTTAGAATGAAGCCGGATATGTGGGGTTTGGGTGAACAGCACTAGCACTAATTAATAGCATAAAGAAATATTAAGTGGGAGAGAAGAAAGAATAAGATTGAGAACACTTGTGGTCCCAGTTCCATTTCCTGCAGTTCTCGATGGTACTACCATCACAAGTGGCAAAAGAAGAGACATCAAAATGTATCTCCTGAATTCATACACTGAGCAGCAGCACTGGTACTAACAAAGCCAAGGTTCCTATGGATGTGTGCTTTATCTCTGAATTTCCTTATGTGTAAAAAGCAAAAGCCCCAGTCAATGCTTTCTCCATGGCTGGAGATTTCTAAATGCTCCTCAAATGCCTTAATAAGGTCAAGACCACAACTTTTCTATTGGGTCTCTTGGGTCTCTTCTCTGTCCACATACCAATCTGTTGGGTTTCTACTTCAACCCCATACCAATACAGCTGGCTTTGAACTTTTTCAGTAGAATCAAGACATGTGTAACAAGTAAAATATGTCTGCATTAGATTCATTTACTCAGGAAACCAGTGTCAACACATTTAGAGGAAAAAGTTCTCTGTGCAGACTGCTGACACTCCTACTCTTAATTAATGATCACTTTGTTCCATGAAATCCATTTCAGACGTTCCTATGTATGAATTTTGCAGGTGGGAAACTGGGGCAGCAAAAATCTTCTTAAAGTAAGATAATACCATTTACTGTCATGAGTAAAAGGTGGAAATTGCTTGCTCAGAAACTGTTGTAAAATAGGTACCAGTAGTTTGTCAACACTACAAAATTGTAACCTTTACAGAGGACCATTAAAGTCACCACTAATCGAAGCCACTTGGCATTTTCATATTCCTGGAAGATTTTATCCTGATTTCCACAATCTTTCATTAGATCCGATGAGCAACAGAAGCCAGACAATAACTGAACTTACAGAAGAAAATAGTCTGAAACAGTTTTCAGAGGCGATGTTCCATTCCTACAACAAGGTAATCTAAAAAAGTGCTTCCTGATGCCAGTATACTATCTAAAGATTTGAGTTCTCTCTAGGTTTGACTGACTCCCATAAAATAAAATTTTATATTTAAAGGTTTTGCTTCCCCCAGTCTTGCTCTTACTTTTTCTTTCATTGTAAAACTCAAAGTGTTTTCTGGCAATACACACTGTACAGTATATTTGATACTACTGTCTTCTATAAAATATAATTTCATATTACTAAATCATGTAGAGCTCGCACCAAGCAGAAACACTCTTCAGAGTAATACAGCAGCCTGCTCCTGGTCTTAGAAAGATTTCCTTATGTTTGTCATCAGCCATGCAAGCAAGCACTATCAGTGAGCAATATAGAAGACACAAGGAATGCAGTCTGCATTTACAGACACACATGTCTGTGCAAAATACATGTACTCAAGAAGTCATTCAGCAGGCCATTCATATTTAAGATGACAGAGGAAATAAAAAATAGAATTTGTTTGATTAAAGATGTGAAATAATTTTATGGTATTGCCTTTTGTTCCACTCACTATTATGCTAGGTTGAATTTTTTACTGAAGAAAATACCTTTTAAAAGAGACAGATTAAAACTTTGTTTCTGAGTTCCCCATAGTTCAGTGCATTTATTCACTCAAGTGCTGCAGGCCAAATCAGTTGTCTACTTCCAAAGGAATTCAATGGGAGCTTTGGTTACATGATACAGACAATCAGCTGATTACATAATTTGCAACAACTGCATGGCCTGCAGGCCTTTCCAGTACCAGTGAACAAGGAAGTTATCAAACCTGCTAAACAGACAAGCCTCCAACAGACTTCAAACTGCAGAACTCTAAGAGCAGCAGCAGCAGCTTCTGCACTGTCAAATCCCTTCCCTACATTGCACAGTGATTGGAATGAAACAGCAAAACCCTTCCACATTCAACCTGTGAATCCCCTGAGACACCTTCAGAACAAGCAAGTAAGCAGACAAACCTACTTTAACACTTCCACTGAAGTTGTAGGCATGTGGAAAGAAAAGAGGGAACAGAAGCTAGCCAGCTGCATTTCTGGTGTGTGATGGGGAGGGGTCTGGTGGGGGAGAAGAGAGCAATCTGACAGCACCACGTGCACAATTCAATTCTCTCTGTTTCTGCCCCCAGTGCCACTAATATCAGACAGGAAGGAAAAAACCAGCTATCTTAACCTGTCATCCCAGCTATCCTCAGAATCAGTCAAACCATGGTCTGGGCTTCCTCCCAGCCTCTTGTTTCCCTGCAACCATTTTTCTCTTGACTCGCAGTCCTTCAAGCTACCTCACCTTTCTTACCCTGCAGCTTTGTATCTGCACTGTGACATTCTGTCTTCACATGCAGAAAAAAAAAAAAAAGTCAATGACTGCCAAGGGCAAGGGAAACTGATAGTTTCCTTTAGCAAAGTCAGCACAGCATATGTTAATATTACTTCAGGTGAAGTCAGAGGAAGATGTTTTACATGTAGAGCAAAAAGCTATGGGGGTGCTCTGCAGTGCTCTCATCGTTGGGCAAGTGCATTGCACAGGTGCAGACCAGCAGCTACAGAACATCTACTGCCCCAACAGCATCAAACCATGCAATAGGAGAGTTCACCAGTGGTCCTGTCCACCAAGGAGTATAAGACAGAGACAGATTGGGAGGAGGAAGGAAAAGAAAATAGGGATCTTTTATCTCTGGTGTCTTGTGTGCTTTCTACTTACTATTCATGTCAACAGCTGTGTCTGCTTTGGAGTGCTTTCCCAAAAGAAGGCTCTGCTAGAGCTACTCTGACAGCCTGCTCGCTTCATCACAGCAGCCAATACACATCACAGAGCCATGGTGTGGAGGAGCAGTTAGACTAAGGAGAACAGATGCAACAAAAGGCAGAAGAGGATGCCATTGGAAAATGGTAGAAAAAAGAGAACAAATTGTTCTAAGAAAAATCAAGTGAAATATAGAAAGAATGCTAAACTGTCATGGCAGATTTTAGCTTAGAGTCTGAGAAATGCTCAGCTAAAGCCATGAAACAGAGTTAGAATATTTACAGACTGCAAAGTTAGAACGTTCTCACGCAGGAAATCCAAAACAATCCTCTGTTCTAAAGACCAGTTTAATATAAACATAATAACAAGAATGCAAACTATGTTGCACCTGCAGAAACATTACGTGAGAGTCTTTCTAATTGGTTAGGATAATTGTTTATACCTTTTAGCCTATGGTGTATTTAGTTTGGGAATTCTATCCAATGGAGTTTTGTTCTCCACGAAATATGTTATATATTGAGTGAATTTCTTAATAAAATATCCTTTTGCCTCTCTGATTGAACTGGAGTCTTTTGTGTCATGTTGAACTCAACAGTGACACTAAACAGAAAGAAAAAGAAGACTCAAAATACTGTTCTCTAGCTAGCACAGTGGCATGTTCACATCAGGAAGGATGCTCTGAGACCTAAGGCATGGAACAAAGAACCAAGACATGTGGGTTCAGCTTCCATCTCTGACAAGATTCCCCATCTGATCTGGCTGGAGACATCCATCTCTCTGGTTTTGGTTCTGTGGCTGCAGAACACCCTTCACTCCTCGGTGCTGTTGTTTTAATGGAGACCCTTGAGCAGAAGAACTGGCCCTGAAACTGTGAGGTGTGACTGCCTTGTGGCAGTGGCTGTGCCATTGCTGTCAGAGAGGAGGAAGGCAGGAAGCTGCAGGCCATGATCAATGCTTGCCAGAAGCACTCACGTGCAGGCTCTCGGCCAGCTGTGGGACAGCACAGCTGTGCCTCTCAAGTGAAAAACTCAGACCTACCACAAGCTCTGGGGTGAACTCCAGGGTCCATTTTCTTGCTATTTGAAAGGGCTTTGAACTTCTTTTGTCTAAACAGCAGCATCCAGCCATTCCATTAGATGGAAACTGAGGTCTTGTATCCACTGTGTGCCAGACGAAACAACCTAAAAGGTGAGATAGAAAGGCCCAGTCCCTTTTCAATAGGTGTCTTCTGTCACCTGAGCTCAAGTTGTCTATGCACACAGTGCACACACAAGAGCTTTGTGTGCATGGCCTTTTGCCACATTTCTGGGCCTCTCAACTGGCAGCCACAGCACGTGAAAAAGGTGTTATTTACAACTATCTGAGAGCCAGATATAAAGATTGAAATACAAAGTGGACAACAAAGGATATGTACTTTATAATTTAAAAAATCTCAAAAACATACACCTAGCTCGAAAGCCGACTTCTTATACTGAGGAATATACCACACAGAATTTCCTCTCAGGTCATAGTTATTAGCAAACCTATATAGGTATCACCACAAAAAAGCCAGCACACCTTGTTCTATCTCTGTCAAGAAAAGGCATTTGCCAACAAGCCAAAGTGTGGTGCTTCTTCACAGAACAGACCTGTTCAGCCAGCACAGCCTAACCTGGCCAAGCCCAGCTGGCTCCTTCAATCCTTCAAAATTTTCCAGTACCTAAACATCTTTGTGGCCCATCTAACAGACTCCCTGCAATAAAAAGACGGCCTAGCATTGATCATGGTATTCCAGATGCAGCTTGATAAGTGCTAAATAGAGGAGAACAATAATTTTCTTTTGACTTTCTGGCTGTGCTCTAAAAACAAAAATTATCTGTCTTCACTTTCAGCTCACAAAAAGTCTTAAATGGTGTTTCAAAACTTACCAGTATCTAGCTACCTCCTACTTCTTCCATTATATATTTTTCTCTTTTATTTCTGGTGTGGTTTGTTTGTTTTTTGTTGGTTTAGGATTGATTGCTGGTTTTTTGGGTTTTTTTGGGGGGGGTGGTTTGATGGTTTTGGTTTGATAGGGTTTTTTGTTTGTTTGTTTTGTTAGTTTGTTTGTATTTTGTGGGTTTGTTTGTTTGTTTGGGTTTTTTTCAGTTGGTTCCTCTTAGGCAGTACTTACATTAGTTTCCCCTACTAATACCAGTATGAGGCTAAACCTTTGTGGAAACATTCAGTCAAAATGATACAGCGATTTCTGAGCTGACAAGTAGAAATACATTACTCCAACCAATCTGAAAAATTTTGACAGGTTCTGCTTTGGGTCAAAGAAATACTTTTTCCTATCCTTATGAAAGACTGCCAGAGTCCGGTGGCTTAAAATACATCAAAATG
This sequence comes from Chaetops frenatus, assembly GCA_013400775.1. Lineage (NCBI taxonomy): Eukaryota > Metazoa > Chordata > Aves > Passeriformes > Picathartidae > Chaetops > Chaetops frenatus. The sequence continues at coordinate 28,154 of VZTR01012654.1, forward strand.
TCACAGTTCATACACACTCAGATAAAACCCAGCAAACAAAATCTCTGAGGGTTCAGTCTGAAGTGGACACACTTCATTTTCTTGCAAAGTTTAGCACTCCCTGGACTGCACAGCTCTAGACCAGATGGATACGACTGCCACGGAGATCCATGTAGTAGTGGCTTCAGGTGAAGGTGGGTTTGCCTTGCTCTGGCAGAGACTATTTTGAGAAAATCACTTGGGAAAACCTCTCTTTGCAGGCTCAAAAAGAAAAAAAAAAAAAAAACCAAAAAGCCACAAACTCAACAGGAGGAGTTGTATGAGACAAAGTTTGTCATTTAGAATTGATAGGAGAAAAAATAGTTAAGTAATAGTTAAATATGGTTAAGAAAAGTTTATTTTTATTGACAGACCTATGAAATTCTGTAGTCACATTCTGACAGATGTAGCTAATTGTCAGGCTTGGCTGGTAGCAAACACTTCTGCATCTTTTTTGTAAACAACTATCTGTTCAGACTGCTTTCAGCAGAAAGAGACAAGCCTGTCTTCTACCGGAAACATAAAATGTTTATCCACCACCTGCTAGGAAGGCTTTTGTTACTTGAAATTTGTCTTTTAAGCTCTGTGGAAAGCAAGTATATATTCTAAATGTATTTTCAAATAATGAAGCAGTTTTGATGCCTTAAAACATGTTTTCTTCATAATAAATAACAGATTTTATCACTTGAATTGACTTTTAAATGCTTGTAAAGAGGTTCAGGATGAAGCACCCAAGAGAGAATAAGTTTCTCAATTCCCAGAAAGCCAGGTTGTAAATCTGTTACTGCCAATGGCAAACAGCAACTCACATGCATAACCCTGTGAGCCCTGGTAAAATCAATTCTTCACTGATGGGAATTAGGCTTTCATTTTTAGTAGCTTAGTGCAGCACAAAATGGTCACCATCAGTGGATGTTTCCTATAACACTCTTCAAAGAGAGCTTCAAATATTCTTTCAGAAATATCTCTCAAGGAAAACCAAAAAAACCTAATCACTGGAGTCAGCACTTATTGGAGCAAAAGTTAGGTGCTCTCTTGATGGAAAAAAATTTTGATATAAGGCTGCACTGGCAATTTTATTTTACAGACACCTGGAACCAAACACCACACATGATACAGGCAACATAAAACAGTCAGCAGCAATTAACGCTGGTCAGTGTTGACTTGGGCTGAAGGTGAGCTGGGCACTGTGGCAACAGGACACACTCAGCTCTCTGCTACTAAACCTCAGCAGCTATTGTCATTTATAATGGGAACCTGGCTGTGGAGAATTTCAAAGATAAATAATGGCATACCAGCAAGCATTTATGAACAACATCATTAAAACACTGGAAAGGGGCTTTTTTTAGAAGTCTTCATCAGCTCTAAGAGAATTCTTCCCTGCATACTGTCAGTGCTATTAAAAAGAATAGATCAGTGGATTTTAGAGCAAGAGAACATTGCTAGCAATTGTCTGACCTAAACATACAAAATCACATCCAAAAAAAAAAAACCCTTTAAAAATAATGCCACTAAGGTCAAATAATCCAGCATTCAAAATTCTCAAAATGGCAGTGTAAGGTTGCCTGCATGACCTTAACTCAGCAACCCTTAATTCAGGCTCCCTCAGCGTGATTGCACAGAATGAACAAGCCTCCTTATTTAGGTAGCTAATCAGCTGCTACTTTTGCCCTTGTATCTCAGAGCAGCAGTGAAGGCATGCCACAAAAACCCAGCCCCAGGACTGCCTGTCATTTCACAGGTCATTACAGTCCCAGAGCAGCACTCTCAACGACCCCAGGCTGCAGCACTCACAGGGCATTCAGAAACACTGCACCAAGGCCAAGACTGAAGGAATGGGAAAGGCATAGGCCAGATATTTAGAGTACTTTTGAAACCTGACTGCCCTTTTAAGAGTAAGTCCAAAACTTAGAAGTTCTGCATCACCACTTTTAGTTGTGCCTGCAGGCCTTTACAGGTAAGAAAGTACCTGCTTCTAGTTGTACACAAAAGAGCTTGTGTCCAGGTAACACTACAATTCTCAGGAGCAATCTCATAACTACACTCCAAAAGAAGTCCCATACTTACTCTCTTCTGACCTCAATGGTCCACATCCACTGTGGTAATATACCTATCAATAAGTACAAAGGCCAGAGGGAGAGATGGTGTGCCCACTCTCTCCTTTATCAATCTTTATCACTGCTCATGGTGTCCACATCAGGCTGAATAGCTCTGCATTTCAAAATATTCTTTCCTCAAACGGGTTTCTGCACATCTTTGGGCAATATTCTCATTCCATTAAATAAGCATTTTGTGAGCAGGCACACGTACCACCAGCAGGACTGCCCACCCAAACAGCCTTTGATACCAGTGCCTTATGTCCCAACACAAGTAACCTTTGTTCCCACAGCATCCATCTCAAAACAGGCTTATGTGTTCTATCCTCAAGTAGATGTATTTCAGATGGAATAAGGCAAACACTAAACCAGGCAAAGGGAGTCTACTTTGAATCATCCAGCATCCCTCAGGGTAACCTAACCTGAACCTGGAATGCAGAGTATCATAGCTCAGAGGAACGACAAAAAGAACACATTTTGGTAGAAGTAAGACAAGTAGCAAGCCTCTGGTTCTTTACATCAGCTTTGATAATTGAAACATTTCATATATGAACTTAACTTGACATCTCTCAAGAATCCATCCCTACTGCCCAGCATAGGGCTGTGTGGAGTCACCCAAGCCAGCAAGCCTGCCATTTCCAAATAGTAAAACCAAAAGCAAGCACACACAAGAAATGCCAATTGCTGTTCTGGATGCAGGTGCTAGCAAAGCCAGCAGATAAAAGGCCCTGCCTTTCCTAAGCTCGGAAGCTGTCAGAAAGCAACATTTCATCACTCCTTCCCAGGCCATGGATCTAGACAAGGCAGAACAATTTTTTTTCAACCACAGGGAGAGCTACACCAGCATTCTCTCAAAGACGTGAGAAGATTTCCTGCCTTGCCACCTGGTTTCTGACTGTATTCATGCAATCTAATCCTCCAAGCTGCTGTGCTGAGGAGGATGGGATTTGTGAAGGCTTTGAAGACCCTGGGCAGGTAATTCCTGAGGTAATTCTGAAAGCAAAACAAAGTGACAGTCTGCTTCCTGATCCGTTTTTCTAGGAAAATTACATTTTACGGCCAATTCTGTCCTTACACACTGACTATAAAATTAACTTATTAGCTGACTCAACTCCATTTTATGTGAAGGATTGAGAAGGATTGCCTCCAGCCCTTGTCCCTTTAACTCTAATTATCAAGTGTATACCAGATTAAATTCAGAATGAAGTAGCCAGGTCAGGCAATCTACTTAAAGTTTAATGGAAGTTAATGATTCATTGATCAAACTCATTTATGTCAAATTAAACCCTTCCTGCATTATAAAAGACAAGGGGGAAGTTTTATAATGCACCTCCCTTCTGCACATGGTGGATTTGCTGCAGAACTCCATGGAAAATTCACAGCATCTGCCTTTTGTGAGTGCATGGTTTGGCAACAGCCCTGCAGATTTAAAAGTATAATTATCTTGAATGACTTCAGCAAATGGATGGGGTTTACACAATGCTGGCAAATACAATACCAGTATCCAGCTGCACACAGCCAGATTGCAAACTGAGCTTGTATGCACCAGCACCAGCACAATGGGGGAGTCCAGGGAGTGTAATAATAACAACCAGACCCGCCCATGGATCTCAAGCATGAGCCTGGCTGGATTAAGGAAGCAGTGTTGTTAAGCCTGAGACAGGGAGAAAAGCTTCCTATTGCATGTGGATGCACCTCAGTCTCTGCTCATGCTTCAAAACTGGCAAAGCAGCAGAGCATCCAAAGCATGGCACAGGCAGTGTTCAGCATTCACATATAAACAAGAGTGACAGACAACCCACTGCAACAATCAGGATTTATTCCTTCCTCCACTGACTGTCCCCTCTTATTAGGCACTTTCTAGACATCATCTTGTGTATAAAGATGGGATCACAGTACAATGCCCCTAGTGAGGGGCTATCCAGCAGAACATTACTTTTGGTACAATTATTCAAAACAATAAAATTAAACAGGAATACCACGGCCTACTTACATATTTATTATTTTTTACATGGATTTAAAATTTCTACCATTCATGTGAAGAGTAAAAAAAAAATTTTTTTATACTCTCAGGCTGCCAGGCTACAGAAAAAAAATGTTTTATTTTTTCTCTCTAATTTGAAGTTATTGGTCCTTCACATGTTAAATAGGACTATACAGTATTTAAAATTATACTTTTCAAACCTTTTTAGACGTATAGATGCCTAAAATGGTATAGTGATATAAATTACTCTGGGCAAACAAAATTAAATGCACTGTAATCATTTTCCTTCTTCAGTAGTCTACATCCCTATTACTCCTCAAGTGTCTGACTAACACCAACTGGCCTTGCAATTTCTTGATTGTTTAAACAGTTTTGTGTTGGAGCAAGTGATTTTCATGTGAAGGCAGGATACTCTTTTTTTTATCTTGCCTGTTATTCTAGTTCTAAGGTATTTTGCAGATCTGTATGGATGTCTAATGATAACTTGTTGACCTATTCCTTCTGCTTTCTGTTTATTAAGTCAGAGTGGAATATATCTTTCACTGTCTTCAAAATTGTATTCCTATTGCATTCCTGATGGTCCAATATAGCTGTCTTTTCAGTTAACATGCATTTTCAATTATTGTAATGTTAAGATGAATGGTAGCTTATATATTAAATGGATACCAACTCCCAATTAATATCTGACTTGCCCCAGAAAACCATTTTGGACCTGACCAGCTGTAGATCATGAAAGACTATTAGAAGCAGCAGCAAGCTTTGGTCTTTTGTACTTTTTTTGCCTGCAACTGTTTCCACCATCCCTTCTAGCCTTAGCACACCGGAAAAATGTGGCATCCTGCACTCTGCTAAGTTATAGATCAAACAAGCCTTCAGTAGCATTTCTTCTCATTTGCAAAATGATTAGCCATACATATATAATAGTTTGATTTTTGACAACTTTCTTATACAAATCCTTAACAGTTTTAACTCAGTTTAACAGTGGTGAGTGGCTGTTGGTTTATGGCAGTAAAGCATGGCTTAATTTATATTTTACAGTAAATTGCACAGAGCAGCTATGAATGCACTGAGGTCCATTATCTTAAATGGTACTGTTTGGCATTCCATTTCTGCCCAAATATTTTATTTCTTTATCCATAACTCTTCCAAGAAGTCATTCAGTTCCCAGAAGTCTACAGAGAACCCTGTAATAATGAGGCTGTTTGTATAATTTGCAGTGGAAAGGTTATTTCCTAGTTTTTTTCTGAGGTCTGTTGGGAATGGTTTGTATTTTCATTGTTTCCTTTTGCTATTTGGACTGCATTTAATTTAACTGCAATTAAATCAAATGGCAACTACAATTTAATTTAGCTGCAATTGCAATTAATTCCATGATCTCTGAAAGACTTGGTCAAGTTTGTCTGGTACATGGCCCCTCTGGGCTTCCAGAGACAGACTTTTATTCCAGATTGGTAAAATCCTTTGGGGTAGAAAAAAGGAGTTCTTGGTGACCTAGGCATTGTGACCCAACCACCTCTATATGTGTCACCATACATACTCAAATCATCTTGGCATTTCCAGCAACCTTGAATGACAGATGGGATTTACCCTAGTTGTCAGACCATTCAGGGAGAAACATGGATACTTTTAAATTTTTACTTTGTAGATTTTTTTAACCAATACTTTTCAGCCTCTGTCTTGTGTCGCACTCATAATTCTTTAACGACCTGAAAGTTAGAGGGGAACCAAACAAAAAATGGAAACAAGAGCATATGACCAGGAATGAATGAGGGAGAAACACAGCCCAGAAAAATAAAATCAAAAATTAGTTACAGCTAGCAAGGAACATAAAAGGTTTTAAGGAAAACTTCTCTGATTGCATCAAAAACATTCCTGTATTTTAACCAAATAAAAAAAGAAAAAAAATAGAAAAAGTACGTGCACCATATACTGTGGAAGAACAACAAATAATGTATGACACAGATAAGACTGAAATACTGACACTTCCATTCTTTTTTTAGAATGACACAATGGATAATAAAGGAGAGAGGAACATGGACCAGAATAAGGAAAGGACATCTTAAAAGCACTAAGGCAAGATAGATTATTTTCAATATAGCTGGACCTGAGAAAGCTTACCCTAAAGAATTTCAGGAACTGATGGAAGCCATCTCTAACAATTCAGAGGACAAAAGTGTCTCTCAGAAACAGAGAAAACCAAAGCAGCACCAGCGGTGTCTGTCTAAAAAAACATTCTAATATTCTAATATGTATTAATCGAGTTTTTGCCAGTGCTTTGGAAAATACCAGCAAGAAATACTTAAATTATTGGTTACTATGACCAAGTAGATAATAGTCTAATAAAAATCAATAATAAAACAATGATAAATTGTATTATGCTAGTTTATTTTGTTATATTTACTAGGATTACTGGTCTAGATGATAAGGAGAAAGACACAGATATAACATTTATGTTATCTACCTAAACGTTTTCACATACCTGCATGATATTCCCACATCAGAAAAATACTATTCAAAAGAAATGTCAGTGCATGAATACCTGATTTTAAAACATGCTCACGTCCTAAGTCGAAATTTTCAGTCTCAAGATGGGATTTGGAGAGATCTGCAGTGAATCCAGTGCTAGTCAGTATTTTCAATAACGATTTAACATGAAACAAAATTATATTTAAAGTATTTAGTCCAGTTCTCTGCTGAAAAGGATTGTTAGCATCTCAGATATCAAGTCAGAACCTTTTAGAATCACAGAATAGGAAAATTTAAATTGAAAGGGACCTCAAGAGAAATTAAGTCTAACTTTCTGCACAAAGGATCAGACCAGGTTTCTCAAAAAGATTTTCAAGACCTGACTGGTTGAAAACAAGTACGGAGAGAGTGGAAACTGCAGTTATAACCTGCCAAAGGCAATCTGCTCCACGGTTCTCACTGAGAAAAAGTTTTCTCTTATATTCAGGCTCAATTGTTTTTATTTCCACTCATATACACAGTCTGTCATCCTCCCACCTCTGTGAAGAGTCTGACTCTTTTTTTCTTGATGACTTCCTCATTGGTGTTGAGGGGGACCTGTCAGGTTTCCACAGTAATTCTCCCATTTAAATGTAGCTCCCCTTCCCCTCAATGCTCCCACACAACGCTAATAAGAAAAACTGTAATAAAAAGGTATGTGTTTAGATTTGGGAAGAAACAGTTAAATGTACAAATACAAAATGGGAAATAATTAAGGAAGCAGCAGTAGTTCAAATACTGACAGGCTCTTGCACTGTCTTAATATATGTTGTACGTGTAACACATTCATTTGCTGTGCTTGGAACTTGTGAATCTTTGGTTGGGTGCAGCCTAGAGTCCAGTCCTGGGAAAACAAAGAATAAGAGAGATGGAGGAGACTGCAGTGGAATTAACTTTGGATTTGGAAATTAGGTGATATACTTTGCAAAGAAAGACAAAGACATTTTCTCTTTCTGGAGAGAGAGAGAGGAAGTGGTAAAAGGAAGGGAGGGAGAACAGCAAAAAGGGCATGGAAACTATTCCAGTCACCCAGTAGGTAAAAATCTTTCTTCCCATACTAAGGAGCAGAGAGAGAGCAAAGATCCCCTGCACTCACTGTGACCATGTCAAATAGAAATACTTGCAGCCAAAAAAATTAACTCAGGGAGTATGAAAAATCTCTAACTAAATAATAATTAAGTGATAAATTAGGCTGCAAATCAAGACCACGGATTCTACATCACTACAGCCTTTCAGCCAAGGGTAGATTAATGTTGTCAGCTCCGTGTCAGGTCAGAGAGGAGAAACAGATGATGTCTCAAAGTTCTTTCCATTCAAAGACAGAAAATTTCTTAACAAGTTTGATTAATGCCTCAGATAAACCACTTTTCTAAATAAAATCTAAGCAACAACACTGCCTTGCGAAACATTTATGGGGTTTTAAGGTCATTTAAGGGAGCCAATGAAACACTGGCTGTGAAAGTTCCAGTATGGTGCTTCTACAATGTGAATTTTCAGTTAATTTTTCCTTACAATTTCATTGCAGTTCACAACATTCAACGGTATTTTTTTCTTGTTAACAAAACTTTAATTTGGCCTTGACTGAGACGTCTTTTGCCTTATGTTGTCTAACCTATATTACTCATTCATATTCAACAGTTTATCCATCATTTAGCTTTCTGGGGTTGTAGAATGTTACTGTATTGTTCTTTTTTTTTTTTACATCTGGTGCTACTCACAGCTTTACAAAGCCTTATGCTTTCTTGTTTATTCAGAGGGTTGGTTTCCTGTTTTAAGTGCATAAGGTTCATATAAACATTGCATTACATTCATATAAAAAATTCTTACTCTTTTCATCATAATCTTTTTAAGCAAAAAAATCTTTTCTTTCCAAGCTTGCAAGCTTTGGTATGTATTTTATTACAGTTACTTCATATGACTTTACATAAAAATTTTTATTTGTACTTCTGCAGACATCTACATTGTGGTACAGATGATGCTTACTCATAAAGCATGTGCACTACTTAAGTGACAGATCTTTTATCCCAGTAGACTGGAATCCCAAACTCTACAAGAATGGCACTGAGACAATCTCCAGTTCCAGTTTTATTGAACTTTCTTAAAGTGAGCCCTTCCCCTACTATAACCCAAAACCTAATTTTTACACATATAACACTCTCTCATATTTACCTCTATATGTTATTCATCTTCACGTATTTTGTTTAGGTTTTTTGAAAATCCCAGTTTCTGATAACTGTATCCGCAGAAAGCTAGTTCACTTAACTTTTGGAAACAATGCCTGACTGTAAAATTATACAGAAAAAAAAAAAAAAAAGCGTATTTGCGGCTTTATTCCCTGTCCTGTGTGTACTATTCTCTCTCATCAGGCTCTTGCTGAAAGAAATTATCTGAATGGTGACATTATCTGAGCACAGAAACAGTTTTCATCATCCTTGGATGCCTTTTCTAGGCTCCAACCTGAATTTTGTCTCAATAGTAGGTACTTCTAAGTTACCTTAAAGCACAATAAACATAACTTAAAAATAAGCTTTAAGTATGGCTTGAACAAATTAAAAGACATTGACACTCTCAAAAAGAACTGAACTATTAGGAAAAACAAAACCAAGGATATAAAAAATCAGTCCCTATGCATTGTAAAAAGTTTATCTGAGAAGTTCGTATGGTCAGGAACAAAAGAGAAAAGAGGCAGAAGTACTGCTTTATCACCCCCTTAAGCCTGACAGTAATTAATTTCAATCATTTGGAGAAATCAGGAGGACTTCAAAATAGTAAGGCTTCCCTTACTTCCCCTCCATATCAGATGATGTATAACAAAAATATATCCCTTACCCTGTCGAGGTTTACTGACAACTAGAAAATGACAGAGACAAAAGTACTTTGATTGATTAAGAGAAACATGTAGTGACAAGTGAGACAGTGGAAGAGAGTTGCCATGTCATGAATTTCACTCCTAAAAAATTAGGTATCTATGAGTTGCATATTTTCTAGCAGAACAATAGGGAAAAAAAATAAACCAGAAAGTAAGACAAATTGTACTCTGTAGCACAGATTGTGGAGTATGGCTGAAAATGAGCCAAGTTGAATAACTGTCTTTTAAGGTTTAGAGCACAACTCATAGGCAATGGTGAGTAAAATAAATACCAGTAATTTTAACAAGGCAGTATTGAAATGCAAAAATAGTAAATATCTCCTAAAATGTTTTTTCTTCTTTGAGGGAATTTAAGCAGCTATGAATATTCATAAACTATCACATTTAGTGCATGTTATTTCATGAACACTAGACCCAGCAAAGTCTGTCTTCCTTCAAGTTGTATATTTTCTACCCAAGCCATCACTTCCAACCCTCAATACCAAACTACACCTCCAGTCTGCTACGAAACTTACACTGTAGGTAGGAAGCTAGAGACTCCCATCCCTGTTTCAACAAAGCTTTGCAAAACTGACTAAAAGAGTCCACCTATTTCTAGGGCCAGAAAAGCAGAAAAATTCCATAATCTGATTTCCTAGAAGAAACACTGTATAATTGAGAAGGTTCCTAAACTCTCAACCTTTATTGCTGTCTTCCTCCCTGTGTGTCTGCAGTAAGTTAAATATGCACCTTGACAAGTAAGGGAAGTAAGGAAATGCACAGAGCAGTTATCAGTCCAAGGCTCAGCCTGAATCCTGTTGAACTTTGCTGGACTGGCAGCTAGGAACTGCTTCTGTAGGAAAACACTTATTGCTTCTGCAACCCAGCAGTCCTTGCTAAGCACGGTCTTTTTTTTCTAAACCACTACCTTGTTGGCATACACATTCCTTATAGAAGGTCTTGGACTTAGAGATTCTTTCAACTGTCAGACAAAAACTGTGGTTTAAGTATATCACTATTTTAGTTTAAGTCCTATGGCTTTAGTGCCCAAATTTTAAAGTAGAACTGTTACACCTCTATTAAAACCATCTGGCTTTGAAAGATTTAGTGACACATAAGAATTTAATAAAATTAGCCTACTCTTTTGGAAGAGCACTATCATCTGCATTTCCTAAATTTCTGAAGTATTTTGAAAGATTCAATAGGTTTCAAGCAAAGGTGTTGCCACAATGAATAATCATCCATATCATGACTTTAAACCAATTAATATTGGCTACATGGAATTAAAAATGGCTACTGAATAATTAATAACCAGTTGTACTTTCTTATGACATTGTAAAGCTAAAGAGGATATTGAGATCAGGTGGCTAAAATCCAAAGGAAAAAAACCCCACTAAATTACACATTAATTATTACTGAATTTATCCTCTCCCTGTTGTAACTATGGTGACATAAACAAAGGCTAAAAGGCCCAATCTTCCTTCCCACAAATTTCTGGAGCTGGCAATTTGCTTTCATCAGATATGTAAGCAACACATACAGGAGGCTGGACACTTCCACAACACAAAAATACACAGATGGTCATAACCAATGACAAGCAGGTAATTATCACCCTGCTAATTCCTTAATACTGAGCACTCTTTGTAATTCTCTTTAAAGACATTGTATTTTTAGCTTTTACCATAGGAAAGGAAGAATAAAAGTCCTTGTGCAAATTTTCAGCAAAGAAAAACCACAGAATGGTCCAGACCATTATGATTTTATTGCAGCCAAGCATCTAACCTGACCAGAAATATTGCAGGCAAATCAAAATCTCTTTCAAGGGATTGCAGCACGATGTACTGTCATCATGAAGCTGTGGGTGTGGGAAGTGTGGCATACTAAGATGGAAAGCATACGGATGGAAAACACGTTTCATGGAAAAGATTTGTCAGGGGAGATTATGATAACTGTTTTTGACATTAAAAAGTAGGATTTAAGTTGCAAGGCCCCACATGAATTCAGAATAAGTTTTTCCTTTCTACAATACAACAGTAAGAAAACTTCCTTTCTTTTACAGTCTTACAGTTGCACCATCTTGGGAATGATATTCAGTCTTTCTAGATAAACATAATTGAACAGTATTCGAGTTTTGTTAGTTTTATTTTGTTCAATAAAGATTTCCTGCAAAATTCTATCACATTTTAAAATCTGCAGCACTAAGTATGAGCAATCTTTAAATTACCACTACTTCTACAGTGAGTTTATACCAGCTGTTTTCAGCTGGAGAACAGATTGCCATAAAGTCTTCTACAATGATCTGAATCTTGAAAGTGAGCAGAAGGCAATCATTCTCTCCTGTCCTTTCTATTCCCAGAGATAAGGCTGGAGACAAAGGGGAAACAGGAAAAAAAGAACTGCAGTAAGAAGGGGAAGAAATCTGCATGTACCTATCAAAGGGAGAAGGGAGAAATCAAGAAGAGGCACTTGCCCAGTAAAAGAAAGGATTCCTATGTAACTGATACTGGGCAAAATGACTGTAGGGGGAAAAAAGTTATTAAGTTATTAGCTTTATCAAAAAAAATTCAGTTTCCAACTTGAAGGAAATTCTTCAACAAAATGCCTGCATTGTATATGACAATTCAGTGAACAGGGTCCCACCATCACCAATGGGATCAAATTTGTTTTAGAAATACTAGCCTTTTAAGAAGGAAGACCACTCCTGATCATGTGGATTTATTTACACACGCACATACACTTCCTAAATAGGTCCATACAGGGCTGGAAGATCCTGAGCTACGCACCACAGTACCTGAGTCAGCTTGCACAGGTTGGCCACTGCAGACATATCAGGTAAACTCATCCTGTCCTCCTGGATTTGTTACACAACCCAGCAAAATAGAAAAGGCCAACTCATGTATTGTCATGTCATGATTGAGAAATGGCACTCCTCAATTTGGTGCCACTCCCTTCCCACTGTTCCCCCCAGACTCCTGCAAACCAGATGCCATTCTCTCGCTCCCTCCCCTTCCCCTTTCTTTTCCTGCTGTGGGGTGGAGTTGAGAATTGCAGGCACAAAAAGGTATTACAGGTTTAGATAAGAACAACTAATTTACTGGAAACAGCAATGAAATAAGAAAACTAACAGTAACAGCTACAGTATTTATAACAAAACATATAAGTCAAAGAAATGATTTACACATAAAACCCACAACAAATACCAGCCACCTCTTCCCTACTACACTGTGCTTTCTCCTGACCAGGAAAGGAATGCCTTTCTTCCAGGAGCCAGAGAAAGAGTCCCTTTTCCCCACCACTGGCAATGGCATAGGATGGTATAGAATGAGATTACAGTCTTGGCTGTGTCCATCTGTCACAGGGCACAGCAGCTCAGGACAAATTGTAAAAGGAAATTAGGATTCCTGGGCTCAAGTGATCCGGTGGGCTCAGCCTCCCTGTCAACTGGGATTAGAGGTAGGCACCACCACACCCAGCTACTGTAAAAAAATTAACTCTGTCTTGTCCAGAACTAGGACACCAACAAAACAAACTCCTTCAGTGGCAGGAAGCATTTAAACTACAATAAGAACAGGGTACATAGACAGAAGAGAAAGCACCTTGGGGTACTGGGACAAAAGAGAGCCATAATAAAGCTTTCTATGTATTGCAAAATCAAAGTGTAAGAAACCATCCGTATTACTGATGGTTCAGAGTTAAGACAAAAAATTAACTAACAGCATGGGTTTTCATTAGGTGTCCATATTTTTGTTCCACTAGGAAAGATGAATCTGCATTATTAATCCTGAAATTATAGCTCAAACATTATTCTTCTCATTCCCTTAACACTACGTTTGTCACTCTCTTCGGACCTTAAGCACTAATTTTCCGCATCAAAAATTTAATAGGTGATGCATTACTGGAAAAGATGAAAGAATAATTTGCATTAAAGGAAACAATATTTTAATAAGCTTTTCATGTTAATTAGTCAATAGTACTTTTAAGCTGTCATATCAGATCTGTATCTGCTTATTCTCTGAGTAATTGGGGTTTTTTTGTTAATTGTTGTTGTTGTTAAAGAAACAGAAAAAATACCTATAATTCTACTTTTGCAAGTAGCAAGCTTTAGTATGTACATATGGGACACTCTTACCTTTTAACTCCCAAATTTCCTTCATAAGTATACCTTTAATCAAATAAAACAATTGTATTCAGAATACCATACCTTAGAATTACTGTGGGTCATAATCACAAATTTTTCTTGTTATTTGAGGCCTTTTGACTATTGTAATTATCCAAAAGGCTTGGTGTTTTTCCATGTTGACTGAGAAACCTTGATTAAGATGGAAAAGATAGGTCAAAAAGGTGAAAGTGATAGGTGCTTTCCTTCATTTTCAATCCATACACAGAATTTCATGATTTAGCAGCCACACACCATACATTTGAAATCAGTAGAGCCTTAGTATTGTCCAGAAAGGATTTAACCTGCAGTATAATAGATAGTTGTCACAGGCCTCATAGCATTAGCTAGAACTGAACTATAAAATGTGGAACTTTACTGTACATGTACAAAGAAAAATCCAAAAAACAATGTAAAATAAATCCAATAAAATTGGTTTTAGGTTATTACATTTTTTCACAGCAGAATGAAAACAAAACAATAACATACAGCAAATTACTCTTGTGAATTATCATCTGCATAAAATAAATGGTAAGGAATCCCCATCATAGGGAAAGTTGGCTGGATCTTTTTTAAAGGTGTTGAAACAGAATGACAATTGTTTTTTTTAGTTCTAGCAGTATTCCCCAACTTTTGCAGCCTCCTTCCATGCCCCTATCAATGAATGTTGTTTAAATTAGTCTATATAAAAGTAGGTTGAACCATTTTCTCATTGACTTATATAAAGCCATTTTCCTGTTTTATTAGTCCCATTAGCATCCTACTGCCCTTTAAATGTCGCAAGATCAAGAGCATAGCTGTACATATCCTGGAAATATTCCTGTTTTACATAATAAAACAGAAAGCTACACTTTCCTGGGACAGATAAGGTGACCAAAAAAAAAAAAANAGGGCATAACAGCACAGAGTAAAATAACAACTGCTAAGACAAGATTGTTTGCAAGTGAAGGAAGAGCAGGAGAGGTACAGAGAGCACAGATTTAGAAACGCTTTTTTTGTATTGTCTCTATCAAAATATGTGAAACAGCTGATGAACCCACCACTTGCTCACAGAAAGGAAGAAAAATGGCACTGCACTCACCCCCTGACATATTCCTTTATCTTTTAGGGACCTTTGAAAAGCCACATCGCATATTGGAAGTACTCTCATTTATTAGCGGTGTTTTATCTGAAAGCAGAAACCTGCAAAATTCCCTAGCTGTATGGTATTTGACCTAAAACATTTCCAGGTTTATCAAGGGCAACATGGAAACCCCAGACTGGTTGGAAGGAGTTATTGGAAATCAAATGAATTTTGAAGTCTGCTGGATCTGACCTACCATCTTCTGTCAAAGGCAGGTTAGTGCTTCAAACAGGTTAGTGCTTGAAAATATCACCAGAGTCACCAGGTTCAGTTACCCACAGAGGAAAACAAAGCACAATTTTTTCCAGAACTGCCA
This sequence comes from Chaetops frenatus, assembly GCA_013400775.1. Lineage (NCBI taxonomy): Eukaryota > Metazoa > Chordata > Aves > Passeriformes > Picathartidae > Chaetops > Chaetops frenatus. Next base: position 43,200 of record VZTR01012654.1, read on the forward strand.
TAAAAACATCTTTCCTACGTGTTACCATAGCCCACGCTACACTACCCACCACCTCCTGACAAATACAAAGCTCATTATTGTGTTTTTCAAATGTCTACTGCTATGTGCCACAAGAAGACACAACTCTGTTTCTGTTGCCAAGGGTCACAGGTCCCCACAATTGCAAATAACTTGCTAGATAAATTAGTTTAAGAGGAAAGTGTGCCACATGCTACAAAGGAGGGCAAACTCTTCCTCTCCTCTGCCCTCCTTCCACTCCAGAAATCCTTGCCAAGCTCATTAAGCAGAAAACCAGATACACCCACAAGGATGCACGCAACATGAGGACATACATATCTACATAGTCACTCAGCAGGTATATTTTTAAGCTTTGTGCACATAATATTTTAACCCCAGCTGTCAATTAAGCACCACACAGACACACACTCCATCCTGCTGGTGGGGGAGAGAATCAGAAGAGTGAAACAGGAAAATTTGGGAACTAAGATAAAGACAATTTAATAGGTAAAGCAAAATCTGCATGCATGCAAGCAAGGCAAAAAAAGGAATTCATCCACCACTTTTCATGGACAGGCACTTTTCATGGACAGGCACTTTTCACGGCAAGGCTCTCATTGGGGTGGATAAACCCATAGCAGTGACGTGGGAAGACAAACACTGTGACTCCAACACATATTCTTTTCCTACTTCTTTCCCAGCTTTACCTTCAGACCATAATGCCATATAGTATGGAATATCCCTACAGTCAGTAGGTTTGCTGTCCCCAAAGTGTCCCCTCACAACTCCTTGTGCATCTCCAGCCCACTCACTGGTTGGGTGGGATGAGAAGAAGAAAAGGCTTTGTCTTTTTGTAAGCCCTGCTCAGCAATAACAAAAAACATCTCTGTGTTATCAGCACCGTTTCCAGCACAAATTCAAGCCATATCATCATACCAGCACTGTGAAGAAAATTATCTCTATCCCAGCCAAACTCAGCACAGTGCATTACAACCATGTCATGGCACCAGAAAGGCAGTACTGGTGCAGCCTCTGTATTGCCCAAACAGGGCTGTACACAGGGACCTTCTGCTGTGGAAAATTCACCTGGCAGCTCTCCAAAAGGTGGCAGGCAAAGGGGAAAAAGGAATCAGGAGAACTGCCACATTACAGGTGCTCAGAAATCTGACACCTGTGGATGTAGCTGCCTGCTCCAGCACAGTCCATGTAGTATCTGTTGTCAGGTTCAAAGGGGAACAAGTCAGTCACTGAGAGTCTGAAGATCTAGTTATAGCTCTGGCAGCACGGGAAAGCCAGCAAAGCAAAGGGTAGTACCTCCTGCACCCAGCAATAAATAAATATCTACTCAAATGAAGGTAGGAGTTGGTGATACTTGCCTAGTATTCCTAGCTAGTCTTCCAGCTGGCAGGCTGTTGCCACACTCCTGAGGGCCTCAGAAGGGCCCCAGCAGGCAGTGCCAGGGACCCAGTTGTGTGGCACTGCCCAGGTGCTATGAGATGTCACACTTCAAGGATTTTTATGGACAGCAAAGTTCTATGTATGGCAACAGGGGAAGGGGGAATTAATCTGCCATTGCTGCTGAAGGCCATCGACTACAGCTGCCCATGTAGAAAGCACCTTGGTGCACAATACACAAGATGAGTGATGCTTAAACAGAAAATTGAAGATAAGAATGTAAAGGTTGCAGACAGTTGCATAAGAATGGTTAGGCACAGAGATCTTTGCCTGACAAAGCCAACTTAGCAGTGTCCAAGAGGATGAGTAAGAAAGCCACTCAGGAAAAGTGTTTTGTCTAACCCAGAAGGTGCTCGAAAGATCATGCCTAAATTTGGCCCTGGCAAAAACAGCTTCCACATTGTATTTAAGCAGTCAAATGAGCAAACAATCTGGAAGCTATTGAATATCATCTTGTCACAATAAATGATGGAGTAATTCAAGGCTGAGAAACACAACTGCCAGTCATGTCTTTCGTTTTAGACTATCCTGATCCATTCTTGATTTATATACAGCACAGAGCACCCTAATGAATCCAGCACAATTCTGAACAAAGACCTGAGCTCAGCTCTTTTGGATATGCTTCCTCCCTATGAATGTTTCAACTCCAACTCAGAAAAAAATATGATGCAAATGTCTTCCACGGAATATATAAGTATCTTCATGCATGGTGCCCATTGGAAAGTTCATTCTCTTTCCTTGAAGCTGAGATGGCGCTTCTCTTGAAGTCTGTAAGGTCTACAACTACAGTATTGAAAATGTGCTCCAAGGAATCCACTCATCCGATGCATACAGTAACTCTGGTGAAAGTTGACCGTGCTTTAGGATTTAGAATTGCCCTCACAATTTATCCTTTGTGATAGACACAGATTGATTTTTTTGAGAAAGAAACTCCTTCCTTTGAGCTAACATACAAATTCCACACCTTTCTTAGAATCATAGAATTGTTTGGATTGGAAAAGACCTCTAAAATTATCAAGTCCAACTGTAAATCCAGCAGCTAATGTGTGTCCTAAATGCCACACCCACAACTTTTAAATCCCTCCAGAGATGGGGACCAACACTTCTCTGGGTAGCCTGTTATAATGCTGTGGACAACCCTTTTTGCGAAGAAACTGGGCCTGATTCCCTGGTTGTTCTGCATATGCTCCATGATAGCACTCAAGATATCTGCTCTATGACCTTCCTTGGCACCAAGTTCAGGCTGACTGGCCTATAGCTCCCCAGATCCTCCTTCTGGCCCTCCTCCTAAATGGCCATCCCATTTGCTAACTTCCAGTCAACTGGGACCTCTCTGATTATTAAGAACTGCTAGTAAATGACTGAAAATGGCTCACTACATCCTAGAGTGTCTTCCTGCAAGCTGTTTCGACATTTCTTCTCTCCCTTTTATTTCAAAATCCAGGGAGATGAATTTAGGCAGAACTACATTCTAGTATTTTCCCAAGCTAGAGTAATTATGCATCATTTATGCTGCATAACATGCTATGCAATGTTCACCATCAAGTCGCAGAAAGAGATTGTTCAACTTACCCACTTACGCATTCTCATGAGAACAGAATTAAACATTTCTGACAAAAACTTTTTTCTCCCTCATTTACAGTAAACATGATTATTCTTTTTCGAGATAAAAAAGCTATTTTAAGTTCTTCAATGCTGAAGTACTTTAGGAAAGTCAACAATAAAGGATATACTTGATTCTTCTGTATTTTCAAAAAAGTTGTGTTTGAATAAGATTACTTATGATGCTTTAGTTCAGTCATGTTTTCCTGAATTCTTGCTTTTGTTGGTCTGTCCTTACGAAGAAAAAGATCCAAACTGTGGAAGCTTCTGACATTTGTATTCTACTGCAGTAATTCAAAAATGGTCCTACCAACTCTGGGTAGATATTTAGCTGGTCCACATGGCTAGGAAATAAGGTAAAACCAGAGAAAGCATGGTTAGGTGTTCCATAAAGCATATCCCCAGATCCCAGCAATTAGGAAAGAGGGAAGAAAGAAGGAATATCCTTTATGGAGATAAACTTTTTCATGTCTCAAGTTCTATAAAAACATGATACCCAAGTATAAACAGTGTGGTTTCTATGTCTGCCTGTCTTTAATAAATTTTGATCTACATTTTCTGTTCTACTTCATGTAGACTTTCACCACTCCCTATTCTCTTCCTGAAAGGAAATTAAGGTCACTTTTAATCCTCTCTGTTCAATACCTGTTCTGACCTGGTCTGAGCTGTTCCCAAGAAATAGAGGACTTTTTGCAGACACCTCTAGATCTCTGTGCCAATTCCAATCTTCCTTCAGAATCAGTCTCCTAACCTGCTTCTTCCTATGGGCCAGATAAAACCTTGGAATAATATCAGAGTCCAGGTCTGTCCCTGCACCTCTTTCTCCCCCATTCTTCTTCTCTCCACCCAACACTAGCTCTATATGTAAGGAGATGCTTGGAAAGAAGACTAAATTAGGGAAAAAGCTTTCTCTGGTCCTTACTTCTCTTACTCAACAAGCAAAGAAGGAAAGAAAGGCTGGTGATCTAAACCTGAATACTTATCAGATGCTAAGAGGACCAAAGAGCCTGATGAAAACACAGTAATTCAATACAAATGCAAGGAATGGGTTAGTTATGCTCTCATGCAATTGAAAATCATCACCAAAATAAAAGTTCATCTTCAAAACCTTCATTACTTTTCACTCAGAAAATTTAAAAAGCGAGTCAGGAAACCCATTTTCTTCTTTCTGTTTGATATTTTTTGTTTGGAAGTGTAATAAAAGAAAACAGTCATTGTTACTGGAAACATTAGAAGATCTCAATGTCTCTGGTTCCATGTCATCTCTGCCAGATTCTGCAGCAGTGGTACCTCCCTTCTGAAAACCAAAAGCATAATGTCTGAATTGCACGTGCTCTTTGACTTTTGTGGCTTCCAGGGAACTCGGAGGGATTTAGATGCCTACAGGCCATGACAGAACCTGAGGCTGGGATACAGCATAAGAAACAGTAATCTGTCACCCTTTCCCAGCACAGCTGCAGCAGGCTGCTGTAAGGAGAAGACAGCATTTCATTTCCTATTCTTTACCCTACAAGAACCACACTGAATCTTCCAAAAAGGAAGACAGAAGAGCCTATGTGTGACCCTAACATTTTCCAGCTGGCCATGACACTGAATAGAAATGGCAAAGCAAAATCTACTTTCCTGTAGCTGAGCAATAAAGACACTTATGCATCACAACCCAGAGCTGAAGACATTATTTTCCTGGAATGGGATATTTTGCTGATCTGAATCTCTCTTCTAGAATCAGCAACATTTCTGCTAATAAGAGACAGACCCAGGCTGAGTCTTGTGTCACCATTGGGGTAGACTGGGAGATGAGAAAAAAGGCAGGAGAAAAAATTCTCAGCTATTAAAAACCAAGCTCTAATCTGATTCTTTTGTGCTTGTGACAAGAGCAAGTGAAAGCTGATGCACCCACTAAGAAGGCTAGCACTGTCATCACTGACCTTAGTGGGTGATTTGTGCTTGCCTGTTGCAACACAGCCCTCTATACTGCTCCTTGGCAGGACACTGCTCATCATCACCTGGCAGCTTTAGTGGAACTTTAGTGGCCATAGGGATGAAGTTTATGGGACAGGAGGGAGAATTTTCCTCCCTCCCCTGCCTTGCTCAGAAACTAGGAGGTGCAGCCTCAGGAGCTGACTCTAATTGGTAAGGGAATGTCTAGATATAACTAAGTCCTGTGTACACCCCTGTCCTCGAATGGATGTAATGTCAGCTGTGATCATGGGCTTATTATGCCAAACATACTGGGGCAGCCTGCAAAACAGGGTTTTTCCTTTACTGACACAACATGAGGAGATTGCTTGTTCTTTGATAACAGTGGCCTGCCACTTGAAATCTGCAAGTTCTGACTCAGGTGAAGTCATAACTGTGTCTCCTCATTTGCACAGTGCAAAGCAGCTAGGAAGATAGATAATTAAGACCTCCCTGCCTTCTCTTACCCCCTGCAGAGAAAGTCCTAAGCAAGAACCCTACAACACTGAGTGAGCACCCCTCAAGCAGAGCTGCAGTGAGTTTAAAATCAGTGATTATTCCCTGACATGGTGACTTTGGGGGAAGGGTCTATCATCCAAATCATGAGTTACACAAATCCTTCCTGCAACAGCCAGAACCTTGATTGTTTGCCATGGCTGAAGGCATAAAAAGAACAAACCTTACATTCACTGTGCCCTGAGCACAGAGTAATGAAGAAATGTGTCAATAAGATCATATATGCTTGCTGTTGCTGCAGTTGCAAGCTCTCCATAATATTGCCATATATTTCCTCTTTGCAGAGACCACTTGGTAGGTTTCTCAAATCTCAGACAAAGTTTAATGTCAGAAGCCTTGGGCATATGTGAAAATTCCTTTAAAGCCTTGTAAGAAAGAATATAAAAGGTGAGGGAAAAGCAAGTTTACCTTTGAAAACTGTTTTCTGACTTTGTAAGAAAATATTTTCTCACAGGCTTTACTAAACACAATATTGAGTAAGAATCATGCCATGTGTATCTGTGAAACAGAGTTTGATAGAGCAGGCACAAAATAATGTTATATAGAAACATATTTGTCTAGAAATTGTTAATTTTCATCACTGACATACAAAAGGTAAAGGCAGTAAAGAAGGGTACAGGAAAATTTGACTTAAAATATATTTTTTTTAGTATTTGGTATCTCTAATTAAAAAGATTTCAACATCAGAGAGTTGTATAAAACTAACAACAAGAGAAAATTGTCTTCATTTTCCTAACATCAGACTGCTTAAAATATAGAGGTCAGTTATAATTGACAGACACTTCTTTCTCCTAATATGGTAAAATAAATCCCCAAAATTTTTTAAATCTACATTTCATAAAGTCAAAACAAATCTAAATGTGCTCTTGCTGTCTTCCATCAGCTTTTGCCAACCCAATACTTCTTTATCCTTCTTTCATATATATGCTTATTTTTCCCATAAGAAATCTAAATTGATAGATTAAAATAGCCCATATATTTGATTTCTTTAAAAGTAATTGAAGTTTCAAGGAGTCAAGCTAAGAATATAAACACATCTCAAACTCATGACCACTCTTTTTTCAGTATTAAACCCATATATTTAAAATCCTTCACATGACTAAGCTGTGAATCCAAAATCTGTTATACACAGCCCCACACATCAAGTAGCAAAAGGAAAATGAGTGACAGTTTCTGTACAAGAGTTCCAGAAGTCTCACTGTACAACACAGTTCTTACTCGTAAAACTCTTTAAAATGCATTGCAGTGATGAAGACAGAAGCTAGTGGTCCTTGTTATACCTTATTACTCATTCAACTCATATAAAAATACACTTTCACAAATACTGGTGTGAAGTTCATTCAGAGGAATATTTTCGCTTGTAGTCACACAAACATCTCTCTCTTTCCACTCCTTCTATTTTAGGCCTTGATCTTATCAGAAACTTCAGGGCAAACAGAAATATGACCAGCCCCAGCTACAAATATACTCCAGCATCTAAATTTCAATAGATCCCTCTCCAGAACCTAGTTAACAAGAAGCACATGTAAATTCACTAAATTCCATGGAAAGTTACTTTTAGGTCAGACCAGCCCTTCCAAGTACTAGGGCAGAGCTGTAAGTTAGCTGAAAGACACCGTTACCGAGCTGTTTCTTCTTGTAAGACCTCAAATTGGATTATGCTACTAAATCTGCATTTAAAACTATGTTACACCAAAACATGTAACTTTTTGTTACAACAAAAGTTGTAGTAATTTACTGTTTCACAGAAAATAAGTAGAATGCTTATAAAACAGCTCTGCAAGCTAGGTTCAGAGCAATAAGATTTTGAATAAAGGATGACATCTAGGCCTAAATAACATCCATCAACTAAAAGAGGTGCAGATTGTCCAGACACAGAGAAGACTAGAATACACAGCTATAAATAAAACAATGAAAACAGAACCTTCAAAGGCAGTCCTCTCCACAAACAATTGTCTCACTGGGAAAGATGAAATTAAAAATGTAAACAAAAAAATGCAGCTCTTGTGATGCAAACTCATACAATCTGAATAATGCAGTTGTCCAAGAGCCTATCTAAATCAGAGCTAAATCACAAGCTGGGGAAGCATCCAGAAAAAATAAAAGATTGTATTTTGAACTACAAACATGTAATTTGCCACCAATGTGACACACCAACTTTTAATTTGTATAGATGACAGCATTGTTTTTGATGCATACATGATGGAGAAAATTTTATTCTGTAAGTTGAGTGACAGATCCAACATAAAATACTTTATCCTGATTTCTCCAAGATAAAAATCAAGACTTTCTGCTAGGTCAGGGTCTCTTACACTGAAAATTTGGCTATAATGAGCTCTTGGAAAAAACAAAAAGAACAAGAAAAAAAAGAAAAAAATCAGACACACAATGACAACAACCAAAAAATTCCCCAAACCTGACCAGTGTGACAGTGCCATAAAGTACAGTCGCTAAAGAGGCTTTTTGTAGATTGAACTTTAGCCTAAAAGTGACCTCAAATTTTGATTACCTGAAGATAAGCTTAATATCATATCATACTAAAATGCACTCAAGTTCTATATTAAATCCTCTTATTTTGATTAGATTTTTATTCTGCAGGAAGTCCTTAAACAGAAAAAAAAAAAAAATCTGTACATGAAAGGTGTTAAAAGTAAACGTTCCAAAGGAAGATTAAAAGTTTGTTCTAAAAACAAGGAAATAACAACATTTTAATTTGTGTAGCTTCACCCAAGTAGCCCTACACTTAGAGAGCATTTCAACTTTTCAGGAAAGATGCCTCATATTTTGAAATTTTGTCCATTGTTCAAAAAAATTATACCACACAAAGATGGTGCCTGAGAGAATAATTTGCAAAGATGTCAGGCACTAGTCATTTGGATCACCAGCTGGTAAGCTGACCCTCATTAGTGTCCCTCTCTTCACTACTCTGAATTCTGATAAACTGCTCTGCATGTTTCAGAAATTGTATGAAGCCTTTGGGTCCTCAGGGATAACGCTTTATCCACCTGCAGCTGATTTAAGACCCATTTATACACTGATATTTTAATACAGCTACCTCCACCAGAAAAGAAAGCACAACTTTTTTGAGATAGTTAATGAGATTAAGGAGTGGTAAAGCTGAAAAAGGTTACTTTTCCTGACCTTGTCTTCAAGTCTAAGTGTCTTAATGGATTCACAAAGCATGGCAGGTTGGATATAAGCACTTAGTCCCAGATTCCTTTAAAATCACAAGGGGAAAAATTTTCCCACCCTTAACTAATTAACTAGAAGAATTAATTAATTAATTAATTAACTAGAAGAATTTACTAATGGTACAAAGAGCAGGGGAGAAGGGAGGAAAGAAAAAAGAAAGAAAAAAAAAGGATGGGAAAGGAAAACCAAGTAATAGATTGGTAACTTAAATAACTAAGTGATAAGAAGAGATCTGGCCAGTTAAACCATAGGTTTATAGCTAGAAAAGCTATGGAGAAATGAGGCTGATGGAAGGACAAAAGAATTGTACAAAAACAAAGAAGGATGATAGTTTAAAAAGAAAACCAAGTTGGAAATATAGAATAGCAAATTTCCATAAGGACATACGAGGTGCAAATCTGGCTTCCCTGAGGCTGTATATCAGAACAACTAAGGATAACTGAGCTGGTAATTTTGTACGTGATGCTGAATTAAGGTTCACCATTACATACAGAATGACATTCATTTTAACAATCTTACACCTGAAACTGAGCTACAGCTGTCAGTCCTTCTCTGTAATGGGCACCTGAGGAATATATAGCTCTTTCTGTCCAGAAATAGCTCTTACACAATTTACCTTGTAGTCCCACCCTCCCCATCCACCAGAAACCACCCCGGCCAAAGGTTGTCCATTTAGCAGTCTGAATGACAACTGTTGGTACTTTTCGATAGCAAAAGTTACTGCTCAAGATGGAAGGTTTGGGAGAGCCTTTAAAAAGGGGAAAAAANACCTGAGGAATATATAGCTCTTTCTGTCCAGAAATAGCTCTTACACAATTTACCTTGTAGTCCCACCCTCCCCATCCACCAGAAACCACCCCGGCCAAAGGTTGTCCATTTAGCAGTCTGAATGACAACTGTTGGTACTTTTCGATAGCAAAAGTTACTGCTCAAGATGGAAGGTTTGGGAGAGCCTTTAAAAAGGGGAAAAAATTAGAAATACATAAAATTATTATTTAGAAAAATAGAATTCTGGAATAGAGTCTGACTTAATACTATGGCCTTCAATATTGTATATTACTCTAAAGAAAATTAAATAATAATGTAAGTGTGTATATTGAATTGGCGGTTTCACTATTTAATTTCACTAATTACATTGCCTCATCCTTAGTATATTTTGTGCACAGCTATAATTGTCAAATGAAACTAATTCACAGATTTCTTTCACCTCTAGAGTTTACTCCATGTCCTTGCTGATGCAATTATTTTCATAGTATGCTGCTTTACT
>VZTR01012654.1:55566-69523 GCA_013400775.1 Chaetops frenatus
TAGAAATACATAAAATTATTATTTAGAAAAATAGAATTCTGGAATAGAGTCTGACTTAATACTATGGCCTTCAATATTGTATATTACTCTAAAGAAAATTAAATAATAATGTAAGTGTGTATATTGAATTGGCGGTTTCACTATTTAATTTCACTAATTACATTGCCTCATCCTTAGTATATTTTGTGCACAGCTATAATTGTCAAATGAAACTAATTCACAGATTTCTTTCACCTCTAGAGTTTACTCCATGTCCTTGCTGATGCAATTATTTTCATAGTATGCTGCTTTACTTGCATGGCTATTGTTATATATGTCCCTTGCAAGGCACAGACAGCACCATTCTCTAGATTATATATATATATATCTATATATCTTTTTTTAAAGTATATATTTTAAAAAATCATTGATAAAATGTCCACATTCAGCTTAATGCTCATAAGGTTTCTTGCAGCAGTAAAATATTTCCAAGGCCTGGCAGGGGTGATTTTTAATCCAGAGCCAGTTGTTAGCAAAAGTCCAATAAAAAAGTCAAGCTTTCCATTTCCAAGGCAGGATCATAAAATATGCCAACACCAAATAACTAGAGCTAGAGAACAGATCAAGGGCTAGATTTCTCAGAGGGTACCATACAGTTTGGAGGAGGTGTCAGCTCACCTTTGCTGAAAATACAGTCTAGATTTTAAAGACAAAAATTCTTTAACTCGGCAAATTTGCAGGCCATGATCAGCAATGTCAACTGAAAGCCATCAGCTGGCAATATGAAAGACAACATTCAGCATTATATTTGTCAAAAGCATGACTTTGGCTAAATCCTTTAGAAATTCCACTACTAGTAGTAATTCCATAAAACTCTGTAGCTCTGTGTTATATGTCCGGGAGACTGATCTTCCTGAGTATTCCTAAGGACTTAAAAAGGATATGGCTATAGAATATAATGCTGAATTAGGAGCTTCCTAACCTATACAGATCTCTACTTCCCTGTTGACCCTAAAACAGCAATAACAAAATTGAAAAAACTTTCTATCAGTCAACAGATCTCCTGAATTTTCCCTTCCCATTACCAATATCAAACAGTATAGCACTAAATTATTTATCTGCACTTGGTAAGACAACAATCACACCAGACCCTCTGAAAAACAGATTACTCATTATGGCAGCTGTATGAGAAAGAGAATTATTGTTCCAGGCTGACAGTGTCCTACAGCAATGATAGCTTGCCATTTCCCAGTAGTGATTATCTGTGCACACAAGATACTGTGTGCAAACACTAAGTTCAAAATCAAAGACTTCTCCCAGGAACCAAATGGTGATGAGATTTCTAAATTTTTTCTCTCTTCTATCCAAAGCAGTTCATTTTATCTGCAGACAAGGATGAAGCTATTAACTCATGAAGATTACTTAAAACATCTCACATATGAAGGCAGCACTATGGAAGGAAATTTAGACAAATTAAGGGATAAAAGGTTAAGACTCTTCATGGAAGAAACATTTTCTGTTTCACACTGAAAACTCAAACAACAGCATTATATTTCTCAAAGCATCATAAAGTAAAGAGCTTTGAAAATTAATCTGATATTAATAATTTTCTCCTCAAAAACATTAAAACCTTTTACTTTCATATGTTCATTGCCCTCCTCAGGCTTATTCTGACTGCCTTTAGTAACTAATTAAAAAGAACTGCAGTAGCTCTTTCACAAATATGACTTAGTATTTACACTTATTCCCCTGCAGACTTACATGAGTTTCTTTAGCTTTTATAAACAGGCAAAAGCCTGCAAAGCATTAGCAGCTTTAAAAACAAGCAAATTAATAATTGCACAAAGCAATTCAAAATAGCATTTCATAATAGAAAAAGAAAGGGACTTTCTTGTCCCATCAAAGGCTAATATTGGAGTATTACCTCTTCCACTTGCTCAGTTGAAACATCCAATAAAATATTTTCCTTTATTCAATAAGTTATTGGATGGTAACAAAAAAGAATTTTCAATTGTGGTCTTTTGGACTTGAGATGTTATAACACTGATAAAAGCAAATAGTTGAACACGATAACACTATTCTTAAAATAAGAAAAAGAAAATTCTGGATATTATAATCATTCAACAAGTAGTTCATTAAATGTGGAAGGGGGCTTTTGGGCAAAGGATGACTGTAAAACATTTGACTTTTTAGCACTATTCATTCAAGTCCTAATATAACAGACCTGGGAGAATGAAACATGATTTCAATTGAATATCCTCCTTCCTCCCCACTGCAACGATTGTCAAAAGTATCTTTTCCTCTTACCACCTCTATTGTTGCCTAGGCAGATTTAAACAGATGCAGTACTGATTATTTCCATTCAGAACACCTGATTTTAAGGACTAGGATTTTTAAGCCAAGCAGCTCAGTTGAATTTAAAACAATAAAGTTTCTAGCTCATGTTCACTGTTTATGCTATTCAATCCCTAATGAAACATCAACATGAATTCACTCCATTGTAGAACAATAAAAAAGCCTTGTAAACAAGTCAAAGACCTTTCTAGAGAGGTGAACTACAAGTGAATTTAAAACTAAATAACTTTATTAGCAGTAGAGCATACAATGAGATACTCAATGTTCAAGTGTAAAGTCATCATGGTACAGAAAAATTCATTAATTATTTTTTTTATTTCACATTTTCACAATGTGCACACTTGCTCTGTAAAGGTGGACCAGCATCTGTGGTCACACTATGCTAACAGCTCTCTAAATCTTGCTTTAGAAACCTGCAGAGTCTCAATATGGAGCAGAACATCTTCCAAACCTCTATGCACAGAAGCAGTTCTCCTGGTACTAGAGACAAGGAGATTATATAGACACATAATGGCAAGGCATTGAAATTCCTGTTTTTTGGGACAACATGGGATTTTCAGAGCAAAAGCAGGAACTTGAAATCAATACTTGTTTTCTGCTAATATGCCATTTCAGAAGAACAAGCCAAGTAAATGAATGAATAAGATTGTTCCCTTTGAGTAAACCAGTGGGATTGAGATGTCTGAACTCATGATCACTTTATAAAGTTTAGGAATTGAATATAGGTCTGGAGGAATCCATTTCTTAAATTAGGCATCTACAAGTCTCAAGAACAAATCATACCAAAACAGCAGTATCTTTTAAGTCAGAGGTACTGGAAGACAAAGAGAGGACACTGCCTTGGCCCACCATTTATATAATAGCTTTTCCCAATTGTTTTGGATCAAAATACCAAAGTCAATCTTCAAAATTTATCTAAGATAAAGGCAAGTGGTCAATAAGTAAAGCGAGATGCTTTTAACACTCACCCAGCTATCACTTCAGGGGTTCTTTTTCTTCAGCATTCTGTGAATTTTTTTTCCTCATTGAAATTAAAGAAGCAATCCCGAGGCATAAAAATCTAGATATGCATTAAAAGAACTCCAGGCCTGTTCTACAGCTTGCTTCTTCTGAAAAATCTGCTCCAGTTTCTTGCAGGTGAGGGACAAGCCTCCAAGATTTCTGGACCTTGGTTTTTATGTGGGCTGTGAAGAAGCAGAACTGAGCTCTCAGTATTTGAGAATTGCCTAGAGATTTTTAAAATAATGATGAGTTGAGAATCAGCTTTAAAACATATGACAGAATTAACTGGCAAGAAAGTAAACCTTGGGCATACCTTGTCTCACCAAGTGTGCCATCCGTGCAGCAGACAGATGAACACAAGGCGTGGGCCAGGCCCACGTGTCAGGAGCATGGAGAGAACCCTGACTGTGACTGAGCAGCACAGGGCAGCCCTTTCCATCTGGGCTGCAGCCACCCCAGGCTTTCCCTCGAAGGCTACACCTGCTCACGCAGGGTCACGCATGGAAGGGAAAAGGTCAGAACCATGCAGGTTGAGGCAGGAGGATAAGGGGTTTTCTTCCCAGGGGCACACTGCCAAAATTCCAAGTTGGAAGCAAATTTAATTTGTTTCCATACATCTGAGCCATCTAGACAGCAAGACAATCATCAATCTTTGGTCTCATCCTTTGTAAAGCCCTTTGATACCTCTTGAATGCAGTGAGAAGTATGGCCTTTAATCACAATGCTTTTAAGTTTATTTCTACTGAATTCCAAAGCAGAATATGAAGTGAATTTGTTACAAACATTGTCCCTTTGAAAAAGGTTCAAGACAATGTTGATTACAATTAAGTTGCATGAATCTGCTACTGACCAGTAAATGGAAAAGCCTTCAGTGGAGAGGTGAAGCTACTAAACTCTTACAGATAAGGCTGTAAGATTTTAAGAGTAATGTAATTATAGACAATATTATATGTTAACTGGCAAGATGGTATGTAGATTTAGTCAGCATTCTGGGCTTTTTCTGTGTTTGGGTTTTGTTGGAGTGTAATATATTTATATTCAAAAGTCTTCTTTTGTTGAGAAGAGCTTTGTGAGATAGCTACTAATTAAATAGTGGGAATTATCAACTGTCTTCTCAATCCAATTTCAAATGTTTAACTTGATTTGGAAAAAGAGGCAAAAAGCAAGCAAAACTCTGGGAAGGTAATTAGAATAACCTGCTAGAATCAATCTTTTCAGAGGCTGCTGGGACCCAAGAGAGCTGATTTGATGGGATACATACAGACCTTTTTTAAAATGAAGACCAAAACAACCATTTTAGATACAACCTCAGGAGGTTCAGGTAAGCATCAAAAAAGCAAACAGAAACGTTCTTCATTAAAAAATCATGAATATACAGTAACTACACTGTATTCAGTAGTTATTTTTTCTAACATAAATGTGATAGAGAGACATGTTGATGGCCCTTGAAACAGCTTCCCATACTTATGTTTCATTTTACACTAACCTTGGGATCAAGGCTTCCCATGAAGCAGTAGTAAAGTTATTCTGAATGTTAGTTTGGGGAGGAAGGGCATTAAATCCCATGGTGATGGTATAGTGCATGCCCTGACAGCTTATGGTCTGAAACTCTGACTGGGAGACAAACAGGGAAAGAGAAATTAAGCCTAGAAGCAGCAAGAACTCCTGAGATGGGGCCTTCTGGGGAAAAAGGGAAGGCTTTACAAGGTGCAAGATCAGGTTGGCTGAAGCAAGATTACAGGGCCTGAACAGGAGTAGCAATTCAGAGAGCAGTGTGGACAAGTGACCTCCATGAAGCTGAGCTATTCTGCATATGAAAATGAGTTGGATCCTCAGAGAAAACTTCCTTTCTGCCCCATTAAATGAGCCAAGAGGCTGGGCCAAAGCCAAGTACCCACCACAACACAACACAGTGGAAGACCCTCATATATCTGCCACTGCTAGAATGAGAGAAGACAGGAGGTCTGCTTGAACCCTCAGACAAGTTCAGATGGGAGCTAGGCTCTGAAGCCAAGAGTCAGCAGCAAAGTCTAGCCTCATACCGACACTACAGTAATACAAAAACATGAAAAAAAGGTAGGCACAAGAAGTGTCCAAAAAATAGAAAATGGGGCTGGGGAGGCTTGGACAGCTCTGGTTTTACTCATAAAGGTATCATCAGGGTCTCTTCCTGAATGAAAGACATCTTGATACAGGACATATTCCTGTGGCTCCAGTTGTGTCACTCTGGAATGTGTCCTATGCTAACCAAAGCTTAGCCAGGCCAGCTAAGCTTTATATCTCATCACAATGTGTCATTTCTACTTCTAATTGGGGCCAGAATGAGGATGTGCAGAGAACCATGACAGAGGAAACCAAAGCAATAAGCACAATTACCCTTCAGTTGTTCCACAGTTGTAAGGTGAGTCACTTGATAGGACCAGAAAGTCCTCCTATCAGAGCTGCTCCATCTGTACAACTTTTGTTCCAGGCACTTATGCCTCAGCATAAAGGTGTAAATTCCTGAGCAGCTTCTAAAATATTGTAAAAGAAAAATTCACTTTAATAGCAAAAAAATCTAGACTAACAGGAAGCATATAGAAACAGGTGTATTGTGTTAATCACAAGCAGCTTGATAAGCAATAAAGTACCAGAAAGAGGCAATAAGGGAAAAAAACCAAAGAATCCATAACATGAAGTTGTACTATGCGAGCTTGGCTAAAAACTCCCTCATAGCTCATAATGGACTTCTAGGAAGCAGTGAACATTATTATATATTTTGGAAATAGAACGACTGACACATTTTCATAGAGCCCAAGTATCCATTTATTGTAAGAATCCACTGCAACACTGAACATAATGCTGGGCTAACCTGCAACATTATTAATACCATAAACTTCTCCCAGAAAAATTAACACAAAGCCATAAATTCACTTCAGTGGAGCCACTCTGAATGATAACATTAAAACCTTCAATTCATGCAAATCTGCACCTTGTGACTCAACACCGTACTTTGCCTTTTGGAACCACTTAGTAGCATTTCCACACAACAGATTGTCATCACATATTAGGGCAAAAATCACTATGAGGTATCAGGAATTTATTTGTACATTGTTTTGCAACTTCTTGAGCCTTTGTGTGTGTCAAGAAGTACTAAAAAGCATGAAAGCAGGAGGAGGAAAGCCACACTGTCAGAGATTTGTGAACCAATAGTGAAATGGTGGTTTGCATGTCATTTACCAGAGGGATTGACCTAGCTTGCTAATCTTGCTCTATCCAGTACTGTTAGGTTAAATTTCATAGGGATAAGCATCACCATATAATCTTTGAACAATCCCAACCCTGCAGCAACATCAGTGAAATTTTTAACTGTGGTGAACTTTCAGTATATGTTTAGACTCTGTTTTGGATATGAGTGTTATGTCAGATAACAGTTCTGACAAATGTAGTAGAAAAACTGGCCTATCTGTTAAGAGAAAAAAAAAATCATACCTGATACTTGCATTTGTCTCCAAATAACAAGCAGCACTCCTAAAGTTTTATGTCCCAAGAACAGGTAATTTGCTCCCATTTCTGTTCCCTTACTTTCCATTCATCAAACTGCGCTTTGAAGAAAAGCCTGAATGCATTTGCAATCCTCCATGTGTAAAATCTTGGATAATAATTTTCTGACAACAGCTTCACTATATGGCATGCTAGTCCACTTGTAATTCTATTGGTCAAATTTGTCTGCACCAGCTGGAGTTTGCCATGTTAACATTTTTACCCAAGGTCTTTTTGCACTCTGCTATGACAAACCATCAGTAGAATCTCTGCCTGTGGTAGCTCTGACACTAGAAGTATACAAAAAACACTATTCCCCACATTGAAAAAAGAATCACAAAAAGAAAATAAAACAAAAACAAACAAACAAACAAACAAACATCCCCCCCTAAAAAAAAAGAAAAAAAAAAGAAAAAAAGCACAAACCGCCCCCCAAAAATGAAGATGAAAACATTAGCAGTACAAGGTAACATGAAAAAAGGTGTAACAAATAATGAAAAACACCATCCCCTCAGTTCTCCTTGAAGAAAATTCTCATGCAGAATAAATATTAGTCATTCCATTGCATAAAGTGGAAGAATGAGACTATATGTGAGAAGGAGCAGAAGAAAAAAGACAAGAAACAGTTTTGGGTATGAGAAATAAAGCAGATAAAATATCAGTAAGTTTTAAACATTGTAATTCTAAGCCAGGAGGTGGAATTACTCTAAGATATACCAATTTATGCTGTTATATTTAGCTCTGGAAACAATGTTTATGTCTATTTTATCTGGACATAAACACCAGGGACAGGAGTTCCTAGAAGAGAGAAGAAAATGCTTTTTCATTTTGTACTTGCATAGGCTTGAAAATGCATTTGTGGACATAACAGTACATAATTTTTTATCTACCTGGGTATGACATTTCTGATGCCAACAATGAAAACTGATCTTATCTGTTTAACAGCTATAGATCTCTATAGCCTTGCATCCACTTCTACAGTGATTGTATCATTGGCATGGCACCTTTGATGACATGCTGGCCAGTGCAGTGTGGAAGGCAGGAGGGAAGGAAGAGATCAGTGAATTTCCATGGCAAACTGTTCTGGACAGGTTTTATGAGTTGATCTATTAAACCCAGACTAATTTCAAAAAAGTAAGATTGTTTCAAGACACTATAAAAATTTTATAACTTCTGAGGAGACACTAACTACTAACCACAAATAAATTTAGTTTCCATGAAAAAAATCTTTATATCCCAACTTCTGATTATCATGTTGCAGAAAAAGTTAGGCACAAAGCTAGTAAATTATTTAGCCATTATAAAAAGGCAAAGATAGAAAAATAATATTGGAAAAAAATATACTATCATTCTGATAGTATTTTAAAATAAATGCTCTGATTACCAAGCCATTAAAAGAAAGTTGACCTCTTTCTTCTTAGCAATTTAAAAACAGTCACTTTTCATCAGGTGTCATTGCCGTTCAAAACTTTAGTGGGTTTCTTGAAGGTTTGAATTGTGCAGTCTGTGAAGCTGTTATGCAAGAAATGAAAGAGCCATTCGCTCTGTGTNAACAGTACATAATTTTTTATCTACCTGGGTATGACATTTCTGATGCCAACAATGAAAACTGATCTTATCTGTTTAACAGCTATAGATCTCTATAGCCTTGCATCCACTTCTACAGTGATTGTATCATTGGCATGGCACCTTTGATGACATGCTGGCCAGTGCAGTGTGGAAGGCAGGAGGGAAGGAAGAGATCAGTGAATTTCCATGGCAAACTGTTCTGGACAGGTTTTATGAGTTGATCTATTAAACCCAGACTAATTTCAAAAAAGTAAGATTGTTTCAAGACACTATAAAAATTTTATAACTTCTGAGGAGACACTAACTACTAACCACAAATAAATTTAGTTTCCATGAAAAAAATCTTTATATCCCAACTTCTGATTATCATGTTGCAGAAAAAGTTAGGCACAAAGCTAGTAAATTATTTAGCCGTTATAAAAAGACAAAGATAGAAAAATAATATTGGAAAAAAATATACTATCATTCTGATAGTATTTTAAAATAAATGCTCTGATTACCAAGCCATTAAAAGAAAGTTTACCTCTTTCTTCTTAGCACTTTAAAAACAGTCACTTTTCAGCAGGTGTCATTGCTGTTCAAAACTTTAGTGGGTTTCTTGAAGGTTTGAATTGTGCAGTCTGTGAAGCTGTTATGCAAGAAATGAAAGAGCCATTCGCTCTGTGTATTCACTTTTTTTACTGAAGGGTATTCAGTATTTGCCATAGTCAATTCGACCCTTACAAAGAATGAATGATGGCACCAGAAGTCTACACATCGTACTCAGAAATGAAATCTATGTTGACTGTCAATAAAAACTACTCTATGCCCAGAAATGTCTGAGGGAAACTTAACAGAGAAAGAGAAAAAACACAGCAAAGGATCACTTCTACCTAGTCTCCTCCCTGCATGAGGGATCTGGAAGGGTTCAGTAAGACACAATGAATCCAGCACAAAGTAATAAAAAAAAAAAGTAACTACATGCCATGTAGCAGAGCAGTTGTCCATGAATTCAGAAACTAGTGAGTTTACAACACAGACGTCATTTATCCTGGCAGAATTGTGTACATTTGATGACATTTTCTAAAGTGTCTGATTGTCATAAAAGAATACCACTGACCTGAATCATATGATAAATATATGATTTTTTTAAAAATTATGCATTACATTTCAGATGGAAATTTTTTTTTTTTTTTACCCCCATGCTTGGAATAATTCAGATTTGATTTTCTGGACAAGAATGTTCACTGCCTGTCTATTTATTTAGTGCCTAGAAAGCATCCTTAAAGTTTCCCTTAAATAATTTAAATTACTGTAATTGTAAAACCAAAACCAAACTAAACCAAACATTTAAAAAACCCAAATAAACCAAAATATGTTCTCATTTTGCTCACCAGATTCAAAGTAGAGATGTCTTGAAATAAACCATATGATGGAGATTTCAGCTCAGCTTACTCCACCCTGCACATTTAACTCAGGTAGTCACTTCATTTTTCAGGACTGGGCAATTATGAAGGGAGAAATCAAGAAAGATTGTGATAAAACTGAAGCTGATTATCCTGATGAAAGATCTGAGAGAATTCCATCTGTAAGCAACTGTTACCCTTGACTTTTTCTCAGTAGAGACACTATTCAGAAAATAAAGACATATTGTCCTTCTTGAATCTAAACATTGAAAACTCTGGATTTGTGGAGGCAGTATTGTGGATTGTAATTGTAGGGGGTAGACAGCATTCAGAAGAAATATTCACTTTCTGCTGTGAGCAATCAGATTTTGACAGTGTTTTTTTTTACCTGTAAACTTTGCCCTAATTTGTCGTTTTCATAAGTCATCCTATTTTGCAGAACAGATTCAGTGGATGATGACAAGAGTACAAATGAACTCATTTTAACAAGATTTCCCAATTGCCTTATATTAAAAAGAAACATAGGGGCAGAATGAAGAAACAAAGGAAAATAACTACTACCACACACACCAGAAGCAAGTAGATAATTTCTCAAGGAATTAATAAACACTAGCAGACTTGAAAGATGATGTGTTTTCCATCACATCATATTGCTGACACCTTTTAGAGTGGGAATAGTAGGCCCCAATAGAGTTGGGGGTAGATTACAGGTCTTCTGATTTGTCCAAATAGAGCCTTAATGCTATGAAAAGTTAGGAAGTTACTGTCAAATTACTATTTCTCACCTGTTTCCATTTGTGTGGAATGAAACAATACACAAACCAAACCTGTAGCAAACTAGAATATGAACCACAGAAGTATTACAAGCCACATTATTTGGCATTTTAGCAGTACAGTTGGCCCTCGCCACAATGAACATAGTTACATACCATTTTAAATCTTAGTAGGGGACCCTCTGGGTAAAATACCACAGAATCAACTATGTTGGAAAACACCTCTGAGATCATCAGGCCCAACCTCTGACCTAACACCATATTAACTGCACTAAGTACCACATCCACTCTTTCCTTAAACACCACCAGGACAGTGACTGCACCACCTCCTTTGGCAGTCCATTCCAGTGTCTAATCACCGTATCTGTGAAGTAATTCTTCTCACTGTCCAATCTAAACCTCCCCTGGTGCAGCTTAAGAGTACAACCTCTTGTTCTGTCCTATCACAGGTAATTGGAGAGGTCTGTGTAAGGAAGCCTGAAGAACTTTCCAATACAGTGCATTATGGTATGTCTACTCAGAGAATTCATAGACAAACTTATAAAATCTGATATCTTTATTTACAGAAAACCAGATTATTCTCTCTACTACTGTCCTATACTGGAGGAATCAGAGATGCCTAAAAGCCATCAGTGGAAGGTTTTTTCAGAGCAATTCCCAAAGCAATACACAGTACGCATTGGAGTTGGGAAGGCTTTCTTCATAGACTGAGCATTCATACAGAAACTGTTTTAAATTTAATCTAATCTACCCCCAAGTCTGCTCAGGGACATCATATAACCCCAGTAGGCCTTCCCTACTGTTTTATTGTTGCAGTTTGATGTCTAAGAGGAAAAGTATACTTCCCCTGTTGGTGGTCTTTATTTTACCTTCAATTAAAGACCATGAAAGTAACAGTGAACGCATTATTCTCCCTGTAAAGATGTTTGGATACATTGAGTGTAGCAAAGTTGATTTCCTAGCTCTAGAAATTAGAGCAACAAAGGCTGCAAGAGTCAATAAAACCCAAGACCCAGCTCTAATTTCACTTGTTCCGCTCTAACAAAGGTTTAACTCTATCACAATTTACTTCACTGTTAAAGTAAAAAATATTGACTGGAGAAAAAAAAAGGTATAGAGACTATAAGCAAAAGTAGCCAATGTAAGGGAAATTAAACTATTGAGAAGGTATTTTGGATGTCATTTAAAATTACTAAGAAAGTCAGAGCTCTGCTGAAGTCAACTAGCCAGTCAGATAATCCATAGCACAGAAACCCCTAAGCAATGTGTTTAGCCAAGGATGGGGTAATAAGTTTGTGTGATGCTTGTGGCTAAACAAAATACAGATAAGATTTACTGTTTCTTTGCCAGTCAAAAAGTGGTAATGACTCCATTTCAAAATACGCAGACAGCTTTGTACACTCTGTCCCGCTGATACACTATCAAAAGAACTCATGGAATAACCCCACTGCTCATTACATTGCAAAAGGACAATGACAAGTTGTACAAAGCTTCCCCAAAAAGTTATCCAGCTAAAGTTTCACGGGCTTGGGAGAAATGATTTAGGAGACAGGCATTTATATGGATACATGAAGACTGCTGCAATGCTTATTATCTGATAGGCTTGTGGAGTGAAGGAAAATACACTGGCTTTCAAAGTTTTTGTATTCCAACGCAAAACCAGCATAATTTCAGCTCAGGTAGGATCTCTGGTTTTAAAAGGCTTATAGCTTCACTGTTTCTGAGTTCTGTTATTATGAGATGTCTTTCCACATACAGTAATTCCAAACCATTCATCAAGTGCACAATAATTGTCAGATTTAGAATCCGAGTGAATTAGTTATTCATCAATGCAAAAGGCTTTTCCAATCAAAAGCCTTTGTCCATCTCTTCCTATAGTGAGTATAATGGGCTACTTTTCCTTCCAGCACATCCCACTCTCACTTCCTTCTAACCCTTGGCAGAGCTGCTTCTAATGCTAGCATGGAGAGCTCTGAAGATTATGACATCTGGGAAAACCTGAAAAGCAGAGAGAGGTGGAAATATTTAACAACAGCAGCTGCATCCCATTCAGCTGGCTTGTCAAAGTACATCCTGATTGGAATAAATTACATCTCAGCCTCTGAACACTGGAGAGGAAACAAGATGTTTACAACATAACACCTAGTTGGATCAATTCCAAACCATGACATATGTCACACAAAGTTGTCATGACAGAGCTAACTACAGGTTTCTCTCCAAAATTGAAATCAGTGCATTAGAATTAAAATATTGATCTTCATTTTGAATGACAGCATCATCACATTAGCACACAATCAACATAACCTTGTAGAGAAATGAAAGATTGATTGTGTTGATGGAAGATGGGGGTAAATTTTGAAAAAACATGTTAATATTTTAAAATGGAATAAAGCCTACAGAGAATACAGATACTTATACCAGATACATTTTCCTCAGCTTCTATAAAATGGTCACTCCTGAGGAGACTGTCATTTAGAAAACAAATAAAAAGTTAAAATAGAAGTCCTGCCATGGGTAGTAACAGCAGTTCAAAGCCAAATTTTGGAAATCCAGCTGCAATTTTTCATTGTAGGTTTCTTTTCCTGTGTCCCCAAAATAACAACTGAATTTTGTTAATTTTCAAACAAAGATTGTAAATAGTCTAGAAGTTAAAGTCAAATGCTGCCATGTTACATAAATTAACCATTTATAGCTCAGTGCAGACTTCTTGCATCTTAGTTAGCCATGTGTTGATCAGAAAAAGGTAGAAGGCTCCTGAATATACAAAACACAGCTACACCACATGAACCAAAGTGGTTCCTAAGAACCTGAGACAAATGGGACCTGAGACAGCAGGTCTTAGACATCTCCAACTCTTGTTTATGAGACTATATCAGAGTATTAGTCATAGCAAACTTAGCAATGGACAAGGATAACAATCTCTGTACAAGTTGTCTCTGCTTGCACACAGAACTCAAGCATCATAAGCAAAAAAGGTAAATAAGTCTTATGTTACACCATTACAAGCATACATGCTTTTTTTTGTTTGCTACAATAATGATTTAACACTATGTACTTCAGATATTTTAAAGTCACACTGAATAGCTACATCTGCTCCAACAGAAAAATACAATTTCTACCAACAGAGAATTTAAAAGTTGGAAAGGAGAGACAAGAATGTCATGGGGTCTTTGTTTCACTAGATTTATATC
Source organism: Chaetops frenatus (assembly GCA_013400775.1). NCBI lineage: Eukaryota > Metazoa > Chordata > Aves > Passeriformes > Picathartidae > Chaetops > Chaetops frenatus. Next base: position 69,343 of record VZTR01012654.1, read on the forward strand.
ACAACAGTGCTAAGATTTTAACGTTAGCCAAAGATGATGTAACAAAAGAGGTCCTGACCCTGAGTTATGGGAACTTCAACAAGCATGAGCCAATGCTGAAAAATCATATTCCTTCTTCCCTATGCCCTCATGAGACATTTATCTAGTAATTTTAGAGCCCAAATCAAATTTGCCAAAGCAT
>VZTR01012657.1:16624-29544 GCA_013400775.1 Chaetops frenatus
CGGCTGCCGGCGCTGCCCGCGCTGCTGTGGCTGGCGCTGGCCCCGCTGCCCGGCCCCGCGGCGCGGGCAGAGCTGCGGGTGCGGGTGCGGCTGCCCGGCGGGCAGGTGACGGAGGAGAGCCTGCAGGCCGACAGCGGCGCCGACTGCGTCAGCCTGGAGCTAAGGGCGGCCGACGGCGCCCTCGTCACGCTCACGGCGGATTTCAGACAGGTACGGGGCTGGGGAGAGCATCCCCGGGGGGTTCGGGCAGGGATCGAGCCGGGGACAGCATCTCCGGAAGGTTCGGGCACGGACGGAGCAGAGGGGTCATGCCCGGAGGGTTCGGGTAAGAAAGGAGCGGGAAGAGCCTCCCCGGGGGGTTCGGGTAAGAAAGGAGCAGGGAGAACATTCCCGAGGGTTTTGGGCAGGGACTGAGCCGGGGACAGCATCCTCGGGGGGTTCGGGTAAGAACGGAGCGGGGAGAGCATCCCTGGCTGCCCCGGGTCCCGCGGGGATTCCCGGCCGGGCTGGAGGAGGGTAAAGGCTACGGGATGGGACCCGCTGGCCCCTGGCACCTCGCGGGAGGGTCGGGTCAGTGCTTTTTGTGCACTCTGTGAGTGGGTGGTTTTGTTTTTTTTTTTTTTGTGGGATGAGCGCTGGGGATGGAGATCTTTCCCATCCTCCTTCCAGATCCGAGTCCATCCCAACTCGGAAGCTGGAGAAACTTGACGGGGGATCCAGGAGCCAGAAGTGTTTCCGAGGCACGAAAGGGCCCTCGGAATGCACAGGGGAAAAGTCCATCCATGCTCTCGCACCGTCGGGGGCTTTGTTTGAGCTCTCCGGGACAGTTAACCAGGCTCGCTGTCCCCAGCGGTGCCACACCTGTGACCGGGGCTGCCTCCACGCTGGAAACAGCTGATAAAAGATCCCCCAGGGTGACGGGCAGCAGCTTCCCAGCTGAGTCCAGCAGCTCTGATGCTCCTGGCTGAGTTTGTGAGCAGCACGGTTTTGCACAATTCTGCCGAGTTTTGCGTGGCAGGCTGAGCACAGGCGGGGTCAGGGCAGGAGGGGCTGGGCTGGGGAGATCTGGGGTTCCTGGCTCCCGGTGTGGGGCTGTCCATGCTCTGCTGGAGCTCTGGGATATCTCTCTCTCTCTCCATGGTGCCATGGGGTACAGTTAATTGCACAGTTAATGATAGAGTTAATTCCTTCGGTGGGTTCCTGCTGCCCCTGGGCTGTGGTGTGGGTGTTGGACTGAGCTGTGCGTGGGGCTGAGCACAGCCCTGCTGTGCAGCACCCTCTGCCCCCAGCCCCGAGTGCTGCTGCTCAGCTGGAGCCCCAAATCCCATCTCTGGCATGAGGGTGGGCATGGCTGGATGCAGGAACTCCCCACGGCCCAGGGAAGAGCAGTTTTCCCAGGGTGGCACGGCTGGGTTATCTCGTTCCAACCCCCCCATCCCGGCTGTTTGCTCGGGTGGACTTTGCATTGCAGCAGGAGGAAGCCCATGAGATAGGAAGGTGGTGTGTCCCAGCCTGCTGTGAACCTTGGAGCCTTTTTGCCAGGGATTGTTCTGGTGCCTCTTCCCCTTCCAGTCTCCCTGCAAGCCCCTCAGATGCCCCTTTTCCTCTCTGAGGTGCCAGCAGAAGCCAAGGTGATTTTGGGAGTGGCGGCATGCTCCAAATGCTCCAGCACATGTGCAGGGAAGCAGCCCTGTGACTCCTGTTTGAGAAAATATGAAAGAATTGCAAGCCGTGGCACAGCAGGGAGGTTGGGAAGGGCTCTGAAGCCTGCAGATTGCAAACTTGCACATTCCCAGGCGAAGGAAACCCAAACTCACTACAGACCCTCTGGGCAGGTCCTATGGGAACCTGGCATGTGACCTGGGGACTGCTGCTGTGCTGTGCTGAGCTGAGCTGAGCTGAGCTGGGGATTTTTTTCAGCATTTTTCAGCTGCTTCAGCTCTTCCTGAGAGCTCAGAGCTCACCCACAAACCTGACTGAGTGTGTGTGTTAAGTTCCTCCCTCCCTCCCATCCTTATTGGAGCTGAGTTTCTTCTGGGTTGGGGTTCTCTGGAGGTGTTTTAAGTCCCGAGGTTGAATCCTGAGCTCCTCAGCCCCTGCTGGAAGTGATGCTCCCTGGAGGCCTCTGCAAGCATCCCACTTGCAGAAATGCATTCCCAGTCCTCAGTTTTAGGGCAGCTGGGGCCTGACTCTCCCTGCTCCACGGCTTTGCTGGAAAATAGCTGGGAAAAGGCAGGGAAACATAAAAGGAGGAGGGGAGCTGGCTTTGTGGTGAGGTGAGTAATGTGTGAGCAGGCAGCAGCCTGGCCGGGCTTCCCCCTCTGACCTGCAGCTCCAGCTGCACCCAGACACTTCCCTGCTCTGCCCTGCTGCTCCTCTCGCCCAAATTACACAACTTCTCCCCTGCACTGAAGGTCGTGGGGTTCTGAGTGTTCCCAGCAGCAGCTGGGGTTGTTGATCTGCTGCCCTTGAGGCTGAGGCTGATGATGTGGCCCAGGATGCTGGGGTTTTTCCACAGATGAGTTTTCCACTCCTCTGCCTTAAACTGCAGGGGGTTCATCCAAAGTCAGGGGTTTATTTACTAATTTCTTTTTCTTTTTCTTCTTTTTCTTTTCTTTTTTTTTTTTTTTTCCTTTGCTGGCAATTTGTGGTTGCCAGAGCAGGGGCTGGAGAAGAAAGGAGCTGAAATGAGATCATTGTTCATTGCCCTGCTCTGACATTGGTGGGGCTTGAGCAGCGCCTGGGGCTTCCACAGGGCTGGGATTTTCCTTGCCCTTCCACCCCTGCCTGCCCTCCAGAGCTGGACCTGGAGGAGCTGTGTCCTCAGAGCACACCAGGTTATTTTCTCTGTAGTGCAGCACAGATTGGTCAGTGCGAGTTCAAACTGGGACTCGATGTTTTCTGGGCAGAGCAGGGGTGACCCTTTCTTTTCTTGCAGTTTGAAAGAAGGGAATGAAAACGCTTCTTTTCCTGTGCTCTGGCACAAAATGCGTTGCAAAAAATAATGAGGGGGCTCTGCAGCCCTGGATGTTGTGTCTGATTGGAGTGGGGTGATGTTGCCAGTTGTTAAACACCGCCTGAGGACAAAGTGGGTGGGTTTAATTCAAGGTCAGCACAAAGATACAGAGAAGTTTCTCCTCTCTTCTGATTGCTGGAAAAGCTGGGGTTGGAAACACAAGGGAGGGAGCCTGGGTGGTGTTTTAACCCTCACACTGCCAGTCTTGCAGTGCAGATAAAGCTGTTGTGTGATGTTTTGGGGTGGTGGTGTCAGAATTTCCTGGTGCCAGGGGGCCACGTGTGTGGTGACAAATCACCAGGTGACACAGGAAAAGGCATCTGACCACGGATTTTATCTGTGTGATTGGAAAAGCGGGCTCTTCTCTGAACAGATACCAAAAGTAGAAAAAGAGGGACATTCAGGACCCTTTGGGAGGGCTCATTAAAACACCCTGGTGTTTGTTGCTCTGTAGAATCTTATTCATTGCTCTGAAAATGTGCTTTTTATTCCCCCTCTCCCAGCACATCCTTGATCTGCCTTTCTAGATACCTGAGTATAAGAGGCAACACATCCAAAATTCTTCATTCCAGCCATTTCCAATCAAGGAGGGGTTAAAAACCAGAATCCCCACCCAGTTCAGGGAAGCTCAGCTGGCTGGACCCTCCGTGTGGATGCAACACCGAGTTCCCTGTGCTGTGCAAACTCCTGGAATTCTGGCCAGCTGGGGCTGCTCCCTGGGGCCAAGGCTGCTGACAGGGTGCAGAATTTGGCCCAGCAGTGCTGCTGTCACCCCACGTCCCCAGCAGCACTGATCCCCTTTGCCTGTGCCACTGCAAAGACAAAACTGAGTCCCCACAGCAGCACTGATGTCCTTAGGGGAGAGAAATTTGGCAGGGAAGCTGGATGGGTTGCAGGGAGGAGGGCACTGAGATGATTTATTTCCCTGGGAACTGGTTTGCTCCACTCCACGTGGAATGGTTGCTGGGCTGGGAGCTGGACCACACAGGCTTGTAAATCCCTGCTGGAATAAACCCTAAACCCCAGCCTGGGGGGCGGGATTGAGCTGTTCTCAGCCCCCAAATGACAGCCCCTGGCTGAGGGCAGGGGGAGGAGGGAAGAATTTGGATGAATTCCCTGCTCCTCCTTGGAAATGCCTGGGGCAGGGACAGGCAGCCCCGGGATTTTGGGAGCTGGGAGCACTGATTTCCGTGCTGCCTGGAGGAGCTGCTGTGGCCTTGCTGCAGGGCTGGCTGTTCCCTGCAGTGTTTGTCACCCAAACCCAAAGCCCAGCTGTGCCTGCAGCCACTCAGGGGCCGAGGATTCCCCACATTCCCTGCCCTGAGTTCATCCGGAGAGTCCCTGCTCTGCTCTGCTGGGACTTGTTCCCTGCTGGGAAATTCTGCAGGAACTGAAGAAGTTAACCTTCTTCAGAGCTGAAGGTGCTGTTTGCTGCCTTGGCTGGGTACCCACCTTGGCACTGAGTCACTCATTTTCCTGCTGGGAAAGAGGGGAGGAGGCTGGGGAGGGGAAGGGGGCTCTCCGAGAGGGAAGAGCTTTTGGTGGGTTTTTTGGCATCGTTTTTAAGTGGCATGGTTTGGTTCTTGCTCCTCCTGGGGTTGCTGGGAGAGCTGTGCCAAAGCCAAGCAAGGATTTGGGATGGAGCAGGGAAAAAAGAGGAGGCTGGTTTTGCTCAGGACAGAGTGGTCACTGCAAGGTCCACTGTGGAGCCAGGTAAAGGTGGGATTTGTCCCCTCAGAACAACTCATGCCACAGGAGCCAGATCCTTGAAAAAACAGCTTTTTAAAAACTGTTTCAATGCTGGCAACCCATCCCATTCCTGCCTGTCCCAGTGCATCTCCCTTGGTGTCAACAAACGCTCTGGAAATCGCTGGCACCTGGAGCTGGGGGCAGAGGGAGCTGTGAATTCCTCATCTGCATCAGCCCCGAGGAGGAAAGAGTGGCTGGCTGAAGGCTAATTCCTGAATGGACGGATCAGGAGGATTAATCAGCTGCTCAGCACGTTCTCATTTTACAAAAATTGCCTCCAACCTGGGAAGTGCTGCACTGTTTTCAATCTCCTGCCTGTGGAGGCTTTCGGCCTGAATGCAAAACATGGCTGTCCCTGCTTGCTTTTCCCAGGCTGTTCAAAGGGAATTAGAATTAAATCCACAGCTGAGGAATATGCCAGAGTCAGCTCCTGGTTTTAGCCCGCTCATCCCTGGGCCCTGCCTGCTGTGGGAGCTCCCAGCTGGAAGCTGGAAGGCAGCTGGGCCAAATGTGGCTGGGGAATGTGGGTTCTTCCAGTGGTGCCAGTGCCTCAGTGGGACATGTCCCCATTAAATCTCCAAAAAAAAAAAAGGGAATGACTCTGTAGCAATTTCACAAGAATTTTTGGTATCTCTTTCTTCTCGAGCCTCCTCTGTGTCCTGCTCTTCGTTGTGCAGTCAGTGATTGCACCAGCAAGATGATTTCTCCAACCTGGGGGTGGAAATGCTGTTCTTGCAGCTGTCCAGATGTGCACTGAATGGCATTCCTTTTTCTGGGCATGGGAGAGAAGGCAGGGAGCAAAGGGTGGGTTCTGTGAGCAGGAAAGCTGAGCTGGAAAAGAGAAATGCTCCCTTCTGGGGCAGAGAGAGGCTGGGAGAGGCCAAGCCAATGAGCCATGCAGCAGGAACAGCTCAGGAGAGGGGTCTGAGCAGCTGGCACAGCTCTGCCTGCTGCTCTGCAGCCACCAACACCTGTCCTGGGGAGGGATGGCTGCAGGAGGTGCCACAGGCAGGGATTGCTCTCCCTGTTCCAGCCCTGCTTAGCCCCTGGAGTGGGACAGGCTGGCACCAAGGGGTGGCACATTCCCACAGAGGGCACAGATGCCCCTGAAGCCAGAGCCAGGGATTGATCCCTGCAAAGGAATCAGGGTTTGGTGCCAGAGCAGGACACAGGGAAGCTGTGCTGCTGCCCCAGGAATTCTGTGACTCTACAGGAAATAACTGTGACTGATTTCCAAGCTGGTTCTGGAAAGGACTGCAACCCACGTCGTATAAAATGACAAAATTAGTGACCTGGACAGAAAAGGAAGTCAGCTGCAGCTGATCATGACGGCTCCTTCTGCCTTTAAAAATTTCATTTTCACTTCTGTTCCACACGTTCAGGGATGAGTAACTTCTTCTCCAGGATGCCACTTGTCAAGAAGCAAGTGAGGGAAGGCAGCAGAGGAGATTTGGGGCTGCTTACTCAGTAAAGCATGAAGATAATGGCTGTGTGATATTTGCTCAGCAAAACCAAACCAGGCTCCTTGGAGTTTTGCTTCCCTTCTTGGGAAAGCACAGAAACCCTCAGCTGTTGGAGGGGGGATGTAACCTGGCAGCAATTTGTCCTTGCCACAGTGGGATTGTGAAAACCCTTGGTCCTCTAAAGACTCCAGGGATTCTCCTGCAGGCTTTGGGGTGGGATTGGAGCTGGAGCCACACCCCTGTGCTCAGGTAGCACAAATATGAGCCCTTTGACTTTGTTTTTTGGGCTGGAGCTTTTCTCTTTGACCCCGACCTCTCAGTTCACAAATATTTGCAGCTCTCACTCTTGTTACTCCTCTCTCTGTCAGGAGGTGAAGATTTTCCGTGCCTTGATCCTTGGGGAGCTGGAGAGGGGCCAGAGCCAGTTCCAGGCCCTCTGCTTTGTGACCCGGCTGCACCGCAACGAGATCATCCCCAGCGAGTCCATGGCCAAGCTGCGGCAGGTACGGGGCTCCAGCCTCCCTTCCAGCCAGGAATTCCCAGAGTTATCCTGCCTGGATGCCCTTCCCAGGCAGCTGCCTGCCTGCTCAGCTCTTAGACCCACCTCTGGCCACCCCTCCTGCTTGAGGGATTTGGTGTTAAACTGAATTCGTCAGTGCTGTTGTCTAGTAAAGCACTCGATGTTTAGTTGGGGCCTCGTTTGTGTCAGGATTTAGTTGAGCCTCATTTGTGTTGTAATTTGGTTGAGCCTAATTTGTGTCATGATTTCCTTGAGCCTAATTTGTGTCAGGGGTAGGAGAGTGGCCATGAAAATCCCTGCCCCAATGAAGTCAGGATTGATCTGGGACTATTTATCAGGACAAAGCCTGGAGAAACCACCACAGGCAGTGGTAAAACATCGTGGTTTCAGCCTCCCTTCCAGCCAGGAATTCCCAGAGTTATCCTGCCTGGATGCCCTTCCCAGGCAGCTCTAACACCCACCTCTGGCCACCCCTCCTGCTTGAGGGATTTGGTGTTAAACTGAATTTGTCAGTGCTGTTGATCCTGGTCTAGTAAAGCACTCGGGGTTTAGTTGGGCCTCGTTTGTGTCAGGATTTGGTTGAACTTCATTTGTGTTGTAATTTAGTTGAGCCTAATTTTTATCATTATTTCCTTGAGCCTAATTTGTGTCAGGGGTGGGAGAGTGGCCATGAAAATCCCTGCCCCAATGAAGTCAGGACTGATCTGGGACTATTTATTAGGACAAAGCCTGGAGAAGCCACCACAGGCAGTGGTAAAACATCGTGGTTTCAGCATCAACAGGTTTTTCAAGTGCCCCTCACCCGGGTGGGATGCAGATGCACATCCATCCTCACACCTGGCACCACATCCCAATGTGCTGTAAGGAGCCAGATGCACCCGGAATTGAAGTTCTGATCATTTCCTCTGCAGAAAAACCCCAGGACAGTGAGGCAGGCAGAGGAGGTGCGGGGTTTGGAACACCTCAGCATGGACGTGGCCGTGAATTTCAGCAAGGCAGCCCAGCTGAGCTCCCACATCCACAACGTCTGTGCAGAGGCCAGGGAGGCCATTTACACCCGGGAGGAAGATGTCAGGTTCTGGCTGGAGAAAGGTGAGTTCCCCTGGGTTTTGCAGGAGCTGTCAGCGAGCTGGCACGGTGCTGTGATGGCTCCTGCCAGCTTTCTGGGGATCAGCACAAATTGCTTTGGCTCTGAGGCACGTGTGTCACCCTGCAGCAGTCTGTGTGCTAGCAGATCTCACTCTTCACGCTGGCGCTCCCCGAGTGAACCTAATTTGGGGTTTTAAAAGTAACCTTTCACCTGCTCCACCACCCAGAGGAAATAGGTTGGTTTTGTGTCTTTTGGCTTACTTTTCCCGGGGCCTTTTGTTCTCCTGTGGTTCCTATTCAGATTTAAATCCCTGGAAATGCTCTGTCCAACCTCCTCCTCGAGCTGGGGACTGTGCAGAGACCAGAGCTGGCTTTGGTGGCTGTCTCCTTTGGCTTTACCTCGTGGCAGCACCCTGAGAGTTGTCTCTCTGAGCTGCTGTCACTGAGCTGCTGGACCTTGCTTTCCTTGGGGATTTTTGTTCTCCCACAGTTCCCATTCAGATTTTAATCCCTGGAAATGCTCTGTCCAATCTCCTCCTCCACCTGGAGACTCAGTGGGGATGGCTTTGGTGGTTCTGTCCCTTTGGCTTCCCTCTGTCCTGAGCGCTGTCTGTGCTCGCTTCCCCAGGGCTGGACGGCTCCATGTTCCAGGTGCTGCTGCAGGGCTCGGACCTTGCTTTCCTTGGGGTCTTTTGCTCTTCCATGGTTCCTATTCAGATTTAAATCCCCACAGCCCCTGGAAACACTGTCCAACCTCCTCCCCAGCCTGGGGTCTATGTAGGGATGGCACTGCTGGCTCTCTTCCCTCCCCTCTGAGCGCTGTCTGTGCTCTCTCCCGCAGGGCTGGACGGCTCCATGTTCCAGGTGCTGCTGCAGGGCTCGGAGCTGCCGGGCCTTGCTTTCGTTGGGGTTTCTGCTCTCCTGTGGCTCCCATTCACATTTAAATCCTCGGAAATGCTCTGTCCAACCCCTTCCTTCACCTGGGGTCTATGTAGGGATGGCACTGCTGGCTCTCTTCCCTCCCCTCTGAGCGCTGTCTGTGCTCTGTCCCGCAGGGCTGGACGGCTCCATGTTCGAGGTGCTGCCGCAGGGCTCGGAGCTGCCGGAGCTGCAGCGCTGCCGGCTGTGCCAGGACCGCTGGAAGCCCTGCCTGTGCAGTTACTCCCTGAGCATCGAGTGGTACCCCTGCATGCTCAAGTACTGCCGGAGCCGCGACGCCGCGGGCAGGCTCTCCTCCTACAAGTGCGGCATCCGCAGCTGCCAGAAGGGCTACACCTTCCACTACTTCGTGCCCCAAAAGCAGCTCTGCCTCTGGGATGAGGAAGCTTAAGAGAGCCAGGCCAGGCTTGCCCAGGGGTGGCTCGCCTGCCCCAGGCAGGAGCTGGCTGCTCTGGAGAAGGGGTGCTGTTCACAGTGGTGCCTTGTGCTCTGTGTGTGTGTGTGAGCCTTTCTTTCCTCGTGGCCTCCTGGGCCTCCCTCCCCGCCTGGCGCTGCCCCGTGCTGTGACCAGCAGGCTCAGCTCGCTGGGTGACGATGCTCTGGCTCCCTGGAGCAGGAGATGCAGGTTTGGGGGGTGAAGCACAGGGAGAAAAGGGGGTGTGCTGCCCTGCTCTGGAGCTCAAAAGGGGCACTTGCCAGCCTCGCTGAGCAGGCAGGGCAAGGATGTTGCTGAGCTGGGTTGCTGAACGTCTCTGCCACAGAAGAACCCCCCTTCACCACCTCCCGGTGCCACAGCAACGGGGGAACTGCTGATTTTTGGGGCCACGCCCACTGAACGAGGAAGGTTTGAAGCCCACCCAAAGCAAGAGCCTGCCTGTAGCTTTTCCCAGTGCCTGCCTGGCTGTTATATCCCCCCTGTGGATGGAAGATTACAATGGGGGGATATAGCCCAGCATCTTTGTGCCACCCTGAAGGGCTGGCAATTAGGGCTTTAATTAATCTCTATCTAGACTAGTGAAGGCCCAACTTTTTGTGTTGGTCTCGTGACTCTTCCACTAAGAAAGGAACATCTGAGAGAGACTGGTGACTGCCACCATAACCTTGCAAGGGGAGAGGAGGATCCCAGGTGGGTTTTGAAGAAGACAGGATTCCGCATCCACGTGCAGTTTTATGTCCTGCTCTGCCAGCTATTCACAAGAAGCTCTTAAATAACTGTACTGCTTTGCTGTGCCTTGGTTTCCCCCCATATGTTAAACAGGGGTGACACTGAAGCTGTCCTTGGCCCTGGAATATTCCTGGAGGGATCAGACAAAAAAGCACTGGAAGTGCTGCTTGGTCTGTGTGTCCTCTTCCACTCAAATTGGAGCAAGCACAGAGGGGAGAGAAGCTCTCAGGGTCTTTAGGAACCCCTGTGCCTCCTGGTGAAAAGCCTTCACAATGTGCCTTTTTGCCTAAAATACAGGAATTTTTGAGAAAGAAGAAAAAAAAAATTTGGTCACAATTATTTTTGTATCGATCACTTAAGGGGGTGGGGGGAGGAGGGAAAAGTATTTTAATATTGGAACATGAAGTAAAACACACTTGAAATAATTTTTTAAAAAAAATAATTTATCATTTGTAAGGTAAAATAAACTGATTTTTTAAAGCATCCTTGGCCTAGAAGTTTCTCTGTGCATGATACTCTGTGTGTGTGAATTCAGATTTGTTCCTCGATGGGTGAGTCTCAAACCTGCACCCTGGTGAACAGCTGTGGACTGGGGGAGAGAACATGCAGGAATTTTTGGCTCACCAGCGTGATGCTGCACCTCCAACACTCCATCCCTTCAGATCCTCCGTGGGGAGAAAGGTTTGGCTCATCCCGAGCAGTTCTGGGAGCTCTGAGCTCGGGCTCTGCTGGATAAACAGAGCTGGGGGCCCCAGGAGGCTTCCCTGGGTGCTGTGAATATTTCCTTGCAAGTTCCTCTGCAGCCCCAGCCGGTGAGGGCGGCACTTCTGGGGCCGGCCCAGAGCTGCCGGTGGCTGCTGGAGGGAGAAATGTGGAGCTCTGATTCCCTCTAGTGTGGGGAATGCAGGGATGGGACGGGCACTCCCAGCCTTTCTCCGCTTCTCCCACCAACAATTCACCCTTTCCTGGCCAAAGGAGGACAGCGGTCTGTTCTCTGCTCTCTCGGCTCCTGCTGCAGCAGGACACGGTGGGGTTTTGTCCCTGTTTTTGGGGTTAAACCCAGCTCTGGGGCAGGTGGGCTGTGAGCAGGATGGGCTCGGGCTCCAGGGCTTGCAGCCCGTTCCCGCTGCTGCCGCCTGAACGGGAATGTTGGGATGGACACGGGCTCGCTCTGGGAGCTTCGGGACACATCCCAGCGAGCCTCCATGGGCTTGATTTTGCCATTCCCAGCTTCTGGGATGGCCGGAGCCGGTGCAGTTCCCCGGCCTCCAGCAGTGGGTGCTGGCGGAGCGCGGCTGTGCCCGGCCGGGCTCGGGATGTCGGGATGTCGGGATGTCGGGACAGGGATGCTCCCGCTCCAGCCGGTCCCTGCAGGATCGCAGGATGTCCCCAGCCCTGCCGGGAGAGAGCACGGGGGATTTTTGTGACGTCTCCCCGCAGTTTGTGCTTCCAGGACCCGTCCCAAGGCCGTATCCCATGAATCGGGTGCTACCTGCAGGGTTTATCTCCCTCCAGGAGGGGAACAGACCCCGGCAGCAGGAGGGGAGGAACTTGCCTGCAGTGAGGAGAGTGGACAGGTCATTGATCAGCACAAGGGAAAAAAAAAAAAAAAAAAAGAGCAGCGCGTTTGAGGGTGTCTGGGAGTGGTTTTAGCAGTGAACAGAGTAAAACCGATCCTGCCTTGCCTGATAATCTCATTTCCACAGCAGAAAGAAGCGGTGATGCTGTGATCCAGCCCGTTTTTCATAAGGAGCCTGTGCTCTCTCCTGCACATCACCAAAGCTCAGGGCACCCAGGGGTTGGGATTGGCTCCCAATTGGGGAGGAAACCACCTAAATATTTCAAATTTTCCCGCTGTTTCTTTGAGCATAAAATAACAGCCAGGAAAAAAAGTCATTCCCAGCAGTGTTTGGGGCCAGGAGAGGGCACTGGTGCCCTGCCCGTGGCCGGGACAGCATCCCTGCCCAGAGGATGCCCGGGATTCCTGCCCGGCTGGAGATGCCACCCGGCAAAGCCGCCTTCCTGGTCGGCTCTGGAGAACGGGAAAAGCGCCAGGAAGAGCGGACAGAGAAAAGAAACTCCTGGTTGGTGAACAAAAGGCGCTCTGATGTGGGGGAAGGAGAGCTCCCGTGGTCCCCAGCCTTCCAAGCTGGCTGCGAGCCACCAGCAAATAAATTCCAGTTTGACGCAGTGAAGACAGCCGATCACGTCAGCCTCGGGGATGGGGAAAACCCAGAGAAAAACACTCGAAAAGAGGGCGGCAGCTGCTCAGGAACGCCCCGGGGCTCAGGGCCTGAGTGGCTGGACGGGCTGGGGCTCGGTGGCAGCGCTCCAGCCCCTCCAGGAGCTCCACGGGAGCTGCCCGTGCCAAGCACCCAGTGCCACCTCGCTGCTTCCTGGAGGCAGAAATCTCCCCTGCCCTGGAAATAAACGCCAGTCTGACCCGAGAACCCGCAGCTTCCCTCCACTTTCTCCTTGCTGGAGTTCCGCTGAGCTGCTGCAGCCTCTCCTCCCCTCTCTGGGGATGTCCTCCCTGACCATGCCGCGGGCAGCTCCAGCCCCAGCGCTCCGGACTGGGTTGGAGGTGAGGCTGGGAGATCCTGCCCGCCCACCCCATCCCTTCGGAGAAACCTGTCTTTCCAGGGAGGGAGAGCGGCATGTGGGAAAGCCGAGAGCCCTGGAACGTGAATTACCCAGCGAGAGATGAATGTGTGATAGCTCGTACCTGGCAGCTACTAATTGAGCGTTAACGCTTTCAGCAGGGCTGGGAGCAGCGCTTGCAGCCCGGCCCTGTCACACGGCTGTCCCCAGGGCTGCTGGGGTCACCAGGCTGCCGCACGGCCGGGACAGGGAGCAGGTACCTGCCTCTGTCGGGGCGGCTCGGTCCCTGTCCCAGCACGGAGCGTGGGCTGAGGCTCTGGCCTCTGGCTGCTTTCTGCAGAACGAGCCAACGTTAGGGGATTTTTTTTTTTTCCTTGC
>VZTR01012658.1:20481-122248 GCA_013400775.1 Chaetops frenatus
TTTTTTTTTCTTTTTCTTTCTTTTGGACAAAAAAGAGGGGAGGAAGGGGAGGGGGTGAGAATTTTTCAAACGCGATATCTAGAGAGAGAAATCATCCTAAATTCATAAGGCGACTCTAAATCTGACGGCGATCAACGAAACCGGTTTAATTGCTTTACTCCTTTACAATCGCTCTCAATTATATTTTTTTTCTTTTTGCATTACTATTAATTTTTTAAATGAAGCGATTATTGTGCCAACCGCGGAGGAGCGGAGAGATGGGAAACTCATGTTTAACCTCCGCCGGTTTCCCTTCAAGAGGAGAGAAATCGGCTCCTTTGCCTGACCAGCAAAGACAAACATACGAGCGGGATTTTCATTTCGCTCTGGGGAGGGAGCGGGGGTCCCCCGCATCCCCCCGCCGGCTGCCCGGGGCTCGGACGGCGGCGGCCCGGCGTGGAGGGGAGAGCCGCTCTGGCAGCCCCGGGACCGAAGGGGCTGTGAAGCATCTCCGGGCGCTTCGCCGCCGCTCCTGCCTCCCTGCCGGGAAGCGCCGCATGGCACCGGCAGCCGGAGCCTTGTTGCGAGATGTCCTCGGCGCTACCGGCTCTATTATTATCATTATCATTATTATTATTATTACCACCAGCAGCCACATTTTTCTCGCTGGTAGGGTCGGAGCTCGGGATGTGTCCGCCTGTCCGCCCCTTTGCCCCCGGGGCTGCTCCGCGCCCGGCGCTCCGCATCTACCCGGGTGCGCTGCAGCGGTGCGGCTGGGAGGAGGTCCAGGGGACGCTGCCGACCTCGGCAGGGCGAGGAGCGGGGGGAAAAGGACGGCAGCGGCTCCCGGCCGCGAGGCAGCCCCTCCTCGCCGCCCTCCTCCGCTCCCCGCCGGCCCCGCCGCGCCCCCACGGCCGCCCGAGCGGACCGGGGCCCTCGGCGGTGGAGAGGGCTGCCGGCGGTCCCGCGGGGTGGACCCTGCACTGACAGCCTCTCTCTCTCTTTCCCTCCCCCCCACGCTCTCTCCCGCAAGCCCCGCTCGCCGCCTGCGCTGCTCCGAGCGGGGACAGCCCGAGCCCCTCTCTGCGTGTTCACAGCGGACCTTGATTTAATGTCATACAATTAAGGCACGCGGTGAATGCCAAGAGAGGAGCCTCACAGCTTCATTTTCATGGAAATTGGGGACATAAACCCTCTAATTACACTTAACAACAGCCACGGAGCGATCTATGGAGCATCCTCGGCCTTTTGACAAATAGGAGTAACAATGCGCCAGCGCCCGGCGGGGCAGCTGTCTCCTCGCATTAACGGGGGCACGGGGGGAGGCGGGGAGAGGCCCCGCTCCGGCCCCGCCGGGGCTTGCGGGGGCTCCCGGCGTACAAAGGGCAGGAGGAGCGGCAGGACAATGCGGGCAGAGCTGGGGGGGGCCGCGGGCAGGGAGCGCTCCGAGGAGCGGGGCGTGGGCGGGGGGTGATGACCGGCCCCTCGTTGCAGAGAGAGTGACCCCTCTCCCCTGCAAAGGGACACCCCCCTCTTCTCAGCCTCCACAATGCCGTTCAGAAGCTCCCTGAAAAAACTCCCCTCTGGGGGATTTTAGGAAGGGAGGCGCTTTTTGCTTCATTTTTGTTCAGTAGCTCTTTTTTGGTTTTATTTTTGCCGTTGCCCCTGCAATTCTCCTTCCTCACGTGAGGGCTCAGCCGTGTGGCTCCTGCTGCTCTGCGGAGCCGCAAGACAGGCCCAGGGTCCTGTCCTGCCCTGCCCCTCTGAGCCCCTTTGCAACTCAACTATTTGCAGAACTAAATGATGAGCCTGCTTTTTTCCAAAAGCAGGGCTGGCAAGGTGAGGGGCTGCAGCATTGCAGCCTCTCCAGTGCCACCTTCGGCCCTGTCGCCGCAGCCTGCAAGGTGGCACACATCCCCTTTCGCAGTCTCCTGCGAGACTGCAGTAGCCCACACTGGTTCTCAGGTTAGGATTTAGACCTCAATAAATCTCTGTTGCAAGACTCGTGTATTCAACTTCCTAAAGACATGACAAGCCCTAAGTTTGAGCTTCCTGAGGACTGTGCTTGGGTGAGGGAGGATTTGATTATTTGGCAGCAAAAAGCCATAGAGCCGGATTGAGGTGCATACACCCAACTCTCTGTGCCACGTCCCAGCTTCTTCTCTGCTCCACTTTTGTCAGCATTGCATCTGTCCAAGGAGCCCAGGCCATGGATGTCTCCATCCTCCATCTCCACTGTGCTGCTGTGGGACACACGACCTTATCTGCAGTGGAAATGTCAGTGGCACAGCACTCGTCTTGCTTAGGTGGGGGGGAAACCAAAGCCTTCCCGTACTTTGTGGGATTACTTGACTTCAAGCTGGCCTGTGAAAAGCAGGGACTTTAAGGTAGGGCGCCTGGGGGATGCGGGGCAAGAGAAGAAGCAGAGGACACGGGCTGTGGAAGACAGGAGTGTGGTGTTGAGGCTGTTCTGCTGCAGAGGCACTGCACAACCGAGCAGTTGTGGATGGGTCATGCCTCCAGTCCTGGTAGAGACAGGAGTGAGGAACTACACGATGCCCACAGGGCTCCATCGAGCAGTGCAGCCACCCATCCCTCTCCTGCACCCGATCCTGAGCATTGCTCCAGCAAGGCCAGGTACCCTGTAACTGCAGCAGCTCATGGGGCAGGAGGCTGCGAGGTGCAGGACGGCCCAGCACCATCAGGACGGATCTAGGGGCACAAAGAGCTTTAAAAGAAGCTGTACTTTCCCCTTCCTCAGTAAATCAGCACTGGTACTGAGGTGTTGGAGACCTGCTTGCTCTCATGTCCACCATGTGCTGCAATGTCACAGGACACATTTTGACCTCATTTGCCCTCAGCACAAGGCAGGCTATGCAGTGACAGGATTCACTGCTGGGGGAAAGGAACACCCCTGATCTCTTCCATGCAGCCCTGTGAGGGCAGAGCTCCAGCCACAGGGCAGTTCTGCTCTTGAACAAGCCCTTGGCTCTTTGCAAAGCTGGTAGGAAATAGTAAGAATCAAAGTGCAGGGACACAGATCTTGGTAAACCTAAAGCTGACATTGAGAGAAGGGAGCAAGCCACTCCAAGGTAATCTGCAGTGCAGCTGAAAGCTGCTGGCTTCCTCCAGGGGCCACCAAGAGGCCAAGAACAGCTCTGAAGGAATGCAGGTAACTGGTGGGGGCTGTGTGGGGCTCGATGGACCAGACTGGGCCTGGTCCCCAGACTGGGATTGAGAATCAAGATCAGTTGTGCCAAGGTGGTGCAAGCCAGGCACTTATCCTGGACCAGATCCCTCTCCAGGTTTGCAGGGGAGGGTTGCCCAGACTCCTCAGCAATCAGGACTGCCTCAATTCCCAAACGTTCTCCCTTGGGCTTTCTGTGTGCTCCCTTCTTAGGCGAGGAAGGATTTATTAAATTTGATCACTTCTATGTAACACTCTTCCCTCACACCAAGCCCCCTCCAGTGCTACCACACCTATTGCTCCAGAGTGCCTGGCAGCAGCCACCCCATCCCTGCTGTGTGCAGAGCCAGCTGCAGCACTGCCAGGGGCTCACACAAACCCCACCAGGCTCTGGGACCACCAGGCTGCCAGGAGCCCTCCCCATGTCACCAATGTGACACCTGGGGAGGCAGCAGGAGCTAGGTCACTGCGGCTGGCAGGAGGAAGAGTGGGGAAGGCTGGCAGTGGGACCAGCCATGGGTTCATGTTGCACATTCCCTGCTCCTTCACTGACCCCTCTTGACGTAAGTCAAGGCTCAGTCACCTGGGGTAGAGAGTTATTGCACAGAGACCTCTGTGTGCCCGTGAACTGCTGTCTCCTGCCTTCTCTGTCATCTTTGCTGCTCAGTGTGGATTCACAGGTCCCTCCAGGATATGGTCCCACTTCTGTGCCAAGTCCTCAGCTGTGTTTGGTGGGGATCCTGCAGCGATTCCTGGCTGGCTCAGAAGCTCAACCCTGCTGTGTTTCAGCTGGAGGCACCTCCTCCAGGAAGTCACACATCCCACAGGCTGCTCAGCTGAAAAAACCCCCAGAGCAACACCATTAGTCACACAGCAAGGACACCACTGCCACCAAGTCACCTCCAGTCACAGGCACCACCTCCTTGACATTAAGAAGGAGGATTTATCCAAGATCAGATATACTCCTGTGCCAGTCACAGCTTTAGTCCAGTTTCCTGATGAGAAAGCCTTGAGGAAAATATGAGCTACAACAACAGGTCTGGATCAGGCCATTCTGTGATAGAGTCACCACGGAGGAGGAATCATCAACTTAGTTCCCCTGTACAGTTCCCCCACACTCAGGAGTGACATGGTTTCCTTCCCACAGGGAAAAGCACAGCTGGAGCCAAGTTGGGGTGAGAAGGAAGCATTGCCTTCCACCCTCTAAGCAGCTCTTCCTTGTAGATGCACACAAGGCACCAGTCTCCACTCCACATCCACATGCCAACTGCTCAGGGAATGGCTCTGCACACGACAGGCTCGTCCTGTACAAGTCCTAGCATCAGGCATCAAGGACAAGTTAAAAAATAGGTGTGTTTTCTCCAAAATCACCACAAGGCAGATGGAGCTGTGTGTGCCAGGGAGGCCTTGGGTTTGAGCTAACATTAATAAATTCTGGCACCTCTTGGAAATAGGACAAGGAGAAACCAAACTGGGCAGAGGCCTGATTTTGGTGACATGAGTGGGTAAACTTAAGAAAGAAAGATTAACAGTGAAGTGCATAAAAAGCTACTGCAAGGAGAGGGAACCAGACAGTTTCCATGGCTGTGTAAGTTGGAACAGGCCCAACCTGCAGCAGGGAAAGGCAGTAGGGGAAGAGCCTTCTGGTGGAAAGGACAGAGAAGCACTGGAACAGCCTGGGAAGGAGGAGAAATTTCTGCCCAGGGAGAATCTGGGGGAAGCAGGAGTCCCAAGGTGGCACTGGTCCCTATAGCCTCAAAGTGCCACAAACAGAAGGTGGCATCACACATCTATTTCTCCCGAAAATATGGCAAAGCCCCCAAATACCTTCACATCTTCTCCTAAACCCAAGGGTTCATCTGTATCTCCACAGAGACCAGAAAGCTGCCACTGCTCAAGTGATGACGACAGAGCACTGTGCTTTGTTGTCCTCATACAAAAACAAGGTTCAGGTATTGCAACAGAAGTGGTCAAATTCAAGCAGCATTCTAAAAAGATAGAAATGGGATGTATCTTCATCAGTCCTATGAAAATAATCCTATTTGGGATTACTTCCTCACATGGTTTGTCCCAAGCCAGCTCAGAACCAATTGAGAGCATTACCAAGGTATAATACCCTCAGGTGACATCCCAGAGGGATTGCCATTTTCTGTCACCTCCTAATAGCTCCCTTTCAACTGACTGCACACCTTCCTGGCATCCTGGCATCTGCAGAAACAGAGGACAACCTCCATAATCTGATGTGTGTAGGATCGTATATATATATATATATATACACACATATATGTCTTACACAGGTGCACTTGAAAATACATATTTATTATGTATAGATGTATGTATATATATTAATATACATCATATACATAACATATACTTTATGTATCTGTCTCTCTGTCCAGGGGACTTGCAAAGTCAGACAGGGAAGGATTCAAAGCACTCCCTCATGGACCTGAGCCATGCCCTGCCTCAAGGGAGGGGAGAGGTGATTTTTTAGGCTGTCAGGACAATTCACCTCACCTGCAGCACAGGTCTCCCAGGCCGGGCTGCCCGAGTTCTGCCACCAGAAAGTGAGGCACCCTCAGCACATCCTCCCTCCCTGCAGAGCTTGCCTATATTTTAGAGCAGCTTTGCTGTGCTGTTTGTGGAGCTGCTCTAGGACAGGGAGAGCACAGGGATCGCTTTCACAGCCCGCTCTCACAACCCTGGAGGTAACTGCACCGCCAGCTGCTGCCCAGCCTGAGCAGGCAGCACCTCTTTAAACTTTCATCGCCTTCAGCACAAAGGGAGAGCCGAGACAGAAGCAGCTCCTGCAGAACAGAGAAGACAAAAGCGGGACAAAGCCACCGTGGCTCCTGCAAAGGGCCAGGTGACCGCAGGATGGCACCAGTGTCGCTTCTCCTCGGGGGACAGCAGGGACAGGGCGCCGGGCCGGGCACAGAGCGGGAGCGCTCCCGCTGACTGAGTCCCTCCCCGGCCCTCCCGGGTGGCGTTTGTGTCACTGAGCCGCCGATGAATGATTCAGTATCCTGCACCCACGCACGCCCTGAGCTGCGAATTTGGTTTCAAGACTGCGGCTTGAGTTAAATTTCATTGTGAACTGAGGAGGCAACTCTGCCCCCTCCTGCCAGTCCAGCCCAGCTTCCTGCGAGGCCAGAGCCATCCCTGTGCTCTGGCATTTAGGGAAACAACCAAAAGGGATCTTCTACGACATTCTTTCACCATTTAAACCCACCACCCCTGTTTGCCGCCTTGCTTTACCTCTCTGACTCAGCTCTGAAACACTCCCTGTCTGGAAACCCAGCCCTCCTGTCTCCTGCGGCTGCTGGCCCCTCTGCACGGCGCAGGAGGCGCCTGGGGAACGGGCACGGAGCCGTGGCTGCTGCCGGGCACACGGTGGCACTCGCTCTCCATCCCAGCAGAGGCTGCGGGAAGCGGCAGCCGGTGCAGGATGCGAAGCAGGCGTTGGATTGCTCTCAGGAGATGCGTGCTCGGCTCCTTCCCTTCATCCCCCGGCCCCTCTCTGGATCCTGCAGACACGGCAGAGCTGCTCCTGCCCGGTCCTTTCTCTCACACGCAGCAGTTCGGGATGCCAGGGCTGTCCTTTCCATGGGATGTTGGCCAAGGTCTCGTGTGTAAAATGACAAGGCTGAGGAGGTGCAATGAGCAAAGCCTTTCCTGTTGGTCTGCAAATGACCACCGTGATAAACCAGACTGTCTGAAGCCCTTTCTCCCCATAAGGATGGGAGAAGGTTACAGTCTTCACCCAAGAACCAGTTCTCCCTCCTTTCCCCTCATCTCCTCAGGCTTCCCAGCTAAGATCCACATGAGCATGCTCCTTCTCCATCCCCAGAGGCAGCACAAATCTCCTTTTCCCCAGCCTTGCCTCTCCCGAGTTAACCCAGCCTCCAGGGAGAATGGATGTTTCTGAGCACTTCCCTGCTCAGCCTTCCCCCACCTCATTCCATAGTCTTGTATCCCTTCCCATATGGAAATGCCAGCTGATTCAGAGAGGTTCATGTTTTGTGCAAAGCAGTGATCAAAGGCTTGCTTGCAGCTGCTGAGCTTGATCTGAGCTATTGCACAACACAAGAAGCTGCCTCCTAGCCCACCTTAATCCCAACAGCATCTCCAAATGAGGAGTGGTATTTAAATGAGACCTACAGAAATCATCTAATATGATGTGTCAAATCTCTTGCATTCAGATGGGGGGGTGGGGGGAAGCAGAAGCAAGGAGAGGAGGGGGTGGTATGTGCACATGAGATAATCTATCAGGAGCTGGTATGCCAGCTCACAGAGAGAGGACTTGTATTACATACTTGGAAATGGGCAATTTCCATTTTAGAAGGGTTACTTGTAGGGGGTAGCACCCCTGTAAAAGACATCCCAAGGGGTCCTGCAGCAGGAGAGGTTGTGCAGTGCTCATGCCAAGGTACAAGGATGCCAGATCCAGCAGCAGGCACATTGTAGGCTTGGAGTGCAAAGCATGAGGAGCTGACACCCAAGTGTCTGCTAATAAATTAAAGCAGGGAGAAGGGAGATGGAGCTGGGATGGAGCAAAGCAGCACTGCAAACTGGCCAGTGGAAGCAGGAGGACATGGGACACTGTTTTCCTGGGCTGCCTGGCAGTGTTCTGCTCTAAACTCTGCTGGCAGCACAAACCCTTCCCACCCAAGGCTCCCCCTTTTCCCAGTGCGAGTGACAGCCAGCAAAGTCGGACATGTGCATTATCAAATCCTGATGCAAAGCCTTACCACTGGAAACCTGTCATTCCACAGCCAAACTCAGGTGCAGGCCCCAGAGAGAGAAAAGCTTTTGGCTTTGTTACAGGAAAAGATCTGGAAGTGCTGTAGGAAGTTACATCCCAATTAGCTTCACATAAAGGTGGGGTAAGCATTATAAAGCATTTAAAAGATCAAATGCAAAAGCACAGCTTGAGTAATAGGGACCAAGGTGATTTCAGCAAGGAACAGTTGTGGTTAATCTGGTGGAGCTCTTTGAGGCTGGAACTGCTGCAGCAGCCAAAGGGGAGGGAACAGCACAGCACAATTAGCTTTGCAGCATGCAGTGGACAGGCCTTTGCAAAAGTAGCTAATGATTGAGATGGGGAGTCCCAGAATAAGTGGATGTGCTGTGGCTTAATGCTCTGGAAATTGCCCAGAAACAAAGATGCAAGCAGGAAGGTGTTAATGGAAGCCTTCTGTGTCAGAAGGAAATTATTCCAGGGATGCAGCAATGCAGCTTGTCTGGAGCAGAACAAAAGGCAGTGAGGGAGGACAGGGCTTCCTAAGGCAGGGGGCTACATTTCAGTACTGAACATCATATTCCATGACCCCTCATACCCCAAATAAAAAATTCCCTCCTTTTTTTTTTTTTTTTTCCTAAACAGAGCGCTTGGAACTTTTCTTTTTTTATTTTTTCTCTTTTTTTTTTCTGCTCTAATAGTGTTTGTTTGTTTGTATTTGGGTTTTTTGTTTGTTTGTTCTTTTGTTTGGGGGTGTTTTTTTGTTGGTTGGTTGGTTGGTTGGGTGTTTTTGTCTGTTTTTTTGGGTTTTGTTTTTTGTTTTTAACAAAATCAGTAATTACTTCCAGAACAAACTGTGCCAGCAGCACCCACAGGTCCCGTCAATGTGGGGATGGAACAGTTGCATGGCTGTGATCACATCCTATACTTGGAAGGCCAAGCATGAGCTATGCCAGATGGTGCCAACTGGGAGTTATATTCCCCATATCCTTCCCTGCATTCTGCAAATCTGCAGAGAGATGGGAATGGCAGGTGAGGAACAGAAAAGCCTCATTTTGTACCTTTTAGCTTTGGTAAGAGCTTTGCAATGCAATAATCTGACACACATGAAAACAAATTCCAAATGAATGGCACCTAAAGACCATCTCATTTCCCAGGACTCAGCTGCCTGAGAGCAGGGACTTAAGAGAATACTCCAACATGACTAAGACTGGAGTTCACTGCTTGAATTCTCACAAGCCAGGCTGACTCTCCGCTTGAGCTCCATCCCTGCAGAGACCCCAGTCCGAGGGATTCCCAGTTCCCACCTTGTGGGAGTCACATCTGGAAGTCAGAGCTGAGCATGGCATAAGCTCAGGAAAAGAAAACAAAAGGTAAAATGTTCTTGGCTCCTGGAGCCCTCAGCCCACAGGGAACAGAAACTCATTCTGCCCTGAGAGCAGCAGAGCACACATAAGTTAAGGGATCTGTTTGCCAGAGGAGGATGCAAAGCACTTTGAGGGGTCAGTGCACCCATACAATTTACCACAAACCAGCTTGTTTCCACTTCTCCATTCAACAGAAATCTGGTAACAATTTACCAACTCCATCACATGACCACAGAGTGATCCTTATATACCTATACATTTAAACTATTCAAAGGCATCCTAATTATGCAGTTGGACCTATAGAAAGAGTCAATGCCCAGCCTAGCTCTCTTTGGTTCATCTAAATGAGCTCTGCTGATGGGCACTGAAATGGCAGTGCTGTTAACCACAGCAGCAACACCAAATTAGCACCACGGAGATGATCAGCATCTCTGCAGTTGGCTCCTTGGCATGAAGTTTGCTATTACATTTCCTCCAGCTTTGCTAATTCTGATCCTTTACCCTCCACTAGCTGTGCTAACTGTGCAGCCTGGAGTGTAGATCCAATCACTGAAATAAGGTATTTTGGGTTTTATAGTTAGAGTTCAATTAAAAAAACAAAGTATGGGCAGGATTGTAATGGGGAGGGGAGCAGCCCTCTGTGACAGAGGGCCTGTGCTGTAAACCAGCATTGCTACTAGAGAAAAGATAACACTGAATAAAATCCTTATCTTATCAGCACTTTTACACTGTAAATGATTTGCAGAGCTTCCCAAACCCATTGCTTTTTTATTTATTGGCAAGTTCTTGCAGGAAGGAGACCCCATTCTCACAGAATCCCTTTGTTGGGCTGGAACCACCCAACGTGGGATGTGCTTTCACAGCATGGGCAAGTGGGCAGGCATCACACCAGACCAACTGTCTGACAAAAGCTGTGAAAAAGGGGTTGCTTTCCCAGGTTTGCATCTCTCAGAACAGCCTCTGATGTATAGTGAGCCTTCCAGACCTCCTCCCTCCTCTGCTATTTCATTTCATTGTTAATCATCCCACTTTCCTCTTTGTTAGCATCATTAATACCTTTAATGCATTCTTATAAAAAGCACAGTGAGATTGCCAGCTAGTGGAAATCGGCAGCATCTGGGGCTCTGCCAATTCCCTTCGGCTCAGACACACAGTGATAGTTACCACCTTCCCATTTGTGTGAAGAAAAAGCCATCACTATCTGTCTGTGCATGTCTCCTCTTGGAAGCAAATGCATGTATGTGTGTACATAAAGCTATTATACAGCAGAAAAATCCCAGTGTTTATTCCAGAGTGTGATTTATTTGAGAAACTAATGGCTTATTACATGCAGAACACTCTTATTCTACTGAGGATGAATAGTGCCTTGGAGAATGAAGTCTGAGAGAGCTGCACAAGTAACTGCATTGGAAATGATGGTATTAGATCACAAAGAAAATCCATTTTAACTGTCCAGGACTCTGAGCCTGTGTTTGTACAACATTTCCTGTGGGCAGAGGTGTCAGAGAGATGCTGCCTATAAACCTCCTTTTCTCTGGGATGTGATGGCTCCTGTAACTAATCCTTCAAAGAGACTGAGCACTTGCTGCAGTCACCAGCTAGAGGTGCTTTGTGCCTCTGGACAAACCTCACCAGACTGACTAATGGCACAGCTGGGATCCCGGGAATAATTCAAACACCACCTTTATTGCTCTGTGAGCCACAACTGAGGGATGCTGCAGCCTCTCAGGAAAGCCCAGGAGGGCTTCTCACTGCAGGTGTGCTGGGGAGGCTGATGACAGCACATACTGTGCACCACTTGTTTTCCCTCCCCTCCTCCTGTCTTTCCATTTATCTCTAACATAACCACACCCTCACACTTTGAAAAACAAATAAGAACAAAAATCACAGGGCTGCTTTCATATTTACCACCTTCTACCTTCCCAGGTTTCTCTTCCCTGGCCCCCTCTGTGCCTCCCTGCTCACCCTGCAGAGCTGAGCAGGGCTCTCATGCTCCACTTGCAGCACAGGCTTTTGACTGCTAATGACCTCCGTACTCCGACTATTTCTGAGTGAAAACCTGCATCTGTTCACTGACTGAAAAGCACAGAAGCACAGCCTCACGAATGCCTGGTATGCTTTTACTCACCCTCTTCATCACCTCAGTGGGCCACACATTTTGTGGAGCATCAGCCCACCGGGAGGAGGTGAGAGGGAAAGGGGCTGGGGCTCCTCTGGAGTCCCCACACAGGTCACAATTCTGAATGTTTCTGAGGATGGTTGTGCCTCACAACCCACTCTCATTCCACCAGGAGGCTTTTGGAATTTAACAAGAGGAACTTCTGTGCAATTTGTGACCTGCAGATTGCTTGTATTTATTATTCAAAATAAACTCTAATGGATTAATAATTTTTAAAAATCTATCTAAAGATCATCCTGTCTGCCAGTCTTTTATTAATACCCTCCTTTTCATCTTCCACTATCGTGTTCTTTGAATTAACTGAATTAGCAGCTTGCAGTGTTTTCCCATCCTCAGCAAGGTCAGTAAGTTCAGAAAAAATCTGAAATTATACCGGGCTCATAAAATTACTCCTCTTCCCCACCTATTATTTTACCCACTACAGGGAGGTTACATTTCCCATGGGGGCTCATTAGTGTTGCTCTTTGCTCAGCATCAGGTAATCTTTTGGAGTTTTCTTCTCTCCCAGTTGATAAAAATTGCTCTTTATTTCTTTTCCCGACTCACTGACCACAACTCCCTGGTTCTGAAGTGGCATGTTTGGAAAGACAAAGCTTTTGAACCAAAAAAAACTCCACCGTGCTTCTAATCTTGATGCTGCTGCTGAGTGAATGAATGAGCTGCCAAGTTCTGCAAATCAAGCATTTGGCCAAAGCACACTGAAACACTGTTCTTTAAGAGACCAACAGGTCAAAACTAGGAACTTTTATTCCTTGTCAGAGCAAACAAGGAATTGCTGCAGTTATAACATTCTGGTTGTAATTTCTCTTTTGCAGGGGTAAAATGTATAAAACTGGAGGACACAAAGCAGTCTCTCCTTTTTGAAGTTCTGCACACCAGTGATACAACACACAGCTACACCTCCATAATTGGTTCTTTTGTTCCAAATTTCTGGTGGCTGATCTAGCATTAGTGAAGAAAACGCATAAAGCCCTGAACACTGTGAAATAAGCTAGCTCAGCTAAGCATGTACTACCTATGAAAAGCAGGGCATAAGAACACTGAAGTTGGTGTGATTAAGTTTCTGACCATCCAACTGCTGACAACAGTTCCATTTCAGTACACCACAACTGAGTATTTTGATTCAGAGGGAGATCTCAAAGTGACACAGTGTGAGGACTGAAAAGGATAAAATATGAGAAAAATCTCAACAACTTGCCAGTGGTTTAAGAAATAAAACCTGCTTTGGTACCTCAGAATATGATAGTGTCCCAGAAGTGGGGTCCTTACCAATAACTGCTCCTTCTGACACCTCCAGAGCCTCTGTGCTCAACCTTTTTGGCCCCTGTTCTACCTTAGAGCACCTGTGGGAAAGTAGAAAATAGCTCCTTTAAGGATTAAACCCACAATTTTAAAATAAATAGTTCAAAAATCCTGCAAATTGGCACAGTTTTGTTATCATTCCTACCCTGCGCCCACATTCCAGGCTTTGTCCCACCCTGAGGAGCAGAGCTGGGAAGGATCTCAGCTTTGTGTATCTCAGAGAACCTTTCAGAGGCTTAGCATGAGTTAAAGATTGGAGCAGAGGTCTAGAAAATTTAGAGATAGTTGCACTTAACAAATGTGAATTTTCATACCAGGTAACAAACATCGCTGATGTATTTATGAAATACAGGCCAAAATATCAAAGCACCTTGACCTCCCACCAAAGTGTTTTCAAGGGCTCTGGATAATCAGCTTTTTTACAAGTGGCCAAAAGACTCTGCTGATTTTTTGATGTTACAAGCTGGAGCTTTTTGCAGACCTCTGAGGAGTTCTTCCCCTTACAAATCAGACTATTTGTGCTCATAGAAATGTATACTGCCGATATTTTGCAAATTTGTCTGAAGGAGACTTATATTAGAAAAAGATTTTCATACACACCGACAGACTAAGAAAGCTGAACAGTCTCTGTAAATCCCCAGACCTTCCAAAATCCATTTCTTGAATGGGTTAATTATCCACAAAGGGGGTGAAGAAGAAGCCACTCCACCAGTAGTTTAACTCCAAACTTGGTAAATGTGGGCCCAGCACAGGGCATGCGCCTTCTTGAATTAGAAAGTGACTCTCCCTCCAGGTGTAGACAATGATCTGATTTGCTACTTCTGAGCCTAATGACCCCCACCTCCCTCAAGTTTTATCAGAACTGGCTAAATACTATTTCAGCAAAATGCCTTCAGCTGCAAGAACCTGAACATTCAATTTCTCTGCAATCAAGTGCTTTCAGCTGACACGTGTTGTCACAAGAGAGCAGCAGCAGCAGGAACAGTTCCTGCTACATCAGTGGTTTCTAACTCAGGAGCATTTGCAGATCACAACTTCCAGGGGTATACAGAGCTATCCTAGAGACTCAGACATTATCAATAATCAAATTGCTCAAGTTATAATTTGCAGACTCACAGAGCAAAGCACAGATATCAAAGTAGATACAAATAATGAAAAAAGCTCCCTAATAATATCTGTATAAATCAATGTATCCTTTACTGATAAAATGTATTTTCTTCCTATTCTCACACCTAGATGGTGAGTTGGGAAAAAATTTTAAGGTTTCTTGCAGTATGTATTACTGCCCAAGGCACTGCATTAATAATCTAAAAATACCTGGAGAATGTATATTTGGTAAAACAAGTATTTACACCTCTTTCACACTGTCTTCATTATTGAAACCACAGCAAAACACCAGATCCTACTGATTTAGCAGCAGTTGGACATTAGAAATGCATTTGGTGAAGACTTTACTGTCTGTCTGTTGTCATGGTAACATCCCAGGTAAAAATAATTTCTTGAATAACTTATAAACAGACAGATGGCATAAAACCTCCTACGCTCTCCAAATTGAAGGAGATTCAGTAAAAGACAGTGTTGATGCCAGTTCCATGAAGTCCTGCCTGTTGAAGAAGGCACATCTCCAAGGTCTTGCTCGTGCTGGCAGAAACTCACCTCAGAACGGGAACAAAAGGGAGATCAGGGATGATACAGGAAGCAAAATGAGGAGACACAAGTCAAGTCAGCACTCTTGCGTGTAGCCTTTCCCAAGGGATTACAAAGGTGCCTTGAAATGATGATCCTACATAAAACAAGGAAATGAATCCCATATTGTACCAGGGAACAAAAGCTGTTCTTGGCATTGCTAAAGCCCTGCCCTGCTTATGCTCTGGCAGGGAAATGAGAAACATCCCTGGCTGCCATCACACTGCACGTGCAATGCAGTGTTGCATCTGCAATAGGCAGTTTGAAAGCTTTTTTTGATCAACATAAGCTTTCTGAAGACAGGAAAGCTGTGAAATTGATAATGTTCATACCCAAGACATTTCCTTTCACCTTCACATTAGGTCAAAGCACCTGGGAAGCTGAACTGTGGGAGTGGTGTCAGCTATAGAATAGTCCATTGGGCTGAACCATGTTTCTTGTGAAATCCAAAATCCCCCTCTGCCAAGTCACATCCCAGTTAAGTCATTTCAACATTCTGACTCAACTGCCTTAGTTCTAAAAATAGGCTGAACAAGAGCTGCTCCTTTTCAAAGGAGCTGTGGACAAGGCAGGCTACAGCAAAGGCAGTGATCACAGCCTCAGCCCTCGCTCTGTTCTTGGGCAGGATCACAAATTCCAATTAAAAACCTGTACTTTCCCAAAAATAGAGAACAGCTTTCTCCTGAAACGAGCAGATGCTGAGCACTGTTGTCAGCAAGACACAGAGCTTTTTCCAGGGGAAACAGATTGTTCAACATAAAGAATTCAAAGTAGCTGAGTGACCAGGAAATGGAGCATTACATCAAAACACACTTCCCTCCATCAGATGTTTGTGCTTCGTTTTGCATTTATCTGCTTTTTAAACTAAACTCCCCTTGCTCCTCTCAGCTACTTTTCTCAATAGGTGCAGAAACCTAAAAAGGGCACTAACATTGTATCAGTTAGTTTTCTTTTGATAGTTTTGCACTATCTCTTCCCACAAGCTTTTTTATGGCCACATTTATTGGAATTTCCATCTTCTCTGGCCAAATAAAATCCCTCATTAAGAGGAAAAAGCAAACCCTTTACCCATGCTCTGTGGTGCACTGTGGTCAGTCTAATGCTTAGAAATAGATACTGCTCCCTTTTTCACTGAGATCTCACTAACACCCTTTGGGTGAATTCATAAATACCTTCAAGTGCTCCAAAGAAATATCGAGTATTTTGTGAAGAAACACATCTTTGAACATCAACAGTCATGTAAAAGGTGAAAAAAATAATATAATTTTAGATTTTACATCCTCTATTTCCATCTCCTGAAAATGAGAGGTAAATGAGTCTGGCCTTATGAGTATGATGTGTTGTGGAAGAGAAGTAATCTTGCATTTCTGTCTGCCTGCCCTCACATCTCAGTGTAGGTTTAACTTCATCGTTTCCTCTACAAGCTCAAGCCACTCCCAGTGACAAACAATCTCCATAAAGATTTACTTACTCAGTACTATTACTTTCGGTGTGACTACCTGGAAACAAATAGGTTTTTTCCCCTCACAATGCATATTCCCAGCTTCAGAGCAGTGCAATGTGCTGCCATCACCAACAAGTAACTGAACCAGAGAAATAATTTAACTGTTTAATTAGCATTTGGTGCTACCAGCTCCATTTGGCTTAAAAGTGAAAGGCGGCAGTGTTGTCACATCCAAACTCCAGAAACATCAAGTAAAGCAACTAATTTAAGGAGTGAATTTAAGCACCAATTCCAAAAACACACAGGAACGTTCCTTTAGAACTAATACTTGGACTAAATAAAGAATAAGCAAGACTTGTGACATGAAGTTATTCTTCAAGAGACACTGGAAGAATGTTTCTTCCCCCTCACAGTGAAATGTGAACTCTGTGAAACACAAGAAGTGAATCATCCCTTGGAATTGTCGTGGCAGGGGATTGAAAATCAGGACCAGCAGCCAGCACTGCAGTTATCCGAGCACCCAATGTGCTTGTGATGAACAGGATTATTTTACTCACTGTTAAATCTTCTCCCACCTCTCTGAGAGGGCTGTACAACATTGCAGTATCCATAAGAAATCTCTTCTTACTGGAGCTGTTTTCTGTTGCCCGAAGCCAGACAGCTGAAATACTTCATCACTTTAATACAGTCAAACCAGCTCCAGCTAAAGGCTCCCAATTATTTAAGTTTTTTTTTTTTTTTTTAGAAAATATTTACCTGAAGTCTATAGGTATATCACAGCAGAGTGCTTAACTCTAAAAAAAAGTACTGAAGTTGTGTAACTAACTTTTCTTGAGGGTCCAAATGTAGCAGAGTTCTTTCTGGCTCTGGAATCACCAGTGTACATGTTCTGACCTTAAAACTGAAACTAATAGCAGGTGCTTTTATTGGATGGTAACATGTTTAGAAAATGCAGAATTGCTTCAATAATTCAGTTTAAAAAAAAAGATTTGAAAGCAAATTACTACAGTTAGAGCTGGGAAACAGCCCAGTGCTAGGAAAGAAACAGGTCAGAGCTTTACTGGATTTGGGAAGCTCTTTCCTCACCCTGGTGACCTAAGGCTGTGCTGGCGTCTCCTGAAGGATACAGCACAACTTCTAGTCCTCTCCTCAGCTTCTCTGCTGTACAAGGAGAAAGGGAACCACAAGTGAAGCCACTGCCCATGGATGCAAGTCCTCTGAGGAATGGGAATAGTCAAAGCAGCTTCAATGTTCTCTGCAAGAGTCCTGTGAAACCCTTCAGTGTGCTGAGAGCAAACATCTGAGTTATTCAAACCACTTCCCAAGTTAGATTTAATTGAGGGGTCAGCATAGAGGGTGACTGGAACAGAGGAAAACAACTGAATGTAGGGAAAAAATGAAAATGACATCAAGCTTGCTAAATATGTATTGTTTATTAAGGCTTGTATTCTCCTAGAGGAAAAAGTTAATCTGATGCTGTCCATTACTCCTTACAGGCAGTAACAGTCCAGAGACAGAGTTATACGTTCTAAATACAAGTCTAAATGATACAGATTAAACTTTATTTAAATTGGAGGTCCTTTTGGAGTAGATAGTATTCAGAAGATACTTGCTTTCTAATATAGTAAAAGATCCTCTACAATAAACACGTGCAGATTCAGTGTGCTAGAGCAGCGGACATGAGCACCATTTCCATGCTTAACTGGAACTCCAGTTGGTGACAGGTTCTCCGACGGTCCCCTCACTCCACAAAAACATGACAGCAAATTCAATTTCTTAAAACAGGTTTTTTTACTCATCCAACAGAAAAAAAAATTAGACATACACACTGTCAATTTTAAACATCTGAGGCATAATCCATCATATTATCCGTACTATTAGTTCCTACGTTAAAGCTCAGCATTATTGGTATAAAAACTTTAAATGGCATTAGGATTTGGGGGGGTTGGGAGAGAGTAATGAAGGGAAGGACTAAAAATGATCTGCAATTAACTAATAACACCTGAAAGCTGAAACAGGTTTAAACACATTGTTTAAAACCCCTGCAATGTCGATAGCATCACATTATTATTTAATTAAGCTACAAAAACCATAAAGCAGAATTATGGCTGAGAGAAAGCAACTCGCTCACCCTCGGCAGGATATGAAATAACAGATGCACACTGAAGCACTGGTTAACAGAATGTGAAAGGGAAATATTTTCCAGAGAAACAATTCCACTGACAATTTGATTTTCTACTAGACAGAAAAAACCAACATGGTGCATCAGCAGTTTTAAAAGAGTAATTGTACAGATAAATAAAGAGGCAGAGCAGCTGCACAAAATGATCAGAAATTCAGGGATTTTTCATTTCAAAATTCTGAAGTGCAGTATCTTAAGAGGGTTTTTTTTTTAATGACCAAAAAAAAAAAAAAAAAAAAAATCTATGCATGTTTTCTTACTTCTGCCATGAAGAAAAACGGGTTGGGAGGAAGATAAAGGAAGATTTGTCATGTATTCTCCATAATCTCTGTATCTGGCTAGGAACATAATTCGTGCCAAAATAAAGTCTTTGGGAAGCACTGACACTTTAGTATGCTCATGTATAGGTCCACATTAGGTTAATATAACTGTTTACCAACTTAAAAAAATAAAAACAGATACACCTTTATTAATGATTTCTACAGAATTTTACATAGAAAAAAGATACAAATCAATGCAGATCCACTTGGGCAAAAATAAACTACAATGTACTTAAAGATGCAACAACTTAATTTCCCCTGCACGAGAAGATATATTGGAGCTGAAAGCTTTAGTTTGTCCTGATGCCAGGATACAGCACCAGTTATACTTAATTTTGTTTCTCATAGTCGAATTTAATATCAGTTCTAGTATATATATCAAACTGTATATGTTTATTCTTATTGTTTGTTTCGATTCTGACGTTCCTGCAAAGAGAAAAAAGTTAAGATTTTAGTCAAAGGAACAAGCAAAGAGTTTTTAGTAGTTTAACAGCACTAATGCGATCCCAGACAATTATACACTTAAAACAATGCTGCTACATTTTGGAAATATACTGTTCATACCCACAAACCCAAGGGCTTGATAATTTAATGTTTTTAAGTGCAGCCTCAAGTGGAACATCTGGAGGAATGAATATCTGCAGTCACTTCAAACCAACAGCAGCTGAAGGTCACAGAAAGAGAAAGGTATGAAATATCAACACTCCTAAGGAGAAACAGGATCTGCAATATTCTACTTTCTGGATCATTTTAGCTACTGCAGTAGTAGCACAACCAATACAAAAGCAGAAAGCAGATAGCAGATTAGTGAACTCCACAGAACTGGTCTAATTTTGAAGCACTCAAATGACTTTGGAGTTTAGTCACATTCAGTAAAAGCAATGATTTGAGCTGTCGAGAAATTCTGTCCCTAATTCTTCCTGTCTGTTCAACTGCTCTGGGTAGCATTGGGAAATACTTGGGGGTAAGGGACAGAAAAACAGGTAGAAGGAAAGTTTTGTGCTTCTACGTAGTCTGATAAAACCCAGCACAGCTGGACTGAGCAATCCAAAGGTGTCCCAAAGTGCTCCAGCAGCTGGGAGGGTCTTTGATTTCCAAAGTTTCTGCTCATCACAAATACTGAAATCAGATAAAGGCCACCTAAGGGACACAGCTGGGTGCTGCCTGCAGGTGAGCTTTGTGTCAGTGACCCTGTGCTCTCTCAGCAGCACAGGGCTCCCACAGACACCCTGAACAGTGCCCAGCAGAGCTCTCCCAGCTCCCACAGACACCCTGAGCAGTGCCCAGCAGCACAGGGCCCTTCTTCACTCAGGGTTTCAGGAGCTGCACAAGTGCAGACACTGCAACAACAGCAGGACAGAATCAGGCTGCTGTGTCTTAGTCCTGTACATCCTCCAGCTGCACCACTGCACGCTGAACAGAAAGGGCTCAGTCTTCCCGTTTTTGTTGTTTACAGTGCAGAACTGGCATGGGAGGACTTGACTCTGTACTTAAATGCATCAATATGGCACCAAATCCAATCCCAAGCAAGGAAATTGTGAACTCACCCAAGCACCACCAACAGCCAACTCCTGAACTAACACCTTCAGATTCTGTTTTGTGGAATCATTCTGTATAAAGTTCATCTCAGAATTGTTTCTGTTGTGATGTAAAGCTTATTTACAAACATACCAACCATTGTAATTGTAAGACTGCATTTGATGCTTCAGCTGGCCACAGCATAAAAATCAGAAGAGATTTTTAAAAACTGAGTATATTGATTTCTGCCTCCAGGCAGAATACTAATATTTCCATTTTCATAATAAAATTAAGTCAATAAAGTCCAGAATGAATTATTAATCTATAATTTAAGACAGAAGTAAGAGATAGCAAAGTTGTTTTACCAAATCAACAAAACAGGCTGTGTAAAGTGGTAGAACTTATTATAAAAATCTCTATTCCTCCTGTCTTTTAACTCTCAACTATGATGAATTATCAGTGAAAGCTACTTCTTAATGGCAGTGTCAGAACATTACATGTTGTTCTTAACAGAAAGAGTTTATGTCTGCCTGACATTTCAAACAAAAGGTGGTTAGAAAGTATCTAGATCTGAATCATATCAACTCCATTTTCAGGCTTCCAAAAAAAAGTAATTGTTTCATCCTATCTCCAACTTCCATTTCCAAGGTGGCACATCCCCTTTAGTGGCCTACCATGTTCATGAGCCCATTCTTTCCCATTGCCACCTCATGTAACTTATTTGCAGTTTTCTGTGTAGTCATACACTGACCTTCCTAATTCCACTTTCTTTAGAAATGGAAGCTTTCCATTCTCATGGACTAGCCTCCCATAAACAGAGGCAGGCTAGCACCTGAGACTTCTACCTGAAGTGCTCACGGCATTCAGAAACTCAGCTCAGACTCTGTAATTCAGTAAAAAGTGTTCTTTACTGAGCAAGTTCCCAAGCAGTTCCTCCTACCTTGCTTTTTGCTTTCTCTCTTGGGGACTAATCTGAGTCTTCCTCTCTACAAATGTCTGAAATCACATAAACTGATGCAACAATTCTTCGTGCTCTCGAGCATGGCTGCTTTTTAGAAGCTCTAACTCAAATTCTCTTCCTTACTTAGCACTACTGCAAGCAAGAACAAACAGTTTTGTAAGCAGCTAACAAAGCTGTGCTCATTCTGGTTCTGAAGATCCGGAGCCTTCAGTTTCTCTTCTCCAGTGGAATACTCTTGATATCTCACAGGAGAGCTCCAGCTGCGCCCTTCTCCTTCAGGACACTACTCTGTATGGTCTTCAGACACAGGGAGAATGGGTTTCCACAAAACTTGCAGAGATTTCCATCTTGGAGAGACTCATCCCTGTCAAACTTCTTTTCACCTCAGGCTAAAGTAGCTTCCACTTTCCTACTAAACTTTGCTAAAGTCAGTGGGATCAAAGCATTCATCTTCAGACACAACAATAAAAATATGTTTCCTTTATCTCAGTAAGGATACACAGTATAAATCTTAAAACATGTTTTTTAACTAGAGCTTAGGAGGAACGGCAGTATTCCAACCTTTAAAATTCTGTGAGTGGGTTCACAGAGAGCTCATCACTCAAAGCAATCACACAATGCTAGGAGAAAATGAGCATTCCCAGGTGCCAACATGCACCAGCCAACACTTTCCAGTATTTAATCACCTAAAGCAGAACTGGTAATCTTGGTGATTCAGGAGCTTTCTGAGGCTGTGCAGCTCTGCCAACACAACACCAAGGTGCAGAGCTGAGTGCCTTGCCCAGATCAGAGGTGACAGCACAGCTGCCCAGTCCAGGAACTGGGACCATCTGCTTTGGTGCAGATCTGGGAGCATGAGCTGCCAGCTCATCTGTCACCTGTAAAGTACCAAGATCTGCACCAAGCTTGTCTTTACAAGCTTTTAAATTTTGGAAGACAACTTTGTTAATGTTCTGAGGGCATGCTTTTGGGAATATTAATAACTAATGCTACATTATACTCTATTTTCTTTTAAAAGAAGCTCTCTCACACGTCACAACTTTTTTAGTTTTCAGAGCATGAGCTTTGGTGACAGAAGTAGCTCTTTGTGGGCACTGTAGCAGCTCCAGAACTGACTGAAAAAGGCTGTGAGGGTCAGGTGAGAATTCCTGTCACTCACTGTTTTGCTATTTCATTCCAGACCCCAATACCCTTCTATTACTCCCCTCCCAGGTTCTGCGTCACCAGACTGGGTTTAAGTATTTTAGTGTTGCAAATGAAAAGCTGGACTTAGATCCTAGCATGACCAAATCCTCTCTCATTTCTGAAGGGATACCTTCTTTCAGCAATGCTGCAACAGTGATGAATCTTTGGCACTTGAACGAATTTCATCCTGCATTACATCTGCCAAAGCCTCACTGGATGAGCTGGCACTGACACAGAGGCTCCTACATCAGTTAAACGCAGCAGCACAAGCTGGAGCTGGCTCTGCCCACAGCAGCCATGAAAAAGCTGGTTAGCAACAAACTGAAACCATCTAAAGAACTGAAATGCCAGTGGCTTGCCCTGCACAGATTACATTATTATTCTGTACTAAATATTAGTGTATAAATGAAATTTTGTAATTCAAGCTCTCCTTGTACAGCTTTTTAAAAATGTTGACCTTTGTAATCACAACAGCAGCGAAACGGAAGCACAAAATTTCAATGATTTTACAGCTAAACGAGAGTATAAGGAGTTAAACTCAGCAATCTGAAAATCAATGAAAATGGCACATATACAAACAACTACCTGAAAATGTCAACTAGGTCATAAGATACTTTAACTGGCTATAAGACTCTTCAAAAATTAATGTCATAGGAAGATTAACTTTGTTAGCAGGAAGGTTTGAACTTCAACAGCACAAACTTCTTAACAATAAGAACTTTTAACGTGTGTATATCCTGAAAGAAAACAAACTCTTCTAGTAATCAGCTGAACTTTAAAATTCATTTTGTCGATGAAGGGGAAAAATAGTGACTGTCCACACAAGTTTTACAGAGTCCAACCTCACAGCACCTTATTTTTCATTCCTTCATTGTTGATCTGCTTTAGCCCTCTGGCACCATTACCTTCCGTGGTGTACTTACTTTGGTGTCCCATTTTCTAAGCTATTCAGAGGAATCTAAGAAATATTGAATTAGACTCCACAGTTTATTTTGAATAAACTTGAATGTGTAATAGAAGCCTGAGCCTCAGTTTTAAATGAGGAAGGAAAATGCATTACTTTGAAAAACGGATCCTGTTATAAATAAAGTAGTGACCTGGGTAAGAATATTTTTGAGCAGATAGCAGGAATTAGTTATGTTTATTTAATCAACCCAAAATAAGATCAGCTCAATAGCTGAACACGAGCATTCAGATTCTACCAAACACAGGAATTCTGGTGCTTGTGCCAACAGTGGGATCTTGCTCAGGCCAGTGAGTTATCTGTGCAAGAGTAGATCTGTTACCACCTTCACTGTGCTCTCTCAAACACCCACAGCTCTCCCCTCCAGCCCTGGCAGCACAGGCAGACAGAATTAAAAACCCAAACCAATCACACCCCCCTACACCACAAACACTGCACACAGGAACCCAGGCTGCCTCACTTGGTCGAGATTCTCTCCTACATGACGGAACACCTCTCCAACATACAGGCTGCATTAAATATTGAATTGCTAATTATCTACTGAACAAATGAAGTGTTCAAGTAGAGGCCTTTAGGTTTTACCTTGTGGAACCCCACGGGAAGTACACAAGAAAAACTTCAAATTTTAAGCTGTCCTTTCCTGCTGTGCTGAGGTCAGCTATGCCCATCTACTATCATGGCCAGAAGTTCAGCCACGAAGTTTTAAAGCCATTGAACTCCTTTTCTTACATTATTTAAGGGTACTTTCTGTGAATATAGTTTAAAGCAATTTTATCTACTCTTTTAAGTAGCAATAAAAACTTCAAAATGGAAGTTTTAAAATTTAAGCTGCAGGAACGTGCATTAAGTCTGCTTTAAAAACATCTTAAAACAAGTGTGAGCTACACTAAACCAAACCAGCCTGTCAAACAAATGCTGTATTTGCAATGCTATAAAAAAAACAGTCTAGCAAACACTATCAACACCAAGCAGATGTGTTACTTCAGTAGCAACTACACATTCTGACAACTATTATTTTGTCAGGTCATTACTTCTAGACTGCCTAATTAGAGAAAGGCATTCTTGAAACTGAGGTTGTGGAATGGAGAGGGACAGAGATCCCTTGTGATAGACTTAAGAGTCATGAAAGTGTATGGAAACCTAGACTCTCCCAGTTAACTGCCCAGACTTCTCTTACTATGTCTTCACTCAAAACTTCAAGAATTAGTAGACAGATTAAACCTGGGAACTGAAAACCTTTATTTATCCAAATAATACATGTGACTTCAGCAGCACAAATGTACTCTTTCTAGCACTATTCCAGCAATATTATGCAACTCTTTCTTTTCCAGAGAGATAAACTGAATAAACAAAATCAGGTTTCTTATTCTTAAAGGTGATGTACAAATTTCAAATACCAATACAGGTATCAATTTTGATAGCCCAGTTCCAGTCAATGTTAAAACACCTCATATTTAAGGCAAAAAACTTAAGTGACACTCACTGGCAAAACCCAATTCTGAAACTATTTTCTATTAACCATTTTAAGATAAAAAAATTAATCAAACTCCAATTAACTGGACATGAAGTCCTTTACCTGTATTACTGCTTAGCTTTCTGCTTTGAAACTCATTGACCTGTGAAACTTTCACAGAGAGAAATACGCATCAGATTTGTGTTGTTAAACACACAAGAAACCATCAAGTTGAGATGTATTAAAAACATTTTGAATTCCTACTTACATTTTTCCACCATAGCAGCATTCACATTTCATTTTCCCCATATCTGTGTATAAAATAAATTTTTTAATAAGTTTACCTTCCGCACCACTTCCTCCTCTTCCTGGCGCTTTTCATAATGAGAAAAGTCATCAAAGATGGAGGTCGTGTGCTTGTAAGTAGCAATAATTTTAAGCACTTGTTTTGCTTTTTCTAAGGGCACCTCCTGTGT
Organism: Chaetops frenatus; assembly: GCA_013400775.1. Taxonomy (NCBI): domain Eukaryota; kingdom Metazoa; phylum Chordata; class Aves; order Passeriformes; family Picathartidae; genus Chaetops; species Chaetops frenatus. Next base: position 45,426 of record VZTR01012658.1, read on the forward strand.
ATCACGGGAGTTTGTAACGGGTTTGTTGTCATTGTTCTCCAGCCTGATGTGTCTCAGTTGGTTGTTGGGCACATCCTTCACAAAGATCCACTTGACATCAAATTTCCCCTTCCACTTGTCCTGAGACCAGACACCTGCGCTGGTGCCATAGTCCACAGGTGATTTCATCTCTGCTACTCCACAGAAGTGTCCGCTGCCATTGACACTGAACAGTAAGTACACCGGGCCCTTGCTGTTCATGGAGCGAAAAGCGCTGTCCAGGCGTTTGTTGCCATGTTCCGTACTACACCAAATAGAATATTTAATGGAACGATGAATATCATCCTCGGAATAGCTCTTTATTATGAACACACGTCCATTTTTAAGGTTCCATTCGAAATCTTTAGGGTTATAGCTGTGAGCAGCTTTCAGTTTTTCAAGGACAGGATGGGACTCACCACTTGGAACAGGGTTGGGCTGGGTGCTGCCAGCTGAGCTGGTGTCATTCCCAGTTCCTCCACTTTGGCCAAAAGCTGCATTTCTGTTGCGAGGAGCTACCCAGCGGTTTTGGGGTGGCTGCTGAGGGGTCTGATACTGTGGCTGAGTCAATGGAGGAGGCTGAGCTGGAACAGGCTGAACAATTGGTTGCTGTGGCTGTGGAACAGACTGAGGAGGAGGTATCTGTTGGGGAGCAGGAACTTTTGCCACAGGACCCTTATTGTCCCAAGTACCTATGTCCATATTATGCTTTATAGGGGGAGGAGGTAATGCTCCTCCGATTACAGGTCCAGTTTTTGTTTTCATTTTAGGCTGTGGTTTTGCAGGCTTGCTGGCAATAGCAGCCCAAGAGGTTGGTTTAGATACTGGCAAGTTTACATTAGATCCACCATTCCCAGAGAGGGCACCTGTCATCCCGGCACTGTTAACAACAGAACCTACTGTTTTCACTGCAGAAGTTGTAACATCTCCACCAATCTTAAGTCCAACCATTCCCTGTTCAATACTGTTCATTCCAGGAGCTTTATTTAATGTATCATTATGAAAACCTGTTTGTCCATCCACAATGGTACCCCCCAAGGAACTGGGTGGGTAGCTGTAACTGCTCCCATATGCTGAGCTTTGTGTCTGCTGTCCTTGGGATCCGCTTGTTCCCCAAGCTGAGAAGGCAGGATTTTCAGGGAAAAAGTTGAACCGGTGTTGATAGATATTATTTCCCAGACCCCCAGGCTGTCCAAAAACGGCATCGTGCATAAAATGATGATCCCCATTACTGAGCTGTCCATAGGTGGTGAGATAAGGGATAGGAGGATCTCCTCCTGTAGACCATGGTGCTTCACTGAGAGAATAGGGGAACCCAATAGATGGTGGATAATAACTGGACAGATAAGGATCAGTCATTGATGGATAGCTACTGTTCTGTTAAGGAGAAAAAACAGTCACCAGATAAATAAACCCTTCATTTATAAACAGCCACAACACCAAAGAGAAAAGATCACTAGAGACAAGGTAACGTAATTTCTAAGCACAGATCTCAGTTCATACTCCAAGAAGGATTCAAGGCTAAAATGAAGTATCTGGGCATTTATAATACCCAGGACTAGGGGCTCACATTGAGGTTAGTACTGGAGATTTTGAAACTATGTAATCTTACTTACACTACTAAGGTTGTTTAGTAGCCAATGCCCCAAATTATTTCAAGGAACTTACCTAACTGTATTCTGTAGCTCACAGAACTAAGGATATTTAGAATTTCTAGATTGCTACATGGAGAAGCTTTGAACTGAATTACCTTAATTTGACAATACATATAACATACTGTTACAATCCTCATTATGGAGTTGTTTTGAGGGGCCAACAGACTCTAACAAAAAAAACATACCTCAAGCAACAGAACATACACAGGCTGCTTCTGACACACATGCCAAGTTTGCCACAGGTAAGAGATACAACCTGACATTAAAGGGCCTGGTGCACCACAGACAAATCCACGCCAAGATGGCACATGACAAAGGCCATCCAAACTCTTGCGGAAAGACCCTATCCAGTCTTTTGCGTAAGTCTTTTCCCCCCTCAGTAGTACAGTTACAACTGTGCAGGAGTGTTTCTGACTGTCCTTCCAAACAGGACATCTCTCCCACTCACGAAATAAGAGACCAAACAGTCATAAACCAGCAGAACCCCCCTGAAATTCCCTCCCCTTCAACTGTTTCTTAGACCAAGCTGAGAAGCTTTTCCTCTCACTAACACTTCTGCTGGCACCTGATTTTGAAGCATTCCATATATTCTTATATTCAACAATGCAAAAGAATAAAGCCAGGATATTCTCAAGAAGGCTTTATTCCTCTTCAAATCAATTTGAAGCACATATATTGGAGACCTTCCAAAGTGACACTCCAACTGTTATTACCAGAGAGGGGGTGGGAAGGTCAACATCTCCTATTAATGAGTCAAACAGTAGCTCGCCTTTCCTTACTCATAAAGACTATTTTAAGAAGAGGAACTCTTCTTTCAAACTGCTAGATTTCAAACTTGATAAGAAAAATGTATCTGCAAAATTAGCAAAACTGCACCACGACTTCAGACATTTTTTCCAAAAATCTGATTATTTCTCAGAAACTTTCCTTCTTGCTGAAGATAAGCCTAATACCCAACTGATACAGGATCATTTTTACTGCTCATTTTTCAATGACCTGTTTTCCATGACACCCTAAAGCCAGAGTAATTCAATGTCCTTGTTTCATACACAGAATGATACCACAATATGCCTGCAAGACTTCCAAACAGTACTGCAAACACATCTGAGATTTAAACAACCTAAATCCAATATCATGGATTCAAAAGAAATGATCTCTGCTATTGTTCAAGCTATCTTTATTTACACATAAATTCTATCACTAACAAAAGGTACAGAAATCACCATCCTATGAGATGATCCCCTAAAACACAGAGTTTTCTGAGTCTCCCAAGCTAAAGTAATCAATGTTTAGCATAAAAATCCATTTTTCTGAAATATTTTACTTTGACATTGCTGAGTGCTATATTTTCAAGTGTCAATCTAAGAAAGAATTTAAAACAAATGCAGATGAAAGGGAAGACATATAAGTAGTTCTCTGAGATATTTATGCTCACATATTCTACAAATTTAGAATTTAAAACCAAAAAGAGTAAGCCTAGAGAAAAGTGTTTTGTCTCAGAAATATTTATGCTAAAGCATTTTAGACAATTCCTGCAGCTGTCATCTCCTCACACAGCCTGTAAAGTCTCCACAAGGATTCTAACAAGATTAAAGGAAAGTTTCAGCCACCATCCTTACCAAACATTCAATCTATTTTGATTGGCTTTATGCCAGAGTGTGTAAAATAAACCCTGACAGAAGTTCTTCCCTGCAACAGCAGAGTATTTACTTCAATAAACTTACCTTTTACCTTTCTGCACCCTTGTCTCTCTTTTTTTACTAAAAAACCCCCTAACAAAACCAACTCAACCATTCTGTTAATTAGGAAAAAATCTCCTTTACCTCAAAATATGCTACTTGCTGGTGATTCCCTCTCCCATAGGAATAATCACTTGGTTCTGAATGACTTTATAGGAGGATGTTTTACTTGCTGAGTGTAAATTTGTATATGAAAAGTCTACTTGACTCAGTTCCCTTTGCTCTTAAAAGTACTTTTAACACAATATTACTAAACTACATTTGATTTTTCATGTCAAATATATTATTGTGTCAGCTGGGGCTTCAATTTCTTAAGTTTTTTTAAAATATCCAGTTGGTTTCACATCCTTTTTTTAAAGTCATCTATACTTCACAGTAATTTTCAAGGGCTGAATAAATCTAACTGGATAACTGGATAAAAATGCTTTGTTCAGCAATATGGTTGTCTTCAGTACAAAATCTCACGGTCTTAATTAATGCTATTGTCACTTTCCACTTAAAATTGTAAGAGGACCTACACAATTGTTTCTTGTGCCATGCCAATTTCTCACTGCAGCATAAATAAATTGGTCAATGGAGCTATACTTTCATACAGAAAACTTTTATTATAATTATGGAAATTCTAACAGCCATAGCAATTTTTCTATTTAATCCTAATAATTGGGCTTGTTGACAGCAAAGACGAATCTCCTAGGATTAAACTATAATAGATGGGTCTATTTTTTCTATGTGAACAGTCAGTATATTTCACATTAGAAAGCACAGCTTGGTTTTAAGTAATTAAAACTTACACACAAATGTGATGAAGAACAATTTAAAAAAAAAATCAGAGCAAGGTGAAAACCTCAATTTCTTTTATAATTCATTTTGTATTAAAAATTAAGACTTTACTTCCTTTATTCCACACAAAGGCTTTTCTACCTTCCACAGCATGTTAACTTTAAAAGAAGGAATGCTTTCCATTAAATTCTTGTAAGTCTGGAGAATGTCTATGCTGCAAGCAAGCTCAGTGATGCCATCAATACTAACACTGGCATCTGACAGCTTCAGGTTGAATTATAAATTTCCTTTTTAAAATGTAACAGCTTTCCTACCATGTACCTCTGATAAGTGTTTCCTTCTGACATGGTGTTTCATACTTATGAATGAAAACTTTTTGCTTCTCCAGTTTCTATACATTTTGTTCCCTTTAAAGATTTGAATGTGAAGTGAAAAATAACTTCAGAGTATACTTTCAATTATAATGGAATTTTAGTCACGGATGTCAATTTAATGTACATTATAATGAGATTTTACACATTACAGTTCCTTACTCTTAAGTAACACATCTTTAATTCTTCAGATATTTCAGAGGACACGAAATAACATTTGTGGAAGTATAAAAAATGGGACAAACTCTACAAACTACCTAGAGAGCATCCAACCCAAATTTCAACTACATTAATTTCTATGATTATATAAATAATAGCAATGAGAAGAGCCCAAAAGCAGAATTTTCAGATTCCCACAAGCAACTCGCCTATCAAAGAACTGTAAGATCAGCCTGTCACAGTCTAGCCACATCAATAACCTGCAAGGGGAGGAGGTACCAGCTCCAACTCCTTGGAGCATTAACTTTATTTTCACTTGTGGCCATCTGGAGATGTAGAGTAATATTAGCTTTGGGAACACAAATGCTGGTTGTATCACCAAGTAACACAATATGTTGTCATTTCTTTTTCCATTTCTATTTAAGGCATTTGCTCCCTCCACACAATCCTATGAATGGAGTGCCAACAGAATGCCTAACGGGGNATACACTAACCTGATTTGACTGCCCGGAAAGGTAAGGTTCAAAATCGTTGTCATGAACTGTGTCCTTCTGATGTAGCGAACCATTTTGTACTACAAAAAAAGGGTTACAGCACATTATAACACCAGCAGCAGCATTGCAGGAGTGAGTTCTACCCTGTGCTACTTCAGGAAAAGCCATATTTCTTCTTCAAACCAGGAAGACTCATAAAAAGTCTAAGGGATGAAATTTCCCACTCCCAGATGGTTTCTCTTTACATTACTGCTTATAAAACAAAGCTTGAGTAAATTTAAAAAATCAGTAATTAAAAATTCTACAGCTGAGAGTGAGTAAACAACTCATGTGATTTAACTTCAAACAAAAAATAATTATTGAGAACAATTTTGTGAAAAAAGACTGGGAAACAACATCTATTGTTCTGGCCCATAATTAGAACACTCAAACTCACAGTTCTCCCAGCGTGTGTTATTCACTGCTTAAGCTGGCTAAAATAAGATGAGGTGGGGTTACATTTAATTATGAAAAGATGACTGCCAAGTACTTTGGCATCCTGATATTTTCAGGAAAACTTAAGTTCCAACGTTCTCATCTGTAAAATAAAGATATCTGCCATAAAGTCCTACTTCAGCATACAAGAATGTCTGCTAAGCATTCAAAACCCATTACTGAATGATATACAAACCCAAAACAGTTATTAGGCCCCTTCAAACAATTTCCTGTTTGCTTCAAATTTGAAAAAACAAGGTCAAATACATGGTGTGATAGTTGCTGTATTTACCTACTTCATAGAACAGCTGAACTAAATATAATACTACACCAAATAAAGTGTTTAGCAAACGAGTTTGGGAATTTAGCAGAATATTTCTGCAAAGTTTGTCAGGGGGAGTAGAGGTAAAAGAGAGTTTACAAACACATGGAGCATGTTTTTTCAGCTAGAAGGAGCTGGATTTTCAAGGCAGGTTAAGCTCTATTAAAATGTATTTATGAGTTGAACATTGTCAGTTTCTAAGCCTTAACAGTTACACACTTGTTAGCAATCACAGTAAGAATGAAGGTATTTTATTCAGATGACCTGTAATTAAACTTAACTCCAAATGAAGTGGAAGAGTTATAAAAAAGCCTATTATCTCACCAGAAATTAGCTACCTTCTATTTAAAGTTCCTTATATTATTAAGTTTGTAGACTTATGTAAATATCTCAGCCAACAGCAGAGCAGCAACACAACTGCATTTACGGAGTGTGCAAAAGTAAGTAAAAATACATCTATTGTACAGGGATATCCTTGTGACTTTATATAGCAACCTGCTTCATCTTAAATGAAGAGAATTATTTAGTACCTACACACAGTCCTCAGTCCTTCCCACTGCAAATCCCGCAGCATGAAGGGGGATGCAGGCAAGCTCGGATGAATGGCAGTCGACGTTATTTTTTAACAAAGCACACATTGCCTTATCCCCATATGTCTTCCACACAGAGTGAGAGCAGTACACTTCTGCTCACCTACAGGTACCTGTATAACTGATCTGTTACAGCAACAATTTAAGTGACCAGAAATCAGCATGATTTCTCACCTTTATTATCCTGTCCTTTCGGTCTCTGGGAAGCCACAGCACGTGATTACGGGAAAAAAAAGAAAAGGGAAATAAGAAAGTTAATTTTAGAAAAACGCTTATATTGTCATAGTCACTGCAAGTCCCACAGCTTCTGAGGATGGGGAAGAGACTCGTGAAAATGGCCAGCAGCATCTCAATGTTTGTTCGGACCGGGGTTAGAGCAGCGTGTTCCACGTATCACTCAGCACCGGCCTTCCTGAGAAATGGCCCCGGCTCCGGGAAGGAGGCGGGAACGTGCTGTGCCCACGGGGGAAGTTAAGGAGAACGATGGAGGTCTAAAGCAGCCGAGAGGGAGAAGAAAAGCCTCGCGGGGCCTGCCAGCCGCAGGCCCGGGAATCCCCCCCGCCCACGGGCCGCCCCGCCGCTCACTCACCTGAGGGTCAACGCTTGTGGCAGACATAATTCATGCACAGAACAGCCGTGGTTCGGCAGAGAGCGCCGGGGGACGAGGCAGGGCCGCTCGGCGCGGCGCGGAGCTCCGGAGCCTGGCGGAGGGGCGGCGGCGCCTCCTCTCCCCTCAGGCGGCGGCCGGGCGGGGAAGGGGCCGGGGCCGGGGCCGAGGGGGAGGGAAAGGGGCCGCCTGGTGCCTCCTCGGGGCGCCTCCTCAGGGGCCGGCGGTGCGGGCGGCGGTGGCGCGGCTCAGCCGTNCAGGGCGCGCCGGGAGCGCACGGGCCGGGGAGCGGTGGAAAGGCGCGCGGGGCGGCGGCGCCTGGTGCGCGTGCGCGGCAGCGCTGAGGGGGCTGATGGCGGCTACCGCACCGCCCCGAGTCCCGGCACAGGCTGAGGGGACCCCTCATCGCTGTGTGCGCCTTCCTCGGGAGGAAAGAGTTCTTCACGCAGAGGGTGGTCGGCCACTGGAACGGGCTCCCCAGGGATGTGATCACAGCACCGAGCCTGGCAGAGCTTAAGGTGTTTGTGGATCAGCGGCACATGGTGGGATTCTTGGCTGTCCTGTGCAAGGCCAGGAGTTGGATGGTCTTTGCGGCTCTCTTCCAACTCAGAATATTCTCTGATTCTGTCCCTTCTCTGTTCCTCCCTCAGCCTTTGTGAGGACGCTGCCCACAGGACCGCTGAATCTCTGAGACAGAATCACTCAGCTTCCTCAGTTGGAAGTGATGCAGGATCACAGAATGAATTAGGTTGGAAACTCTGAGATCATCAAGTCCAACCTATGACCCAGCACCCATGGTCACCTGCACCAGGGCACTGAGTGCCATGAACAGTCTTTCCTTAAGCACCTCCAGGGACGGTGATTCCACCACCTCCCTCCTCCAATTCCAATCTCTGATCACCCTTGCTGGGAAGGAATTGCTCCTAATGTCCAGCCTAAACTTCCCCAGGTGCAGCTTAAGACTGTCGTCTGCTACTGACAGCAAGGATCATCAAAGGCCAGCTCCTGTCCCAGCACAGGACACCCCCAACAATCCCACCATGTGTCTGAGAGCATTGTCCAAATCTCCTTGAGCTCCGTCAGGCTCAGTGCTATCATCGCTTTCCTTGGGAGCCTGTTCAAGTTCACCCATTGCCCCAAGAGCCCCCTTTGCCTCACCAGCCCATGGTAGCCACAGCTGGGACACCCTGGCAGAGGATCACATGGGTTTTTATCAGATTAATTCTTTCTTTCTTTTTTATTTTTCCCCCCTAACAGCTGTTTAGCAGAACCTGGGTGGAACTGTGGGTCCCTTAGCCCAGTTTATGTAGATCTCAGCAGGCCCAAGGTCTAGGTTCCGCAAGTTACAAAGTCTTGTAACATCTCCATGGCTAATTTTGGGGGGAGGAAAAGTGGCAAATTCTTGTCGTTATGGAATACACTAAATAACACAATCATGCTTTCCTATAGATGCAGTTAAAACCTGAGTCTTCTCTGTGTTCATACGTTTGGAAATTGTTGGTTTGAGTTTGTATTTAACATTCTAATAAAATATCTGAAATGAAGAGTCCACTTTTGTCCTTTTTCTGATCAGATATCGAGAGATAAGGTATAAAGAGTGGTGCTTTAATCCTCAGCTCCTGGGCATGCTTTGGGTTCTCTGACTTAGGTAGCAAGTAATAATTGATATTTTCCTAGAACCCCAGAATGGTTTGGGTTGGAAGAGACCTCAGAGATCATCCTGTGCCAATCCCTGCCATAGGCAGGGACACCTCCCACTAGACCAGGTTGCTCCAAGCCCTGTCCAACCTGGCTTGTTCCAATTCTGATTGCCTTCGGTGTAATTATGGATCAATTCAGTAAATCCCTGCCCTGGGCACTCCCTGAGTGAGCTGGAAAGCCTGTCCAAAGAGCAGAGCTTCAAAAAACAGGACAAAAAAAATGATCAGTGTGACTGGAGAGATGAACATGTGTGTGGAAGGAGAAGTGTAAGGCTCGATGCCTGGGTGATGGGCACTGCTCTGAAGTCCATGTGATTGTGTATGTTCACATCTCGATATAGAAACGATGTGACTATGAATCATCCCCGCCAGGAGAGCATGTGGGCAGAATGTTAGAGCTCTCTCTGCTTCAGCATCCCAACGTACAGGGGGCTGCTCTTAGCTTGTACCTGTCAGATTAGACCCAAAGGCAGCATGGCACATATGTACATGCATGTACACATCTAGGTCTTTGTGGGAATATTTTTTTGTCTCTTGCATTTGGAAAATGTGAATTTTTTTCTTCTTGCTAATGCTGAGAATGATCTTGTCTATCCGTTGAGAGGTGCATAATCTTTTAGAAGTAAAACCATTAAGATAAAAAGTCTCAGTTGAAGGATATGGGTAAGGCGATAATCCTATTTATATATATATAATATAACTTAGGATACTCTTGGAGTGTAACACTGTAACCCATGGGGAAACACAGGGTTTGGTTTTATCTTAGTTGAAAGAAATATGTTCTAGTCTAAGAAAAAGTTGTACTTATTTTTTTCTTCCTTTGCTAACACTCTCTGAAATCTCAGAAGAGCTCATGTGTAAGCTACAGAATACTTTGGTTGGTGTTTTAATTATTTTTTCTTTTTAATTTGGATTCTATAGTGATTTTATGCACTTCTCTGCCCTTAACAGGAGAGAAAGTCAAATATTGCCATAATGGATCATCTCCCTCCTGCACCCCACACCCCTGTAAAATGTTCCCAAACCAAGGATCCAGCATTCACTTCCATCATTTGAGGGTGAAAAATAAAAGCAGACAGAGAAATTGTATCTGTTCTCCTCCCCTGTTTCCCATGTCACTGACACATGGTTTGTGAAAACACGAGGAGGGAAATCATATGCAGAGAGTGTGGCCTGTGAACAGATCCCATCTGACATCAGCATCACACATGCTGTTCCCTGCAAGACAACTTCCTTGGAAAGCTGTGGCAAGGAGCTCAACGGAGCAACGCCTGAGCATGGGGACTCTCCCCTGTCTCCCTCTTGAGCTTCATCCTTGGCAACTCCTTCTTGCTGCTGTCATGTGGTTTCCATTAATCTGAAAGGTCAGTGTGTCTTTGGTTACTTTGTCCTGCGTTTTCCCCTTCAGCTCTTTGCAGTGACTTCAGGTTTCTGTGTTGTCTTTCTTCCTCGTCTTTCAATCTTGCTATTGATTATTGATACAGGGACAAAATAAGCTCATTCCAAGCCAATTTTTATGGAGAAAAGTGGATGATTGTATTGTGAATAGCTCAAGAATAGATCTTTCTACCTGTCACCCAAGCAATATTCAGGAAGCCAGGCACATTCTCTGCAGTAAAAACACAGTCCAACTGTAGCAGGATTTAATTGGAAAATCAGATGTTATGATTCTTGATGGGTGATTTTCTGCCAATTATAAAGTAGGATGAGCTCCAGTAGAATCACAACAATGCCTGAAAAATCTTTCTTTACAGGTAATTTAATGGTTGAATGGTGGAACTTCGGCCACAAGTGGGTAAGAATCTCTTCTGAGGAGCTGTTAGTTCTATTTGTGAACAGTGTTGAATTGCAATGCCACTCAAGTTTACATAAGGCTTCAGGTCTTCTGTTCCTGTAGCTCCTGGTGTGGAGTAGGTAAAGGAAATAGAGCCCAAATGTGAGGCTCCTCCATGTCAGAATCAGAAGGAATTGGGAAATGACTGAGTCAGTCAGAGGGAGAGGAAGAACCACAATTCATCTTTGGGGAAACCTGCCAGGTGCCACTTAGGAAGGAAAAAAGCAAGGGAAAATAATTTATGTTTTCCACACTCACTGTGGGAATGTACTCAGCCCTACAGCTCTCTCCTCAAATTTTAATTTGTATTCCCAATCCCTGTGCTGCTGCTCTGGCCTCTAAGCACTCTGCTTGAGCACTCTTTGGATCTCTCGATTGTTGATCTGCTGAAAACTGAAAATAGTCCATTGAATTTGTGGCAGCATTGAATTTTTACAGATATTTTTCAAGTATTCAGAATGCTATGGCAAACAAAAAAAGGACAATAAATAATGGATGGGGTTTGGTGTTCTTTATTTCTTTTTTTTTTCCTCCTGATGTTTGGGTTCACCGGTGAGAAGGGGTACTAATCCGAATGAAGAGAAAAAATGACCCTTGAAAAAGAAACTCACATTCTTCAAAAGATTCTTTCTTCCAAAAAGCCATTTAGAAAAAAAAAAAACAGAAAAACTATTTTCTACAAAGACTTTCCTCTGAAAAAGAAGTAAATTGTTGTCAACCCACTCTTCAATAGTAGAAATATTTTTTATAATAGGCTGGACACTGAAACCATGAAGTTATGAAAGGGTTTTCCTTGTTCCAAGGAACTGGTATATTAGTTTGCTTTTCTTTCAAATCACAGGATGATTTTAAGGCCAGTTCTTCCATTGATTTTTTTGAGTATCTGCTGTGCTTTGCAGATTTTCCTTTTCATATGTACTGTGTTCTGTTCTGTGGGCTGGGATATTAATAGGATTTGATTTGAAGCACTTTCATGAATCACGTTGCAAGCTACATTTAGCTATTACAATACCTAAAGTTTTGAGGCAATCAAGTGCCATGGTAGTGGGGGCCAGGGGAAAGAATTAGGGCCGGAGATTGAAAGACTTGAACCCCTAGGAAATCACTTCCCAAAACAGGTATTTGTTACCTGTGCATTTGTTCCAGCAGCCTCTGTGTATAATATGTGTACTTTCTACAAGAGCACACAGTGATAGGATAAGGAGGAATGGCTTTAAACTGAGAAAGAGGAGAGATTTAGGTTTGATTTAGGAAGAAGCTCTTTATTCAGAGGGTGGTGAGACCCTGGCACAGGGTGCCCAGAGAAGCTGTGCCCACCCCATCCCTGGAAGTGTCCAAGGCTGGGTTGGATGGGGCTTGGAGCAACCTGGGATAGTGGAAGGTGTCCCTGGCCATGGCAGCAGTTAGAATGAGGTGAACTTGAAGGTCTCTTCCAACCCAAACAATTCTGGGATTCTATGTTTTACTTCCAGCCTTCCTGAATTAATGATTGTTAATCTGTGGAGAAATAAATAATTTATTATTATTAATGTGTTAAATTTGCTTTTAGTTATTATTGAAAAGTCCACTGAGGGAAGTGCAGCAAGGAAGACATTGACAGGCAGAGAATATCTCTGCAGATATATAGCAGAACTTGTTATGGGAAAAGAAAAACTTGAGCTGCGTGAAACAGCAAACTGAGACTTCTGAACTTTGCCCTGCCCTGAGGGAATGGCTTTGTGTTTGTCCCAGGGGTGACCAGTCACTTTTCAGTGTGTTTTGTCACTATTCACTGTGTTGGATCCTGCTTCCTGTCCTCAGTGGATTTGTTTTATGGATGCTCTGGAGCTCTGTGTCAACATGCAGCAGTGTGCTTTGGTCCCTCAGGCCTGCCCTGGGAGGCAGCTGACCACCTCCCAGGTGTTCCTGGGGCAGGAGTTCCCCAGAGAGCAGCAGGGCAGGTGTTGTGCTGCAGGACCAGGCCAGGCCCTTCACTGGGAAGGAAGGGGAAGGACAACACAAGGAAGAGGCAGCAGAGGAGGAAAAGAGAGGCCCTAAATGGAGAAAGAGCAGCAGTCATCTCTGTCTAGGGCTTTCAGTGTAATGATTTTGTCTACTCTGCTTCGGGCTGCAAAGCAGTTATATCACAGGGTCTGAATGTTTTATTCTGAAAAATGGATCCATGTCTTCATGGTGGCTACATCTGAGTGAGTGGGAATAGGAACTATGCCATAAATGTGCTCGATAGCCAGTCCCTTTACACATCAGTTGCAAGCTATGGTGCCTACTTTTGTGTTCCAGCCTCTTTGTTTCTTCACCAGTGCCAACTGATACCTTTTTTTCCACTGTTATAAAAGCCTCTTTCCTCAGTAAACTCATAATTTATTGATGAAAGCACAATAGTCTTCCTTGAGCTAAGTCACACAAAACAGCTTCATCCCCTTAGAGCTGTGTAGCACCTCCAGGGTAGAGATGCTGAATTCTGCTGGAGTTTTTCCAGGGGCTCCAGACACTTCTATGCTTTCAAGCTCTTCATTATGCTCTCTCCAGATATGCTCTGGCCCTTGTATTTATTGATTGTTTTCCTTCCGAATCAGGCTGATAATAGCAAGCAGATTTTTTATTAATTATATTTATATTACTTTCTTCATCGAGTGTTTCCAATCACTGTCTAGTGATGGTACTGTTGATCATTATCACTGATCTGTCCTGGACTCGTGATTGATGTTTACTGATTCCCACATTTGTTTATCACTAGCTGATGACACTCCTCATTTTAAGAAGCATTCATAAATTCAGTAGGACATCTTAATGCTCTGAAAAGGAACTGAAAATGTATGACTTGCTAAACAAGATCAATGTAAGTTGCATACAACAGGTTACTGAATATGTTATTTGATTTCCAAATTTTGGTGTGCTAAAATAAAACCCTATCATTTATACATGGTGGCTTATTTTGACTTGCTCTCAGCACCACACTTGGTATCATTTCATCTTCTGCTGCAGTCATCTCACTGGTCCTTCTCATCTTTCCTCTGCTGGTGAAATGTTCCCCCCAAAACCATGAGTGTATCCTCACAAATAATCAACCTTAAACATATTTTTTATGATGGAAGAATGTTATGTATACAGGGAAAAAAACCACAAAACAAATAACCACTTCCAGAAACAGACAAATGTTGTCAATTAAATTAGGAGATGGTTTTGAACTTCTCTGAGATTTTTCCAGCTTTTCCCTCTTTAACCATCAGGTTGGGGGTTCACCTAAAACAGGTGGAATTGTGCACACCTTTGAGAAGCCAGGTGGTTATAGGCAGTAGAAGATGACGTAATTGCTTGTAAAATGCTTCATATAATCAGAATTATCAATTACTCTTATTAATTTACAGGTGATTTGCTACAACCCATCAGCAGATCCCAAACAGCCTCTGTAGGAGGGATTTTGTTAACTCTGTTCCTTGGATTTTTAGGATGCATTCTTCAAAAATCAGCATAGACTCAGGAAGAACAGAATTCATGGAGTAGAAGTTAATGTGCAATTATCTTTATATGTATTTTATTACAGAGAAATTCACTAAGGACAAACCTCCCCAGCACATTCTCTTGTTACAGGATTCCGTAAATGTCATATAAAAGCACTGCCCTCTACTGCTCAGGGGCTTTCATTAACGAGTATTTAATTAGCAAAAACCCAGCACTGTTCTTTTTAATGAGAATGATTGCATAGGCTTGCCTGTACAATAAAGAACTCTGGATCTTTTTATTAAAAGAAAAGTGCTAATTTATCATTTCTAAGAAACATGAACCACCCATGTTCCTAAGTTTACATGGAGAACTGATATTTTGTCAAGAATCTATAAGAAGCTTTATGCATCTTCTCAGGCAGTGTAAAGGAAAACAGATTTTCAAGGAATTGCACCTTTCAAAACTATCCTTAAAAATTTATATTTTGTGTAATTGTGACCACAGGAAGGCAAAAGAATAGGAGGATTTCAAGTTGCGAAGACGCAATTGTAGAAAAAGACTTGATTCCCAAAGTAAAGTCAACGCAATCTGTTCAAGCTGTCTGGAGAAAATTCTTGTTGCTATTTATCTACTAATTTTACAGTACATTTTTTTAAGAAATATGAGGTGCAAAACACATATGAAAACAACCTGAAAAAGATGCAGAAATACTGTTATTAGAGTGATAGCAAAACAGGGAGGTGACAGCCATGATATCAGAGGAGTCAAGATACCACACCTGGCACTAGACTTTTTTAACAAGATTTGTTATTTTCTGGAGAAAATTTGAGCTTAACTGTATACCTTTGCCTGTGGCTCCTTTTTATAAAGATGAAATTTGGACTCACTAGCCAATAGAGATCTTCAGGCTGAATCCAACCAATTGGGGGCAACTAACCATTATAAATGGCCTCTGAGCTGGGGAGGGTTCACTTACTCTGTGGCAGTGTTTCTGCTTTGGGAGAGGCTCCTGAGGAGAAAAGACTTTTGTGTGAAGTTTGTGGTGTTGAGAAAGTTTTAGGTCATGGAAGCCTTCTGGGGTTTGGTTAGCATGTTTCAGGTAAAGTTTTTNATTTTTACTGTGCTAATTGCCAGTATGAGCTGTAACATTACTTTGGCTGTGTATTACTATGTAAGTAGAGAGTTGTGGTAGAATATTAGGTTTTAGTGGTATTGTGGCTATTTAAAGTTTTAATTTGGTTTGGGGAGGCTTGTTAACAGCATTAATTAGTCTTCTGCAGAGTATATGAAAATGCAGGTAAACAATCAAGGGCTCCTTAACAACCAAAAAATAAATAAGTTTGTTCTCCTATGTTGCACCTCTTATTAAAGAAAGTCTATTATGGAAGAAATAATTTGTTTTGTGAAAACATAAAGCAAAAGCTATGAAGCTCACTCTCAAGTGCTCTCTAGGTGGTGGAAGGCTAAGATAACCTGGTCAGTATCTCTGTGAAACCCTGAATTTGTTGTATCTTAAGAGCTACAGCTTTTGTTTTGTTAGGGCTCAAGATGAGAGCAGCACTGATTGTGGAGCTGTGCCTGATGAAAAAGCTTCTGTGTTCTGGGAGCCAAATGTGCTGTGAGGGCAAGCAATCTGTGTGCTCCTCAGTTTGCTTAGCTTGCAAATTCTGCTGGGCATCAGTGACTAATGGCTTTGGAGCTTTCTCTCTCTAAGGACTTTTCTTTATACCAGTGACATAGTTCTTGAGTAACTTCTTTATTGTGTTAGATAAAGCACAGTTTCTGAAAGAGACTTTTAGAGCCTTTTCTTCCAGCCCTGGTTTCTGTCACTGTCATTATAGAAGGAAATTCTGGTTGCTAATGAACTTTCTATTCTTTACTACCTTTTATTGTGGGAGGCATGTGGCTGAGCAAGCTTGGTTTTGCTTTTAAAACCTCTCTAAATGTGTAATACCTGTGAAGGACAACTGTGGGTTTTGTGACTCAAATGACCTCTAAGCTTTTTTTCCCCTACATAAGTGTGCTGCAGTATTTAATTAAGAGGAATAGTTCTTCAGAGATGCTATTGGCCTGACTATTTCTTAAGCCCCATCTCAGTCTCTGTGATGGTGTTTGCTGCAGAGCAGCTGTTGCATCTGTGGTTCCTATTTGTTTGTATTTTACTGTGAACTGCTGTACTCATCTCTTGTCTTAATGTGCTGTACCAGCCTCAGAAAATTGTAACTTTTTAAAGTGTGTGTTTATATTTTTTTCCCTTGATTTAGCACTTTCCTGTGTGTTGTTTTGGGGTTTGTGTGCTAATAATGCTTAGCCCTGATAACCAGTAGATAGGAAGCTACACTTCCTTGGGTTGAACTCCTCTGTTAAGTTGGGTGGGGAAGGGATTTTGAGGGCCCTTAACTAAAAAAAAGGGAGCTGATTGCATCTTTCACTTAGTCACATGTGTAGGGACTTCACTCCGAAGGAATGAAATTGTTCCCGATTCTCAGTTGTGTCATTTTAAGGCCTTTTGAAAATGTCTTTGCCAGCCATAGGGGAAGTATTGGAAGCAGCAACTGAGTTACAGTTCAGCTTAATTACCCAGGGAAGGGCTGTTACCTTATGCAGGATGAGAGCTTGGAGAATCAGGCACTTGGTAACTTCTTAAATTTCACTCTTCTTCTTGCACAGAAGGAGCACAAGGAGAAAATGACAAAAACTAGAAAATCCTTCATTTAAGGACACCACCTCATAGAAATGGCAACTAATTATTTTAGACTAAGGCTTGGAAAAGTTCTCTTTGACGGAGCTATTCTAGATAATCATTGTTTAATATTGGTGACAATAAAGACACGAGAAATCTGATGTTTTGTGTGGTGTTTGGCTGTAAATGGGAGATTGAGACATTATTTGTTTGGGTGTGGCTGTTTGTTTTGTTATGGTATGCCTGGTTTGGGGAATAAAAAAGCAAAGCCTTTTTAATGCTAGTTTAAAAGCTGAGCAAAATGGCTGCGGATTTATCTTGCAGATCAGATACCAAAAGCTGGCTTGGTTCAGCTTGGGAGGCAGCACAGGTTTTGCCCTCTCCCTTTTCCATCTTTCCTGTAAATTGGCAGAGGGGCGTGGAAAGCGCTGGGCTCTTCCTGTCAGAGACCAGTGAGGGCTCAGCAAAAGTTCAACAGCAAAGTACAGAAACACCAGATCTGTGATTGGGCTGCAATTGCGAAATAAGCTCGGCTTTGTTGGGACCAGGAGCTTTCTGGAATGTGCGTGGGGATGAGGAATAATAACGCAGGGTGAGTGCTGCCTGGCGCTGGGAATGCAGCTGACAGCCCTGGGCTCTCCCCTCCTCTCTTCCAGAGCACGGCCATGGGGGATGCAGCACCAGCACAGCAGCCTGAGCCCAGGGGTGCTCGCTGCCAGCTCTTTGATTCCAGCATGAGGAGCGTGGCCAGGAGGCTGAGGACTTTCCAGCAGTGGCCCTGCACTGCCCCTGTGTCTGCCCGGGACCTGGTGGAGGCTGGATTCTTCTATGTGGGCCCCAGGGATGAAGTGCAGTGTTTCTGCTGTGGTGGGGTCCTGAAGGACTGGAGACCTGGTGATTGTCCCATTGCAGAGCACCTGAATTTCTTCCCTTCCTGTAAATACGTCCGTGGTGATGATGTTGGGAACCAGGAGATGCTGTCCCTGCAGGAGATCTTTGACACTGTGGATGGGCAGTTCCTGAGTGTCCTACAGGGGGTAGTCAGTGAGGAGACAGCCCTGCCCAATGAGCCAGAGTACCCCGAGATGGTCACAGAGGAGATGAGACTGTCTACATTTGAGAACTGGCCACAAAATTCCAGCGTGCATCCAGATCAACTGGCTAGAGCAGGGTTCTTTTACACAGGTAGGTATTTTGGGGAATGTCCTCAACTCTTATTCAAGTTAACTTTTGAAAGTTTCACTATGTTTTATGATTCTTAAAAATACCTGTAGTTAAAAACTACAGTACATGTAGTTAAAAACCACATCCTTCCTTCTGCCTGTGCTGTTTCACTTGCTGCTTAGGCAGAGTTCATTTCAACATTTAACTCCTGTTTGGGTACTGAGGGGTCCACTAGTAAATAAACTCCCTTGCCAGCAAGAGTGGAAAAGGTGATGTGTTTTAAACAGATGTTTTACTGGCAGAAAACTGTGTGCTTTAAGATCCATTGACTGTATTTATTCCTTGTACTTCTAAAAGGACTTGAGGAGCTTGCTTGGTGTCATGTTTTGTACAGCATATATCTTGCACTGAAGCCTTTCCTTCTGAAAACCCCAAACTGAGTGAAAGCTATATGGAGCCAGCCTATCTGGCTGTCACTGTGGCTTATTGCTCTAAGGACTCTTGATTTGAAATACACAAATAAGATGCTTTTTTTGGTTCTGTTTTGTTTTTAAGAAAGTAGGCACTATTTATTATAATCACATGCATGTGGCTATCAATATAATGTTATTCTTTCTCTTTGAGAGGAAATATTTGCACTATGGCAAATTGTGGTTAGTGAGCAAGGTGTGCTCACGGGGATAACTAATTAGAGCTGTGCTCTAAAGGCAGGCAGGGGCATTGGATGGGGGATTGTGCATGGCAGCTCAGGTGCTCCCATAGATGCTGCCTGTTAGCTTGTGACCCCCTTCTGGAATCATCTTACCCAGCTGCAGCTCTGGGAGCTCAGCCTGAAATCCTGCCCCTGTAGAATGTGCACTGTGTTGGTAAATTGTCATGTGTTCGTCTCTTCTGTCCAAAGCCTGTGTTTTGTGCTGAGTCTCACCCAGGGCTGGTATAGAGCATGTAGAGTCTCAGATATCAAATAATCTCTTGATCTCCCTTTCAGGACAAGGAGATGTAGTGAGGTGTTTTTACTGTGATGGAGGTGTGAGGAGCTGGTCCTTTGGAGATGATCCTTGGAGGGAGCATGCCAAATGGTACCCAGAGTAAGTCAGGCTTGCTTAACAAATACCCTCATAGCAAGGCTAAAAGACAGGTCATGCATTTCACACTGATAGTTTTCCTTCATAGGATAGAAGTATCTAGATCCTCTCACCTTAAAAGCAAAATAAAATGTTCAAGCTCAAGTAGAATGGACCAGTTGAGACCTGAGATTTTCTAATTTGACCTAGAGTTCACCTTCAAAGAATTCAATTAAAATAACTTTCTTTGGCATCCAAGAAGAGCTTTCATTACTCTTACTCTGAGGTGCAAGAAGAAATGTATTGTAAGCCTTGGGTTTCTGCAGCAGTTCTTCTTTGTTTCCTGTGAATTGATCTCTCATCACAGTTCCTGTGGTCTATTCTAAAGCATGTTACAACTGAGCTCAATCTTGGGCCAAAATGAAGACTGAATTAAGGGGAAGGGATCATGATCCTCTTACTGTCAGCCTTTGTGCAAGAGGTGGGCAGGAGAAACATCTGATACCTTGTTTTTAATGGATGTATAGCAGTTTCCTCATTGCCCATAACACCCTTTGCTTCTAAATTTCAAACTGCTGCTTTCACATGGGAGATTCTGTACTAATGTATTTAAACCTTTCTGCTCCTAGGTGTGAATTTTTACTGCACTCAAGGGGGAGAGAATTTGTTAGCAGCGTTCAGGCAAACTTTTCTACCACCCTGCTGGCTCCAGTGAGTTCAGAATATTTTGTGTGTCGTGAATTAGGTTTGGCAGATGGGAGGGTTTTGAACACACTTCTTTTTGTGTCATTTTCAGAGACATTCCTGGGATGAGACTGAGCAAGACTCCTCTCCTTCCCAAGGTCAGTGAAGTAATTCCATGGTGTTTTGTTTTCTGGTGAACGTGGTGTAGTCTGAGTTCCACTAGCCCACCCCAGCTCCTGTGCACTCTGTAGACATGGTGCTTGTGAGATGTTCTGATGTTCTAGAAGCTGTTTCACTTTGGTTTTAGGAAATGGTCTCTAGCTAAAGAAAAAAAACCTATCTGTTCTTGTGAGATCTCTTATTCTAAGGCAAGAGACACTTAGCTAGTTTGGTTAATCATGTGAGTTTTGAGTGCTTGCCTAACTTACCTTTGGCTTTTACATGCTTTTGCTGTTGATGTCTGTCTGTAAAGTCTTTCACTGCAACATTTTAAACACGATTGATAAGAAAACAGAGAACAGTAGACGGCCTAGATGTTTATGAAAATGTTGATCCTGGGGATTATTCCCATTTATCAGTTGCTTCCAGAAATGTAGGTAGGTGAAATTTGGCTCCCATAAGCTTAAGCAAAACTTGAGCCTTTGAAGAGGCTGCCAGCTGAATTTCTTCCTGTTGTGACTGATGAATGCTTGAGCTTGGTTGAGGTAGGAGAGGCTTCAATTGGGATGTTCCACTTCATGTTCATAAAAGCAGTTCTGAGGCTTCTCTTCTGGGATGTGAAAACAGAAATAAGGATTCTGGACTGGGGCCAAACTCAGGAGACTCTGTTCACTGATAAAATAAACCATCCAAAATAAGTGTCTGGAATTTTATGAAATTGGTTTTGATTAACTTTCTTGTGAATTAGGATTTGAAGCAAAAAATAAATGTGGATGTTAATCTATATGGATAGCTTAAGCAGTGTTCTGGAATATATTAATGCCATTTTATGTAGAACACCTTCAAGGGAATGGCACACTTCTTGCCTTTTTGGTAAAGTATCTGTTCACTGCTTTACAGATCCTCTGGGGGATTGGAAATTCCTGGCTCATCCTTCTGAGGATCAGAGTGCCATAGTGCAGAATGTCCTGCAGATGGGCTTTGACCCCACCTGGGTGGCAAACCTGGTAGAGAATAAATTTGCGCTGACTGGGACTTTCTACCTGTCTGAGTCTGAGCTGATTTCAGACCTGCTGCAGGCAGGCTGGGGGGACAGCAACAGTGCAGGAGGAAGCAGAGGTAGGCCTGACTCACACCTTGGCTGGGGAATGTTTAACCTCTTCCTCACTGCACCTGGAGCACTGCTGGGAGTGTCTTGAGCGTCTGCCTGCACTCTGCCCAGTCTGGATTTAAGGGGGGTAATGCCCCAGAGGCTGAGCAATGAGGTTCTGATTTAAAGAAACCTGGAGAAGTTGTGGTTACTGGGGTGTCAGTGGCTGTATCTGCCTGCACTGGGCTGTGGTGGGGATATCCTTGGTGTTTCCTGCTGCCATCAGACCTGCAGTAACTGGCAGCTCCATGATGTAGAGGTTTGTGCACAAATTCACATCTGATCCAGAGAGAGGCAGTTGTCCGAAGCAAAACTTCTGGGATGGATGGTCGCTCCAAGCCTATTTAAAATTGGATCAATAACTTGATCAGACATAGCCATACTTCTTGTCTAGACAACATGTATTTTCCTTAACTTCTGTCTGTCTTGTTATCTGTTTTGTGAAGTCTGTTTGCCAAGTGAAGTTTTTTTTTTGTTTTGTCAAAGCTCCTGCCTCCACAGCATGGTCTGCCATTTCTCTAGCTAACATGGAAAAAAAATTCCACAAGACTGAAATTTTGATTAAATAATAGCACAGGACCTGGAATGGACCAGCAGATGTGATAGATAAACCAGCTTTGAGGAGAGAATGTAATGTAGGCAGACAGGCCTTGGCAGGGAGGTGAACTTATACAGGTACTGAAGCACCACAGAGAACATGAACCACACCAGGCTGAGTAAAGAAATTTTTAACCAAATACTTCAGAGGTCCAGGATATTTAATCTTTTCACACAGCACTGTCTGCAGAGGGATAAAGGGGGTAGCATTTAATACCGTCTCCTTTCTGCTTATACAGGTGCTGTTCAGAGAGAGCCTGGAACATCGAGACAAGAAATGCGATCTGTGCAGCAAAAGGAATCAGGTGCTCTGGGCTGGCAGGGTGGGGCATTGAGCTTAAGAATAATATGGATGAGGTCTAGAATAACAGTATCAGTAGTCATTATACTAACTCATTTTTTCAGTTTCGAAGGGGACTGTATGCTGGTTTGATGGTACCTGAGCACAGGAACCTTTATTCAGGGATTGGAGTGCCCCTGTGAAGCAGCTGCTACCAAAAAATCCAGTTTATGGGGATAATTTATGTACCACAGTAAATGCTGTTGATATCTGTCCCTACTCAGTCTGGCATGTGTAGATAAGGTGAATCTTGTGTAGATAAGCCAGTCTACAATAGCTGTAGCTTTTCAGATTAAATGAAACTTGCTTTAGAGGTACTTTTGCCATCTTCACAGTCTCTGGACAAAACAATGGGCAAATTGCAGGGTGACTTCCTAAGCTGTCACAACTGGCACTCTGGAGCTGTGACAACACTAACACTTTGTGGGTTTTTTTTGTTTTGTTTTCCTTTTGTTTGTTTGTTTGTTTTGTTTTTTTTGGTGAAGATGAGTCTCAGCTGAGCACAGAAGAACAGCTCCGGCGCCTGCGAGAGGAGAGGACGTGCAAAGTGTGCATGGACAAAGATGTGTCTGTTGTGTTTGTTCCCTGTGGCCACCTGGTAGCTTGTGGAGAATGTGCCCTCAACTTGAGGCTGTGTCCCATCTGCAGAGCTGTCATCCGGGGCAGTGTGAGAGCTTTCATGTCCTGAGCCATGATGCACCCAAGGGGAAAGATAAGTCTATACAGCTCATTTATAACTCCAGCAGAGGGAGAAAATAAATAAATAGTTTGATGCTGGAGCAATCCTATTTGCAGGGTAGCTTGGCATTAAGTGTAAAACCTCACCGAATGTGTCTCTCATGCACAGTGTTTCTAGGAAGAGCTGCTGGTTTGATGTACTCTTGCTGATCTTGCTTTAGGCCTGCTCCAGGAAAACCCTGCTGGGTTCTTTTGTCCTCCAAAATGAGGCTTTTGTTGACAGAGATTCTCCTTCTCCACGTTTTTGTGTTCTCAAGTGAATCTTTGCTCTCTGTGTTGAAATCAAAGGCTGTTTTCAGCAGACTCTCTGGTTCTTTCTCACTCACTTAGCAGTTGTCTAGAGATTCTTCTGCTAGGGATTCTTTCAGGAAGTTTGATTGAAAATGGGAGTATTTTTTTGTTCAAAATGCATTCCATTGAGACTAGAATACTCAGCAGCAATGTGTTGTGGAGGAGGGAGAATCTACCTTTTTCTCCCCTTTTTGTTGAATTTTGAAAAACTGATAAAATGTTTCAGTGATATCAAATTTGCATAACTAAGTGGAAAAGCCTGGCCTGATTCTCCAACCTCTCTGCTCTCAGCTGACCTCCCCAGGTGAAAGGCTCTTTGCTCAGGGTCACTGGATGGTCTCCCGGAAGCTTCTTATGGAGCTCTTCCCTGGCTGTTGAGTACTATCCTACCAGAAAACAGCTCTGGAAACATACCTTTGTAAAACATGTGTTTGCTGGCTAAACTGGTGATTCTTATTTAAAATGGAATATTCTATCATGTAGCCAAGAAGAGTAAGTTTTATCCACGCTATCCCTTGTTTACTGAAGGGAAAGGAAACAAGTTTTTAAAAATAAACTGTTCTTTTTCATGGAATAAAATTTTTCCTTTGTTTAACTTAGAGGCCTGAGTATCTGATTCTAATACAATTCCCTACTGGGAGAGGGGTGTGGTGGTGCCCTAAGACATTAGAGTGACATCAGGTTGTAAATGACATCTGTCCTTCAGTGCTATGTGGGCACAAGTAAGAAAAGCCACTGTTCTTACTATCTGTTAGTGTCCTTTGGAATTCACCAGACAGCATGTGGTGGGTCATGGAGCCTTAGAATGGTTTGGGTTGGAAGGCACCTTAAAGCCCATCTCATTCCATGCCCCAGCCATGGGCAGGGGCACCTCTCACTATCCCAGGTTGCTCCAAGCCCTGTCCAATCTGGCTTTGGACACTTCCAGGGATGAGGCATCCACAGCTCCCCTGGGCACCCTGTGTGAGGGCCTTGCCACCCCCATAGGGAAGAATCTGGATCCTCCAGCTTACCTTAAACTGCAAAAGAAAGGATAAGGATGCAGGAGAATAAGGATTTGATACATGAAACTGCAAATTGTGAATAGTTCTGCATCTGAGCCTTTCGCAGAGTTTTGATAAGCTGGCTCTGGAACTGCTTCTAGTCTGGTTACTAAACAGGCTCGTGGGCTTGCCTGTGAGTAACTTTAAGGTGTCTGTGGATCCCATGGGAGGGCAGCTCTCTTCATCCCTGCCTTCAGAAGAAGGGAGTATTAGCACAGTTCTTGGCAAAGACGAGAGAAATTTACATGTTTTAAACTCTGCAACTCTTGGAGGAAGTGGTTGGGTCTCTTTCAGACAGCAGCTTTCCTAGGGAACAGAATATCACCACCATGCCAGTTGTCTGGGTTCAAGATATCCTTGGCTTTGTTTTGCCTCTAATAAATACAGCAAAAGTTTATAGTTTAAATAGATGTACTAATCTGAGAAGGGAAAACACCAGCTCAGTGCTGGAATGATGTTCTTTCCCCCCTAACTCACCCCAGTGTGACTGGAACCTGAAAAGGACCAGCTGTTTCTGGGGCTTCTCCTGTTGAACACTGTGAAAATTGTGGCTTTTCCACATCAGGAAGGGAGGAGCTGCTTTGTTTCCTGTGGGGAAATGTCCCTTCAGGCACAGGTACCACTCTGTTCTCTGGCGAGCAGCGTCTCCAGCCGTGTCTATCCCCAACAGAGGGCACTCCGGAACGGGAGATCGGGGAACGCACCACCTTCAGCTGCTCCTGGATCGGGATGGGATGGGATGGGAAGGGCTGGCACTCCCTGCCCTCACAGAACACGGCCACCGTGTCACCTGTGGATCTAGCACCAGCAGACCATGAGAGGAGTTCTCAGAGCATGAGGATGAATGGCTCTGCTAATGAAAACTGCAGGAGGTAATTAAGTGTGGAATATGAGCCTTGGTAGCATTGTTTCTTCTCCGATGATTTTTTTTTCCCCCTTATGATTAATGGCAGTCATTGTCACTGCATATTATAGGCTTACCTGAATATGGGCTTGGTGTTTATTTTACTTCTGTTAATTAGTGCTTTATGCTACAATGAACACAGGTAATTGAGTGGTAGTTCTGAAGCTACTCAGTCATCACACTTTTATTTCATTGATCTTTACCAGTGTGCATTAAACCCAAGGGACAACGTTGATAAGTGCAGAGTTTGATGCTTTATCTTTTTAGAGTACTTGGCAAGGGGTTTTGACCAGTTTTATTGGGGAAAGTGGCATCAGGGCTTGGTCAGTTGGAGAGGTGTAGTGTTAAAAACATGCAGACCTCAAAATAATTCCAGAAGTTCCCTCCTATTACTACCTAAAGGAATTGCTTCCTGAAACTACCAGTGAGATGTTTCAGCTGTGCAGAGCTGAAACTGTGCTTTTTTCCCACCATCTGTGCTGAATTTTGGTACCTGCTGGTATCTGATTGATAATTAAGGAAAAGAAATCATATTAAACCCAAAAAGTGTGAAGTCAGTGCTTTCTGAGAAAAGGAAAGATTAATTTAAAAGTCCCAAACAAATTAAATCTTTCATGGGAAAATCTCATTGAATAGAGGATGTGTATTCTTCTACTTCTTTTTGTTTTTTTTCTCTCCAGGGAAGGTCAGGTGGGCAGACAGGAATGAGTGTGATCCAGAAAGGAATTGAATAAAGGAGAGGTGGCAAAAATGTTAACTGTGTGCACTCTGCTGTGTGTGATCTCAAAATGGAGAATAGCTTGTGTTTCACTGATATTTTTTTAACTTGGTAGTGATACAATATTACTAATAATGGAGGTAGTTGTGTTTTGTCAGGCAGAGCTCAGGGTTGAGTTTTTTCTTTGAGTTATTGAACAAGGATTAAATTAGTTGTCTGTTTTGCTCAGTCAGAAGCTGTGGCTTTTGGTGGCTAAAAGAAGATGAAAAAACACCCTACAGAAAACAACATTTTCACTTGCAGCTGCACCCAAGAAGAATACAGGATGTTTGGGTATCTGGAGTAGAAGTCGCACAGAAGCAAAAAATATTCTCTCAGTGCTTAAACATTTGGGTTTACAAAAGAGGATTTTGCTTCCTGGGCCCTTTGGAATGAGACCAAAAAAAAAAAAAAAAAAAAAAGCTGCATAATTCTGTGTTTGATTTAGGACATAATTTTTTTATTTTTGTTTTTTTTTTTTAATTCTTCTCTCACACTTCTCCCTAGCATGGCTTCTAGCTTGACCCTTCTGAAAAGCATTTCTCAAAAAATGCCAAGTAATCCCAAACAATTAGGCAAGACAATAATTAATTACAACAGCACTTGGAAGTACCAGCCCAAACATGCCAGGGCTGGCTGACAGCTGCTCCTCCTCTGCTTTTGATGCTTAACATGCTGGGAGACACAGCTAACAAAACTGACTTGGTTTTGTTCTTCTTTTTAATTAATTGCTGCAGCTCATTAATGCAACTTAATTACACTCTCATTCCCCCTTCAGCCCTTTCCCTCCCTTCCGAAAACCTGTCAGAGACAAAACTCTTCCATCAGGATGTTACCATGGAATAGGTGTGGCTGTAGGTGAAGACAGCAAGTGCAAACCCACCTCTGATCCACGAGGAACTGCGCCTTTCCCAGTGGCCTGCAGCAGGATTCAGCCACACCTGGGTTCACTTCATGTAGCTGGGCAGACCCAGAGTAAGCTACAGCTGCTCCAAGAATGGCTTGGCTGGTCGAAACGGGGTGAAAGCTGCATGCTGAGTGAGGAGCTGATGGCTGCACTGATTTGCAGCTGTTCAGCATGACAGGAGTTAGGGCACAGAACGCTCAACTCCAGGACAAATGCCTACTGCCCTGTCTCTAGAGAACGAGCAAGGGAGTCCTGCATGGCTGGGGAGGGAGAAGGGAGGAGTTCTCATCTATGACTTAAAACCCTACAATGCCTAAGTAACTGAAGTGTAAAGAGCCCCCACCTCGTTTTATACAGGCAGGGAGGAGATGAAGTTGTGTTAGGGGATTTAGGCTCTATTCAGAAAAAGGGGAGGAAACTAACTACAGAACAGATGAAATGTCCCAGGGTGTTATGCAGTGCTTCCTTCTTTCTGGATCCAGGCACAAGGAAGCAGCTCCGACTTCAACTCTAGCTCTTGCTCTTGGTGAATTTGTTCTGCCAGAGGTCTTTAGGCCTGTGCCATTTCTGGGCCAGTACCACCAGACTGTGGTAGGAAAGGTTCGTCAGGGCACTTGGAGAATTAAAAACCATCTGTGTGGCCATTCTTTGATGTACATTCATTGCGTTTGAAAAGAAGACAAGGAACAAAAAAATGGAATGGAGTTCACCATCCTGCATTTCCTCTGCCAAAGATCCAGGCCCCAGGGGACTGTTTCCTGCAGCACCTTTGGTGGAGTGCAAGGTTTATCCATCCTCTGGCTCCCCTTCACTTATGCAGGCCTGTAAGGGGGGAGAAAGGTGAAGGCAGGATGTGAGTGTGGACAGGTACTCAATTGCTTTCTTCATGTAACAGAAATGGTGTGGAAATAACGAGGACAATTTTTTCTTTCCTCTTCTGGACTTTTAAATATGATTGGCTGCAGATGAGGAGTAGGATTGAGAGCTCAGAAGTAATGTGGTTAAGTAGTCTTCAAGCCTGGAAAGAATGCTATGTGTATGTCAGACTTGAATATGCTGCAGTTAGGCTCAAGGGTTAGATCTATGGATCCTCAGCGTTTGGAACCGCATAAAATTTGGTTAGGAACTTAAAAAGCAAAGGGTCATCTCTAGGATAAAGGAGCTGCTTGAAATTGCAGCGATGTGCTTTTTGGGTAGGTGCAGCAGGATAAGCAGATCTACTTTTGGAGCCAGCAGTAAAGGTGAGTGCATATTTTTTGGCTGAAACATCACCTCTTACACATGCAGCTTCAGGATGATCAAAAGAGTTTGCAAATTCATGTTGTTTGTTTGGGAAAAAGTCTACCTAGAAAGAGAAGAAGAAGTGTTTTGTTTCGTGTTTTTTCTCTCCTCAGAACAAAGTGGAATTTTTTTCCCCTGTTTAAGTTTCCTTTGTAAATTATTCTGGTTGTCAAAGTTTGGAGAGGATAGGTGAGAAAACACTTCTAAAAGACTTTTCCTCTCCCTCCTCCTTACTCCAGTGTTTTAGTCTTGGCTTTTGACTTTTTGACTTAAAGTTATTTGTGTACAAGTACATTTTGGTGTATTGAAGAACCCACTTTTGGCCAGTGAGGGATGATGGTTGTAGGGCAACAAGTCCTTTAATGCTCACAGCTGCTTCATGCCCGTGGCCAGCAGACAGTGCCCCACAAAAGATTGATCAGGGACCATTAAAGTGAGAATTGCCAACTGGAGCCTCAGATCCCTCAATTAACCAACACCTCCTGTTGCTGCCCTGTCAATACTGAGGTCTCCATCTGATAAAAGTCACACCCTGTGTTAACACAGGGCCCTTTCCACTGGCAGATCTGAGGAAAGAGAAGTCCATAAGATCTGGCTACACAACTCAAATTAAAGCTCTGAAGCCCCTATGTGATGTAGTAGTTGGGGTGCCAGATCAGTGTTAGGGGCTGGGGCCTCACAGTGCTGCAATTCACTGCTTGGCCTTACAAACACAGTCTTAAAAGGCAGGAAGGTCTAGTGTTTGTCCCTGTACCTTTTAAATAATCAGAGGGCACCTCCTGTCATCCTGCATGTTCTTGATTTAGCACTACCCTGTGTACAAAATCGCACTCTGAAGCTATTCTGCTTTATAATTGAGACTGCACAGAGTTGCTTTCCAGAACAAATTCAGAGAGTGATGTCAGGAGACTGAAAGGATTCAGCAGGCAGGAGGTGCTGACAAATGCTCAGGATGCTCTGGGTACTTTGCAGGTAGTGCAGGGGCTTGGGGAGAACAGCTTCAGTGAGAAATGTCAGAGCTGGCCTGGCCAACACTTCCACAGTTATTGGTGCAAAAATGCTTTTTTGCCTCAAGTGATGAGAATTCTGTTTCTACAAATGAACAAACAAGAAGAAAAGCAACCCAGAGCTGAGGTCCTGTGCTCTGCAGCACAAAGGGAGACAGTGGTGCCAGCAGGCAAAACCTGAACTTGAGCTTCAGCTGAGGGAGGGGGAAGAGTTCAACCCTTCCTTCCTAAAATCTCACTGGAAATATTCTCTTTTAGCCTCAAGTGAGTAACTTTGGCATTCAAGAAGTGATTTACTATCCTTTGGATAACTCTGACACAGAAATTCAAGCACTGAAGACTTTAACATGTCTTCTGCCAAGAGTCCTAATAAATTATTATTAAATACTTAGTGTGGTGTCTTGATTGGTAATCAGCAGTGAGATTAAGGGCAATTCTGTTACACAGTAAAACTTTCAGAACAATTTTTTTCATGATAATTTGAGCCTCTTCAGGCTCTGGCTTCAAACAGTAACTATCACAACCAAACTCCCCTGGAGTCAATGAAATGTGGAGCAAAAGCAGTTTTGGAACCTGAAACAGAAATAACTTCATTTTTAGAATACCATTGTAGCTATGTGAGAGTTCAAGGTGTGAATTGAGATGAGCACACTTAAATCTTGCCTTTGTAAACAACAGGACAAAATAAAGATTGATTGTCATTGTTGGCTTTGTTTAAAGAGAAAAATAACACATGACTTGAAAATTTGTGAGGTTTTCCATGAACTGGAGGCTTGCAGCTGAGGTCAGGGAGATCCTTATGATAAAGCTGGGACATAACTGGATTATGGTGTGGAAGTACCTATTATCAATAACAGTTTGGGGAGAGGTTTTTTCCTCCCAATAGGAGGCAAAGCTATTTAAGAACTCCTTTCAGTGCTGTGGGTGGAAGCTAAAGGCCAGAAATGGGGTGCACAGTTTAAATACTGAATTTAGCAGCTCATATCATTGGTCTGTGAGGTTGCAGATCTCTAAAAACCCAGAAATTCAGAGATGAAGAAGAGAGACTGGAGAAAGATGCAGATAAGGGCACAGTGGGAGGAAAGAGATCTCATCAGGAAAGGATGGGTAAAACTGGAGGGAATGGGATAATTTGATTAGGGAATGAAGGAAAGGGTTCCTGTTAGAGAGGTGTGGCAGCCCAGAAAATGCAGCTGACTGCAGCCAAGGGGGTGATGCCCTCCTAAAAGCAAAGTTCCTCCTTGCAGTCAGCTCCAAGTGAGTAGTTGTAGAATAAATTTGGTTTCATTTAGCATTTCCATCCACAAAAAGGAGTTCAAACCAGAAAGCCCATGTTCCTGATCCTTAGCTCTTCTGTAAACGTAAACTTCAAATAAGTTGGATGTATTTGTTGTTTTGCATCTTCTTGAACAGGATATTAAAAACCAAAAAGCCTTCAAGTCATCACTAAATAATTTTTTTTCACAGCAGGACAAGGGCATCTGGCGCTCAGTGCCCCAGCCTGCAGCCCTCCATGGCACCATTACTTGGGAATCAATTATCCCTTCCTCCCCTCACTCCCATTCACACATGTGGAAGAAAGGCAATAGCAAGGCTGAAATAAATAAACAAAAGTTGCTGTTTGGTGGCTGCTGAAATTTATAGAGGGTCACATTATCTACAGCTCAGCAGCTGTTTTCACCTCCTGTTAGCCTGAAAGAAATATTATTTTGGGCTGGCAGAAAATATCTACAGAGAAGTGATGGGCTGAAGGAGGGAGGAACAATAAAATTATCTGTGGACTTGAGCAGCAGCTTCCCCTCTTACTGAGGCCCTGGAAGGAAGTTTGACATTGCTAACTTCTCTTCATATTACAATCTCCCCATATAGGAATCTTCATTTAAAAGTGATAGCTTCTTTCACAAGAAGAACAGGTCATTTTAAGAAAAAAACAGCCCAAACCCTGTACTGTAAAAATGTGATGCTTCTTCAGCATGCTGCTGCATCCAGCTAGTAAATCAGGGAGCTGCTTAAAGCTGCACAGCTTCTGCAGACTATGAAAAATTCCCCCCCACTTTGACAAAATGAGAGAGAAATCAATATTAAATCTGCTGTAGCATCCCTTGTAATAACACTATAGAACCCCTAAAGTTACAGGGAATTCAATGGCTTTGCAAAAATTACTTGTACTCCTGAACTTGTGCTGCAGTGACAAAGTGGGCAGTGAAATTAGAGTGGCACGTCTACCAATCTACCTCAGGGAAGTTTTTCTTTCCTCAGCCCCACTCTTTTCCACCATCCTCACATCCTTCTTTTTGGCAGGGCTCTCTGCTAACATTGTTCCTGAAAAACAGCCTCCCTCAGCAGCTGCTGTAAAAAACTTCCAACTTGTGTTGAACTGCCTCTTGCAGATCAATTTAAAGAATATAAAATCTGATCTCACTGCTGCTTTAAACAGACAAAACTGGCCTTTATGTTTGAGAACCTCATTAAGAACCAGCTTTTAAGTGGACAGAGTGAAATTGTGATCTTGTGCCGCAGGGGGCAGAAATGGGAATTCAACAGTGGTGCTTCATTACTGGTATGAGAGGAGCTGCTGTGGACAACTCCTCTTTCTGCTCCCTGCTCTCAGCTGAACTCTTGGGCTGCCCCACATGTGGAAGGCTCAATTCTTGCAGGCAACAGAATTAAAATAATTCTGGAACTGAGAAAGGGCAGCTTCACCCTTTCTGGTATCCATTTGTTCATTCCTTCCATGCCTGAAAAGCCTGCTGAAGAAATCAACCTGCAAGGAGGAAAAAACCCAAACCTGTGGTACCCTTGAGCCGTGAAACCAAGAGGCATGTGGAGTCTCTTAGCACAGGTGATACTTACAGGTATGTCTGCTTGAACAAAAGGTTGGTGGGTTTTTCATTGACATGGTACAGAGGAAATGGATCAAATCCACCAATGAAATCAACTGAAAAAAAATCGAAACTCAAATAAACAAACAAACGTGGCCAGAAAGTTGAAAGAAAATGAAAGAAAGCGTTGGCGCATGCCATGGCATAAACACAAAAATTAGTGACAGAACAGAAAAGTGATTCTTTTCAGGTATGGATTTCTGGGATCTCCTGGGATGGGCAAGCATGCCAAAGAGGAAATTGAGCCAACACAAAACTTAAAGCAGAGCTAACGAAAGACTCTAGAAAAGCCTCCCTGGGTATTGCCACTGGGCTGTGGCTGCGCACGAGCGGAGCAGACAAAGCCGGAGCTGCTCGGCGCGGGGCGAGGGGAGCAAGCCAGGGAACGGCTCCTGAGCCAATGCCAGGGACAAGTCGGCAGCACAGCACACCCCGTGAGGGTTCTACACTCAAGGGGGAATTTTCTTGCCCCACTTGTCTTTCCTGCAAGACAGCAGCAGCTTTGGAAAACTGCAACCACCTCATTATCTCCAGCTCTGGTATTTTTCACGTCCCCTCTGCCAAGTGAATTTCTTTTAATTGTGCAGGAACAGGAACAATGGTTCCCTTCTCCAGTGGGCACAGAAGGGCAGCGTAACTCAGTGGGGAGAGTTCCAAGTGACAATTCCCTCAGTAACCAGGGAAGAATTTTCCAAGGTTGTCTCAGTTCCCTGGACTTTAGGCCAAGCCTGCAGCACAGAGCTGGCCAGCACAGTCAGGGCAGGAGGGGTGTGAGGTGCTCTGATTTGTGACTGACCTCGCAGGCCTTGCAAAACCCTTCAAAAAAGATCCAGTTTGGATCAATTTTTGATGCCAAGTTAGCACATTTTGTATGGAAGTGTGAAAACCATCCTGTCCGACTGCCATTCAAAAATAACTGGAGAGTTTTATTAACTATTTAAGTGCCTATTCTTTTTTCTTTCCTGAAGGTGGCACTATTATTTTAAATTTAAGCTGAAGAGGTTTGAGGTTTTTTTACTGATCAAATAATAGAAAAAAAATTCACTAGTATACTAGATGTGAAAAAAACCCAATCTTCTTAAAATATATTTAGAAATCTAAGGACAATTGATTCTAAAAAATTCCATCTTCATGGAGAGCTTAATGCTGATACTGCAATTTTGAGACAACTGAGAGGTAATGGACGAAATCTGCAGAGGTTCTAAGTTAATTGTGAGGATAATTACCAAAGAGTTTCAGTGAAACTTTATCTCTTCTCAGCCACTTCTGAAAGTGTTTGAGTATTCTAAAATCAAAACAGGCTGCAATAAAAAAAAAAAATCAAGATACTAACTTTATTACCTCAGTTGTGGAATGTCTAAATTGGGAAACCTTAAAGAACTGCAATTTTCAGTATCTAGTATCTTGAACAAACACAAGTCTTATCATGTGAGCACCCAAGAGTGAGGGCACTCAAAATCCAAGACACTTAAAAAAAATCTCAAGTGTGGTTCCTTGTGATTCAATACATTGCATTAGCACATCTAAAATATTCTTGCCCACAATTCAACATTAGTAGATCCCTACTGCTGTGTTTTCTCATGAAAATCACGTTAGCATAAGCTTCCTGATTAATGTGCCTCAGCACTTATAATTACTTCATGCTGCATATCAAAGCAACATTTAAAGGAAACCACAAATGGAAGAGAAAATTAAAACACAGCTCAAATTTATTCAGGTCACTGGAAGGATCTACCTCTGTGAGTGTGAAATATTGATGGTTTGTCATTGTTAATTATTCAAGCTGGCATTTTAACTCCAAACTGGGAAACTGGGAGGGAAAGTGAATTTGTTAGTAGGGAAAAAAAAATACATATCCTGAAATTAACAGCTCTGTGTTTCCTAGATAAAGCTTCCTTCCATGTTGTTGCCTCTCCTAACAGATCCCTACTATAAAAATGAGTTCTGTAAAGTTACTGCTTTACAATATTCAGCAGGGGCTCAGAACTGGAGCTATTTAGCTAATAGAAGAGCTACAGCCTAATTTAAAAAATATTACTATAATGTAGCACCTTCTCTAAGTGCACTGCCAAGCTCTAAAGAAATGATCAATAAAGCCAGGAGAATGAGTTCAGCCAGGAAGGAAGGAAGAAAGAAACATAAGGACAAGGCAGATAAGTAATGCATCTCCTCTCGCTCCTATGAAAACACATTCTTCACATACTTTCAAGTATTCAGTTCAAAGCTGTTGTTTTCCAGCTCTCCTCCATGCCAGCTGCTCTTTAAAACAGCAAAGCTACTTGCACAAACCTAATCAATGCCTTAAAAGAATTGATAGTTGGATGTAAATCCTTTGGATGAAATCCTTTGCTGGAGAAAGCTGGCCTAGACCCAAGACATTGCCAAAAAAAAAATCTAACTTTGCATTTATTTTAACTCTATGCATAATTTTTTTTTTCCTGTTTGTTAAATTATTGGTCTCAAAAGGAGTTTTAGAGAAGCAAAAATAATCCAGGATGTGTTGGATACCTGCACAGGTCCCATAGACCTTTGAGTTTTTACCCTGACACGTGTCAGTGACTGATTGTCACTGAAGAGATTTGTGTACCCAACACGAGCGAGTTGGCTCCCTCCTTCTCCTTGTAATTCAAACACAGCACTTCCTCTGCTCTTAAATTAAGTGGTCAGATTGGTTCTTGGCAAGAACTCTCATGATCTGCTTCATCCTCAGCTTGTGGCACATGAGACTCAGCAGGTCTCCCACTTGAGCCCTGGGCTGAAAGCTTTGTTGTAGGTGCTTTTAATCTCAGCAGTAATATTTCAGAACCATTATTCTCAGGCTATATGAGCTTGAGAACAGAAGCAGCTGCCCAGTTTCTCTAAAGCTTAGTTCAGCTGAGAAGCCAGGCCCAAGCTCATTTTGTGCTCTAAGTGTAGCAGAATTACAGCAACTAACACAGAGTGACATGGGGAAAAAAAACCCCTTACAGTAAAAATAGCTGATCCTTGAGGGGTACTTAGTGCCATAACCCACAGAGGCAGAGATGGAAAGAAGTCTAATGGCAGCTCAGTCCTGACAGACAAACATCTGAGAGAGAAATAAAATTTACTAAGCAAGAGATCTGTTGATAAATACTTACAGCTGTCTTCTTCTTCTGTAAAAACACTAACCACGTAACAAGCGTACACAAAGCCCACCAGCTGGAAAAGAGAGAGAATAAATCATTTTAGCATCAGCCAGTGTGAGCCTGGTCAGAACCCACTGGGCACAACTTCA
Organism: Chaetops frenatus; assembly: GCA_013400775.1. NCBI lineage: Eukaryota > Metazoa > Chordata > Aves > Passeriformes > Picathartidae > Chaetops > Chaetops frenatus. Next base: position 80,520 of record VZTR01012658.1, read on the forward strand.
ACAGGCACTATTTACACTCAGCTTGGCAGCATTTCTGTAACTGTGGAGCCAAGCCCTGTTTGTTGTAGGCAGGGGGGCAGGTGTGGGTGTCAGGGAAGGCACTGATGGAGCACACCCAAGACTTGAGAAGGAAAACTTGCAAGACCCATCCTCACCTTCAGTTGCTTGAATGATTGGCAAGAGCATGGGCTGGCTTTGTTGAAACTGAAACTACTGTGCTGAGTTAACTGTGTGTAAGAGGTGATGGGGATACAGGAGAGGGCCTTGTTGGATAGACAGCAATGTACAGGAGAGACACAGAGTTTCAATGACAAGAACTCATCAGCTCAGCATTCCTGTCATATGGGGTAAATTACCAATTACAGGTGAGTAGTTTTCATGCAGATGAGATAGAAAAGTAGTTAACGATAAAAATGGTGCTGTACTGGCAGAAACGTTCAGAGTCACCAAAATCTTTAGTAACTCAGTAGTTTGCAGAAGCTCTAAAGCATCAGAGCTGCCTCCTTCAGCCTCTATATCAAGGTGTTCCTCAGCCTAAACAGAAAAACAAACTCCTGGTGCAATGGGAGTTAAGCATTCCAGATGCAGCAGGGGCTTATTTTGCTTTGCCTTCTTCCTGTTAATCAAATATCCTCCCCATCCTTCATTTTACATCTTTACATAACACCCCACTTAGCAAGATCCTGGCTGACAGTAACTGTGTTAGTAAAGTTATTGTGAGGCATAATTGTTTTCCACTGTGAACTCAATTCCTGGGAACAAGAGTCAGCCTGTAACACACAGTGACTCACTCCAAGTGGGGACAGAATGATGCATGAGAGGGCTTGAAAAGTAGAGTCCATTCATTTTTAATATGACAGAAAAATACATCACACCCAAAAACAAAAGGCAAGATAATGAGATTTCTGCTGGGGAGTTATACAACATTTGTGGTTCCTCCAGCTCTCCCTGACAAAACACGCCATGCTGGGAGGAAATGGAATGTTTTTGTAGTATCACTAAACCCTGTTTTTCCTTGAAGTTTATTCTATAATCATCTGAAAGAGAAGGCAGCTGACTCCTTTCCTGCTGGGTGAGCCTTATGGGAGCACACCCCAGAACCTCAGTGGAGGGAGGGTAGCTCTGGGGACTCCCTCATTCCTCTGCTGGGCATTTCTGAAACCAAGGCTGCTTCAGGCTAAGCTCCTGTGAGCTACAAGGAAAAATAAACCCTCTGGCCACATGCAATGGCCAATCTGCTTGTACCTGCTGCCTTTTAGAACTGTCTCAGAGTAGAACTATTACTGTTTATAGGTAAACAAATCAAAACCAGCCAGAGATTTTTCCTCTCTCCTATTGCTTGTACTGTGATAACACAAAACCTGGAGATTGTTTTTGTTTTCCTTAAGTTTGTGGCAGTTTTTGGGCAGGTCAGAGCAATGCAGCTGGGGAGGGGTCTGGAGCACAGGTTTGATGAGGAATAGCTGAGGGGGCTCAGGAGAAAAGAGGCTGAGGAAGGACCTTAGTGCTCCCTACGACTCCCTGGAAGGAGTTTGTATCCAGGTGATGGTTGGTCTCTTCTCCCAAGAAACAAGCAGACAACAGGAAATGGCTTCAAGTTGTGCCAGGGGAGGTTTAGATTGGATATTGAGGAATATTTCATAATTGAAAGAGTTGTCTAGCCCTGGTACAGGCTGCCCAGGGCAGTGGTGGAATCCCCACCCCTGGAGAGGTTTAAAAGACAAGCAGATGTGGCACCTGGGGCCAGGTTTAGCAGTGGCCTTGGCAGTGCTGGGAACCCTGATCTCGGACAGCTTTCCCAAGCCCAAGGATGGCGGGGCTCCGGCCCGGCCCGGGCTCTGGCCGTGGTGCTGAAGCCCCGGGGCCGCTCCCCGAGCCGGCACCACCCGCTCATCCCCGGCCTGCGGGACCCGGCCCGGACGCTCTGGGGAAAACAGGAGCGCTTCCTGCAGGCCCCAGCACTCCAAGAGATGTCCGGCCGCACACCCTGGCCTCCAGCTTAAAGGCGTTTGAACCCAGTAAGGAATTCGGAGTGTGGTCACACACACCCTCTGTACTTGCTCTAGCATTTTTATAGTTGGAAGATCCAGCCTTTTACATCCGGTCAAATCATGCAATTTTGCATACACACAAATATCCAGGAAAAAAGGAGACACGAAAAAGGGAGAGAACTGGATGACTGCTTTCAGACAAGGTCTGAGGGAGAAAGGAAAGATGCATCCTGAACACACACCCTGATTCCAAGGGAACTCTAGGACAGTTTTCTCCCTCCCCAGCTTTCCCAACCTCTCAGAGCAGGAACTCTGGGTTAACGACCATGCAAAGTGGCAGCCCTAAATCCACTCACTGTTATTACACTCTATAACAGATAGACACAAATCTTACGTGGTACCTGTGCCAGGAAACTCCTGATAGAATTAACACTGAAAATGATTTACCTGGACAGTTTATGGGCAGAGTTGGGAGCAATTATCAGCTGTACTGTCACAGCAAACCTGATAAAGCTCTGGGCATTGTTCACGGTTCAGAAGCACCAAGCAATGTGATTGACTTGGGAAGTTTATTTTGCACAGAAATTAATGCCCCATAACCCTCAACCATCATTCTGCTCACCCCGTATGTTTTTCACTTTATGACTAAGGTGACTTTTTGCATTCAGAAAAAACAAACAAACCAACTAAAAACTGATCAATTAAGTGAACTTTCCTAAATCTCTAATTCCAGCTCCATTGGAGTGGAGGGTTTTCTTTTTTGATTCCTTCCATCTCCTGGCTTTGTTTCAAAATCATCTGCTTAGTGTTTAAAATTTACTTTTTATTGACTTTATAATCCATTCCTTCTTTAGAAGAGTTTCATCAATAAAAAACCTTGTTTTTTTAATGGAACTTTTTATTCAAAGAAGCTTTATATTGTGATCTGGCCAGAACAGGAGAGTTTCACTGGCAAGGGGGGAAGAGATGTTTAAAATAAATATGAATTCCAGTTTTTTATGTGCTGACCTAAACTGTAATTAAATACTCTAAATGATTCATCTGTAATTAAATAACCTCAAATTAAATAATCCCAAGGATTAACTGAACTCACGGGAATCCCCAAGTCTCACCTTTGGAATAAATTATGAATGAAATACAGCTAAGGAGGAGAAATTCCCCTCCCTTTGTCCAGTCCTTTCCCCTGGAAGAGTCTGCTGGAGTGTGGAATGAGCAGACTCCAAGAGACACCAGCAATTCCCCTCTGACTGCATCTGTGATAATGATATGTCAAGCCCCCAAACATCACCCAGTTTATCAGCAATTAACACAGAACACAAAGCTTCACAGACTCCAACGATTTGGAATAATTTCACCCTTGCTCCAAGTGCCATCCTGGTTACTGATTTCAATACAAAGGAGATGTTTAAGCTCTGTATCCCAGGGAAACACCAATAATTCTTGGATCTTTGCAAATTACATTGGGGAGCTGGAAGAGGAGGGGAAACGTCAGTGATGTAAAATGACACTAAGCCATTGCTCTAATTCCCCAAAGAATGTTCTAGGGCTTTAGCCTCTGCTGCTGTTTCTCTGCTTGTTCTGCATGTGCAGTACCAGCTTTCTCCAAGCTGCAGAGGGATCCGATTAAGCCTTTTCTTAGGAACACATGTTGAGGGCAGGTGTGTTCTGTCAGCCTGGGAACCACATGCTGCCCCGCAAGAGAGGACAGAGCTGCGGTGCCCCCAGCACTCTGCAGGCAAACAAACAGAGTGGGAAAGACAGGAAGAGACAAGTGTGCCCCAAAGGAACGAGGGAAATATATGGCTGAGCACCCCCCTGCCCCTCAGTCCTCTGAAGTTAACTTTTTAATAGAGAGTTGAAAACTGTTCATAAAACAGCAGCGTTGAATGAAGGCACTGGCGTCAGACACAGTAAATTAGAGAAAAACCTGGAGAAAGGGACCACCTGGCTGCTAGTGTGCAGAACACACAGAGGATGGGGAGGCAAATTTTAGGAGCTACTGTTACTTGTGTAAGATCTTAGTTGTAGTTTACCTCTGTCCTAGTGAAGATTCTCCAAATCTTCTCTCCATAGACAAACTTGCCACTGCTTTTTCCACCACAGAGAAGAGGTGCAAGGTCTCTTTTTTCAGGGCAGGTGCATTCTAGGTTTCACTTCTAATCAGAGCTAATGAAGTGTGAACACTGTCATCAGTGCAAGAGGGAGAAATGAAGAGAATTCTGCTATGAGAAAGCAAAATTCCAGCTTATGAAAGAGCTATTGTGACCAGATAGCCAAAGAGAGGCAATCAAAATCCTTTAATTCCGTGACCCTCTTTACTCTTTGGATGCAATTACAACCACTGAAAATCTACCTTCTGCCAAGAGCAAGGCATCTCTTGTGCCTTGGTTCTCATATAACATCTGCTGTCAGGGCTTGCATTGCTGCCTTCCTGGGAACCTTCCAACCTGTCAGTCTGAGTGAAAACAACAGACAGGCAGGCAGTGAGTCCTGGCGGCTGGGAAGACATTTCCAATTCCTACCCCATTCAGTGGAGCCTCAGGAAAAGCCCAACCCTCCCCACTCCCAGAAGTACCATATGGACAGCCCAGAGCTATGCCAGGTATTTCAGAACTGGGAATCACTCCTCTCCCTGCTGGCTGGTGAGCTGGGGACGTGCAAGATGAATCCTTGCTAAGGCAAAAACAAAGCAGATTCCTATCTTGAAAAAGCAGTTGCTGCTACATTTCCTATCTGGGTTGGTAGGAATTATCTCTACAGTTCATTTCTACACCAGTAAAGACTTTTTAAAGATGTTGACACAATACGCTTTTTCCTCTGATGTGTTTTGTGCTCAGGCATTGAGAAAGATTTTCATACTAGGTCCTACAGCAACTTGTATCATGTGTGGTGACTAATATAGCCAAGTTTGATTGCATTCCAGATTAAAGGAATTGCTTTTGCCTTCAAGGAGTACAGACAAGCTCTCAGCAAAAGCAGACTGAGACCTTATGTATCCTCAAATGTATGCCCAGGAGCAGGATGATATAATCAGCAGGAGCCAAGATGACAGCCAACACTGTGCTCACCATATGGGTCCAGGTTTGCTTTCCCTCTCCTTTGGCATGCAAGACTGAATTCAGGGAGCCTTGCCCCAAGTACACAACATTGCAGTACAGTCCCTCAATAGTCTCAAGGAACTGGAACTTCCAGAAAAACAAAAATAAAGTGCTCACAGTTGGGCACTGCATATTCAAACAGCATGGATTTCACAGTGCTGTATCTGGGGTGAAAACCAAACAAAGCAGAACACACACCCCCACCACAAAACTCCTAAAAACCATTAGACAAAGCAAAACCAAACTCCTGAAAGCACAGTTTTGCCTTTCCCTTGCCCTTCCTAACATGGAACTGACTATTCTGGTCTCAGACAAGGAAGGAGCTAGGTCATGTCTCTTGCTGCATCCCCTGAGCCTTCGAGTTGCTGGTTGTGTTTTTGTACTATTGATCTGTCCCTGGCTGGCTGCAGCACTGTACCTGCCAGCACTCTGGGGACAGCTGCCCGTAATAAAACCTGCCTCAAAGTGAGATAGAGAGAACAGAAAAAGATACTGGCAGGGATCAAAGAGTTTGACCCTCAGACACTAAAAATGGAGAGAACTGGCTGACTGCTTTCAGGCAAGGTCTGAGGGAGAAAGAAGACTTGCTTTTTGCCTGACCTTAAAGCAGAGGGGAAAGCTCCATTTCTCCCACTACATGACAAAATTACATGAGCATTTCAGAGCCAGCAGCAGTTACAGACCTGCGGCCTCAATACTCTGCTTTTATTACAGAACAAGTAGAAATTTAGTTCACTGCATAGCTCAGCCCATATGGATTTCTTGCCTATAAGCATTTTAACCCCATTTCCAGGTTTTAGGATTCAAAAATTTATTGCACCTTAAATCTTAGGGAGGAAGAGAGAGAAAATATTTCCCTAAATCCTATTTTGCCTTATATTTCCCTCCTGTCTCCCCATCTGGCCCTTAGTGGTGTTTTGCAGATGCACAGAGAATTTTGTCATGTGCCTTTGGGAAAAAGCAAAGGAAAAGCCACTGCCAGAGACAGAGTCCAATGTATCAATGTGATCACTTAGCCCAGGGCCACATGCTTAAGTCAGTAGCCAAAAAACTGAGATCTGCTCCAAACAAACTCAGGGTCCTTTGTTGCCTCAGCCTCTAGCCCAGAGCACAGGGGCTGTGCCAGCTCAGGAGTTCAGGAAGGATGCTCAGAGTGAGAAACCTCTGTGCTTTAAAAAGGGATGTTCTGACTGCAAAGTCAGTCCTTGTTTCACCAAACTCAGGCACAGCACCAACCCTGTTCCACCTAACAGAGAGCACTCTAAAACACTCCAGGATCTGTTCTCCTGGACACACAGGTTTGCCTTTCCCACACACAGGCATGGGAGCAACTCAGACAGATCTGTGCAGATCATTTTCCCCAAAGGAGAACTGATGGAATATTAACAGCCAGCACACATGCCAGGGAGCCCATCCAACTCAGGAAACAGGAGCTTCTGCCTCTGCCTCTTCTCTGTGACATGGCAAGAAAGGGGGCTGAGCCTTCCCCCATCCCTGCAGTTCACTGGGTCACACAGATCATTCCAGCTCATAGGAAATGTAGGATCAGGACAGTGGAAAGTTGTACCAAAAACATGCAGAGAAGCACTTGGCACTCCAGAAACCTGAAAAGTCTCTATTTGTTATCCTTCAGCATTTAAACACGGCAAGTAGCCTTTCTTTTTTTGAAGCCAAAACTGAAAGCCAAAACTTGAATGATTCCCCAGTTCGCGTTTGTAACTAAAGCCATTAACCCCAAAGTAACAACCCAAAGCAGATTAGAGAGCTGAACTACAAAATGCAAGAGCACCACTGAAGTGAGGGGCACAATGGACATTTTGTTTCAGTTAATTTCACAGAAAAGTAAGAAGCAATTAATAGTGAATGTTAAGGACACTGCATTTTTGCAGAGTATTTTCAAAAGCCTGAGGAAGAGTCTGATGGGGAAAGGAGTGGATGAAAACATTTAGTGAATGTATCTTGGGTATCAGCAGAAGGAAAATGTGCTTCTTACTGCCTCCTGAAAGTTTATTTAGTTTTCTGGAGATTCTTCACAGCAAATGTGCAAGTATGTGCTCCACCAGCCATCACTGAGTCATGGGGAGTAAGAGCACTTCTTCATAGAAATATGGAATTGTTAAGGTTGGAAGAAGCCTTTTAAGACCAAGTCAGTCATCAGCCCAGCATCACCACCGTGTTCATCACTAAACCATGTCCTCAAGTACCATATCCACACATTTTTGGAACACTTCCAGATGTGGTGACTCCACCATTTCCCTGAGCAGTCTGTTCCAGTGCTTTACAACACCTTCTGTGCAGAAATTGTCCCCAATATCCAAACTAAATCTCCCAATTTGAATGGTGCAATTTGATGCCATTTCCTCTTGTCCTGTCAAAACTTTTTCTCTTGACCCTCCTCCAGAAGGGTCTCTGTCCTTGTCAAAACATGAATTCCCACACCCCAACAGGGACTCAGAACCATTAGTTATTGTATGGTTGCACAGATGAATTACTTCAGGCATCAGGTTGCTGATACCCATTTCCAACTCTTTCAAGCAGTATTTTTTTTTGTAAAAGAGAACAGGAGAATGATCAAACAAAACACATCCACAGATGGCTTTTGCAACCAGACGATACAAAAAGTGGTGAAAAACACAAGCCAACCTCTGTGCCTGGGGAAAAAGCCAAAACCAAACAAGATCTCCTGAGGAGCTGCTGGCCCTCAGTGAGGCACTCACCGCGATGAGGATCTGGAAGGAGCTGTGCATGACCTCGATGTAGCGGTACTCCAGGGCACAGCCAATGACAGAGATGTAGGAGTGGTTATCCAGCCCCTTGAGGTCAGACATTGAAGCCTCCTTCCTTACACAGCCAGGGCCATTTTCACTCCACCAGGATTGGTGCCGGGAGATGTTGAAGGTCAGGAGTTCACTGTCCTAAGGGGAAAAGTTGCAGAGAGGTCCCCATTTACTCTGAGGGTGTCAGATATGCTGTCAGATGGAGGTCGTACTAAATCAATGGAAAACAAAGTTTCTGAGATCCCCACTCTCAAAAAATGCTAGCACAGATCAAAGCACATTGGCTAGATATTCCTTCATAGAATTATGGAATGGTTTGGGTTGGAAGGGACCTTAAAGAACCTCCCACTATCCCAGGTTGCTCCAAGCTCCATCCAACCTGGTCTTGGACACTTCCAGGGATGGGGAAGGCACAGCTTCTCTGGGCACCCTGTGCCAGGGCCTCACCCGCCTCATAGGGAAGAATTTCCTCCTATTATCTAATGTAAACATATTTCCCAGGCAGGCTGCTGTGCTGAGAACCATTCCTGAGGCAGCCCTGCAACAAATCTATTTCACCATCCTGTAGCACAGTTTGGACACAGGCTGCAGACCCAAGAACTTTTTGGTAGTGGTTTTTTCACCCAGAAAAGAATCCTCAAGTTTTGGGTTTGGGAGATGAACCTTGCAACTCTAGAGGGAAAAGGTAAACAAGGCAGCACTAAGTGCCCGGCCAGGCTCTTCCCAGCATGGGAATCCACACAAACAACTGAAAATACAAACTTCATAACCCCAAAGTGAGTTTTAAAACACAACAGATCTTCCTCTCCTCCTAGCTTTTAACACGTCTGACCATTTTTGCCTGATTTCCTTCCACATTCTTCACATCTGGTGCTTCTGCATTTCCTGTCAGCCCCAGGTCAGCCTACCCAGCTGAGCTGACCTCATGGTGCTGACAGCAGCTTCTTGCAAAAACCTCCCCTGCAATTCCTTATCAACTTTACCTCGAGAGGCTTTTTGTTTTGCTCCCCTGTCTTTGCAACTTAAATAAGTTAAACCAGTTGATGGGGTTACAGAGTGAAATGCCCCTCAGGGCTTTCGTGGGCAGCCAGATGCTTATTTAAAAATGACCACACTTGAAAAAAGAGTAGAATTTGTGGGAATACTCAGAAAAGCCTTGGGATTTTGAGCTTGCAGGACATGGCACAGTCCTCCTGTAGGTAAAAGATAAACTCAGGAGCAGCTGCATCCCTCCATGGATGAGTGCCAAGTGCTGGCTCCCCCGAAGCCCTCTCAGGTCACTTTGATGTAGAATCAACAATTCCTTTTGACCACCAAAAAAAAAAAAAAAAAAAAAAAAAAAAAAAAAAAAAAAAAAAAAANAAAGGCAATGGGATAATGGGATTGGAAGTTTTATTCTGAAGGATAGATTCAAAAATTTGAAGGCAGAGAATCTGTATCTCTACAGAGAGACATGAATGCTGGATATACATGTCACCTATCTATTACTAAAGGTTTTAGCAGCTATCCATAAACTATTTCACACTGCTCCTGCCAGGGCCCTACACAGTCCCAGGAGGAAAGCTGTGGCTCCCAGAACAGCAGCAGTCAGAGCTTGGGGTATTCACACTTCCCAGCATGGAAAACCTCACATGGCAGCTCCTTTGTGTCAGCTCCCTGTAGAGCCAAAAGCAAAAACAGATTCAGAGCAGCTTATCCAAGCCCCTGCTCCAAATTACCCTCCAGAGAGAGGGCCTGTCTCCACAGCCAACTCAGGAGCCAGGCCAGGCAGTCCTGCAGATATAGAACATGAACACAGAAAAGCATACCCAGGGCCAAACTCGAGCCACAGGGCCAGCAATCTGACTGCCAGCCAGAGACCCAGTGAACAGGCCCCAGCTGCCCCTCTCTGCACCTCGTGTGGGGACCCTCCACCCACCACAGACACCCCAAACCAGCCTGCAGAGCTGTTACTCCAATCTGCTGCAGGAAGCACGTGCTGAGAAATGTGGACAATGAAGTGAGAAGACAGCTGCCAAGCTCCTGACATAATCACCACAGCAGATGGCATGTGCTTTACAGGGGATGGAGGAGGGCACCGAGAGGGAGCGTGGCACTGGGGCAAAAACAGCAGGAATAGCAAAGACAATGGGGAAAACTCCATTAACACTTGGGGGTTTAGCCCTGTCCTGGGCTGCACCCTTCAGTGGCACACAGATAGCTCAGAAAGTCACCAAATCACAGCTTTTCTGCAAAGCTTGTTCTTTCCCCCCCAAGTTTGCATGTTATGAGGTTTATGAATTTTCCCCAGCCAAAGCCAGCCCTCCAAGTGGCTGGGCACTTCTCCCTGTCACAAGCCACTCCCTGCTTTGGTTGGAGAAAGAAACAATCATCTTTCTCAAAAACCAAAACAAACCCCCACAAACAAACAAATAAACAAACAAAAAACCCACCAAAACAACCAAGAAACCCCCCAGCTGAATTCCTGTTTCTTTGCCTGGGGCTCCCCCAATTAGCACAGAGCCAAAGCGGTTCCCCAGGGCACCACAGGATCTACTCTCAACCTCAGTCCCCAGGGCTTCCCTCTCCCAGCTCACAGATGGTGCCTTCCCAAACCTTCTGCCTCACTGATGCAGACAGACCCCTCAGTGTCTCCTCTGCTCCTTGCAGAGGCATCAGTGTGCGTTTTGCAAAGTCAGAAACAGGCTGCTTTCCTTCCAGAATCTCCCTTTTGTCAGCACCCAGAGATTTGGCTCTGGCTTAACTTTGCTGCAGAAGCTGAACTTGCTTGTAAATTCAGCCTGAAAAAGCAGAACAGGTGTGGCTGGAGGTGGGCAGATGGAGGAACAGGAGGTCCTAACCAGCACTCACTGCTTTTTGTTTACAATCACGCTCCAGCTCTGAGCAAAAAAGAAAAAAAAATTTAAAAGTTATACATTAGTGAAGAGCAGATTGGAAAAATTGGGCACATTTGGATTCTTAAAGTGCCACCAATGCCTTGAACTCATGAGCCTTCCATCTCACAGATATAAAGTGAATACTGACTGCACACAGGGATCAGGGGATGCCTCTGTGTTCAGAGACACCTTCCTGAACCAGCATCTGGCTGGAGCACAAGGGCAGCAGGAACAAGAGGGTCTCTAATGCAAAGCAGAGCAGTTCCTTTGCCCATGCCCCTGGCTGGATGCCCTCAGGGATACCTGTGTGATGGGGTACAATAAAAGAAGCACTCAAGAAAATCCTTTAATTGACCTCCCATTGCTCAGAGCTTGCTGGGAGACTACAAGAACAACCCCTGGATGCCTCCTGTGGTTTGCCAGCTTCGTTGTAAGAAGACAGCTGGAGAGAAGTGAAACCATGAATTAGAACAGCACAAAAAAATCAGGAGGAAAAGACCACAGTTTTAAGAAGGTTTAAGGGAACAGCTGTTTCCCAAAAGCTTTCTGCCATGCATTTGAAATCTAAACACACTGAAATGCTCCCAGAAGTGGAATGTGGGTTGGGAGATGTTAATCAGCCCCAGCAGTGAGGCAGCCCTGCTGCAGGGACAGGGATCTGTGTGTGCCTGACCCCCCTTGCCAGGGCTGTCTGTGCCTCTTTAACCTCCAGCCTGGAGGGAAACACCAGCCACGAGCAATCCCAGCTCCTTCTTGGGAGCACCTTGAAGGCCAGCCAAAAAATCACATCTCCCTCTGAAGTGCTGTAGCACCTGGCTGCCACCCCTTTGTCACCAGGGTGAGAGAGAAGACAACAGCACTGAAACCGCAGCACCTACATTTCACAGAGCCTGATTTCCCCACCGTGTCCCATGGGAAACTCACACCTACCTCCAACACCCACAGAGCCAGCTGCACTCCTTTGCTAAAATAGCTTCCTGAAAGCTGTTCTGAAATTATTTTCTAAGGGACACTATCAGAGGTGGTTTTATTTCTTCTTGTTAACAGCCGCCTGAACTGCCTCCCCCAAATTTCCTTAATTATCAGGCAAAACCACACTAGACAGCTCTGGAACAAACAGAACCTCATTTGGGAGCCACCAGAGCTTGACAGCAGAATCATTTTAAATCTTTTTAGATGGAAGCATTTCTTATTAAAATAGGAGATATAATGTTCATCTCTCAGTCCTGTGTTCTGAGTAGCTGCACCACCTTCAGAAACAGAGAAACTCTCCCAGTGTCTCTCAGTGGGCTTGTTGACAAAGCCACAGCATTGAAAAGCCAAATCCCAGGCTTCTAGGTTCTAAATTTAGGAGTTGAGGGACAGTTTTAAGTACACATGAATTTATCCATCTTCTTCACAGTATTTTAACCAGGTACAAAGCCATCCCAAGATGCCATCCAGATTCTCTGAAATACAAATAACCCCCATTTGACTCACAAGGGCTGCTTCCATTTCAAGAGGAGATTTAGACCACCATGGCTCTGGATTCAGATCAAAGCAGTGCACAGACACGAGAGAATATAACAGAAGGATAAAAAAAAAAAAAANCACCATTCAAGATGAATAACTCCAGAGGGAAAAGACAAAGGAATACATTGAAATACAGGACGCCAATTCCTCAAACCTCTCTGAACATTTCTCAAGTCCATGATGAAGAGTCAGTCAGCATGGCAGCTGGACAGACAGATGCTCAGATGTCTTAACAGCAGGATTTTAATAATTAACTCAGACTGAGGGGTTGCAGGAGGGATGCGTTTCACGCTCGAGTAGACAGGGAGAAGCTTAACATATTATTGCAAACACAGCCTGGAAACTGCAGAGAGCTCCCAGCAATTCACCTGCCCAAATGGCCAGATGGACACGGGGAAAAGAGGGAGATGGGACAGGAGGAGGAACAGCAACCTGGAAATTCGGCTGTGAGCCCCAGCACAGAGCAGTAGCACAGCACTTGGAGCTGCAAGTGTGCTCAGGAGTATGAGCAGAGCAAGGCAGCAATGCTGCCAAAGCTGCTCAGAGACACATCACCACCTCCCTGCCCGTGCTGAGAAGCAGCCCTGCAAATCCAGGTTGCTCCAGCACTCTCTGTTCACTGGTAGAACACTTCTAGGGAAGCTGGCACAGGCTACATGCCTGGGGAGGCCCTTCCAGCAGCAAGGGAAGTGCTTCCTTAGACACTCGTGCTGATCCACCTGTGTCTGGCTGCCCAAGGAAGTTCTGCTGGGCCATATTTCACACTCTTACTCCTGCTAAGAAAAGGTTCCAAGATAAAAAACTCTGGCAGGAGAGAAATACAGAAATCAGGTCAGTTTAGCTCTTCCAAGAAGTAGGGAATTCAGCAATCAGTAAAATGTATTTTCCTTTTCAGTAAAAAACTCAGTATAACTAGTGATTGGTGGCTGGTTAGTAATCAGTTGTAACTCCCCTGAGCAGGGCTGATCAGAACAGCATCCTCAGAGATTCCATGGCCAGGAGACATGGAATGGACATGCTGGAGCAACCTGGAGGGTAAAGGAACACCTCAGGAAATGTGAAAGACAGGAGCAAAGAGAGGGTGAGAAGTGGTGGCAGAAAATGGAATGGAGGAAAGAGGCAGCAGAGAACAATTCCTTGGTAAGGGAAGGCAAACAGCCAAATTGCACCTACCAGCCCTTACTCTGCTGATGACCTAAAGTTTATGATGACCTAAAGAGATTGTCTCAGCCCTTTGCCAAATCACTCATGGGCTGAAATGGGACTGTGGGGTCCCTGGTTTCTGTTCATTAAATCAGCCAGGCACCCAAAGCAAGGGGGGCACAAGAAAAATGTCTCTGCTCTTGTGAACAGCATTCCCTGCTCCCATCCTGTATTCCTTCACCACTGTGAAATCAGATCTAGGCAGTAGAGCACAAAGAATTATTTGCAATGAGTGCACATAACTCTTTCCTCATCTTTTCAATTCCCTGTGCTTTGCTTAAATTTGTTACATTGGAAAAAATGGAATCCTTTCCCTCCTTTCTCATCCCACTTGAGTTATCACCTGTCTCAGCTGCACTGGGCTGTCCTTACCAGGCACCAAGTTAACAAACTCCATTCTCTCGAGCTCCTTGCCCTTTCTGCAGTCTCTCACTGTAAATGAGCTGCTGACAGAGCCTGCCCTGGCAGGCTGCCCTTGTCAGAGCCCAGCAGGGTGAGTGCAGGGCTGGCAGGAATGCCACTCTCCCACTGCCCCAGCCTCACCAGGAATCACAGAGGAGCACCCCGAAGACCTTCTTCAGAGCTCTCAGCCCCTTAGGGGACTTGCACAACCCTATCCAAGCCCTCCCCAGTGTGTTCCTGCTTAGTCTAGGAGTTAATGAGTTAGTGTTTATCAGACCAGCTCCATCAGCCTCCCTCCACCAAAGCTCTTCTTCCAATATTTGCAATTTCCCAGGCTACTGCCGGGCTCAGGATGAGCTTTGACTTTTTATCAGGAGCAGAGGGCAGGGTCCTCCCGAGGGCCCTGGGGACACACAGAGGTACCTGCAGCCCTGCTGCCATCCACTCCTGCCTGACACTGCCCTGCCCTTGGCCAGCACATGCACATCCAAGCCCAGATGTCCTTCTGGGGTCTGATCCCACGGCTGAGAGCAGTCAAACCCCAGCTGGCTTTGGATCAGGTTTCCAGAGATGCAGCAGGAGAGCCCAGCCTGTGAAGCACCACAGAGTCCTATAGAAACCTCAGCTCCTGCTTCAGGTGGGTCTTTTGGTCTCTTGTGGAAGCGAAGATTTGTTTTGCCACTACAAAGACCCAAATTACTTCAGTGAAAGTGGAGGAGAATGGAAAGCAGCATCATTAGTTTTCCTTACAAAACAGCTTTTTAAAGTGAGAATAACTCATAAAGAACAGAGGCAAGACTGTCAACTACTTTGCTGCCAAACAAGCAGAAATTCTCTCTTGGTTTTGCTGGTTGCCATTAAATGAACTAATTTCTCATTGCAGTCCAAGAGGGAAGTCCATTGAGTCAGTAACAACTTACACTGCAGCCCAATTCTATAAAAAATGTCCCCAGGCACAAGTGTCACCCTGTGGGCTAAATAAAGCCTCTCTGTGTGCTGGCTTGGCTAAAATGAGCCCCAGCACAGAGCAAGGTTACCAGGTGAAGCTCCTCTGTGGTACAAAAAAGGGAGTTTGTGGTGCTGTTTGAATTGCAGAACAGCAACCTGACGTGTTGCAGGGCAGGCTGTGATCAGCAAACACGAGTATCCAGCTGGCTGGAAGCAAACATTGGCTGTCAGGGAAGCTCCCAGGGCATTTTATCAAGCCAACATTTTCTCTGCAGAAGAGATCATTTAAATAGTTACATAAAATTCTCTTTTTTAGTTGGTTGCAGCCAACACCGAGATCATCTCAGGCTGAGATTTCAGACTATGAATAATCACTCTTTTGGGCAAGAACTCCCTCAAAGTTTACAGACATAATTAAGAGGGGAAATGAAGATGAATTGAGACATTAGGAAGTTACATTTTCTTATCTGCAGAGGATTTAGGCTGCCACTCCTGACTTGCTGTAGGCTTGATAAAACCACAGGGCAATTCCAATTATGACTGCAACTCCAGTGCATGACCTGGGAATTTAGGCCAGATGTGCAGTGCTCTGAAATGAACCTGCATCCCAGAACCACTCTGAGTCTGCTGTGCTGCAGCAACACTCATAATTCATTGCTTCCAGCCCAGGCTTAATTTAGGGCCTGCCTCCCACTTTTATTATTTCTGACTCACCCCTCATTAGGCAGACAGCAATAGTCAGCTAATCTTGTCTTCCAAGAGCTTTGCATATTAACTCACAGCACCCTGGCCAGCAGCCATGAGTAACTACCACTGTACTTAAGAAGGAAGAATTGAGGCAGGGAAGCCACATCTTGAGGAGATGCACCAAATCCCTCTGGGGAGGGATGTTCCTTGTTCAGCAGAGAGAGAAGCCTCTCCCCAGAGGTACAACGGGAAATATTTTGCCTGGTGTGCCAACAACCAGGTGTTTTTCCCCGCTGCTGAAGTGCAGCAAGTCTTGAGAAGGACTGGGAGGCACAAAAATATCAAGAGCTGCTCAGGTGTAGAGTTCCAGCAAAGCCCTTGGTTCAGGTCAGCCCAGCCAGATCCTGCTGCAGCTTTTCCCTGGGACAGGCTGGCAGAAAGGCCACTCAGTGCTGCCCTCCCCTCCATCACACACCTTTGTGCCAAGGTGGTCTCAGATCCCAGGAGGATCAGCTGCCACCTGGTCACCTCCTAGCGCTCCGCAGCCACCTCTGCAACACTGCTGGGAACGGGCCCTCAAACCCCCTCTCGCCTCAGGATGCCTCTGCTGCCAGGCCTGCTCTCACCTTTGGAAATCAGATGCAGTTTGCCTGCTGTGAGGGCAGGGTTTATTCCAGCCACCGCCTGCACCAACCAGCCAAGAGCTCCAGAATTCAGTAGTGGCTCCTCCATTTCCCTTACCCCAGCAGTACTCTCCGTCCTGGCTAAAGCAGCCCTCTCCACAGGCAGGAGGGCAGGACTTGCTCCCAGGCAGCCCCCACCCCTCACCTCACCCATGCCAGCCCCCAACCCTGCCCACTCAGCTCCAGCCTCTTTGCTGCAAAGCTTGGGCACTCACCTTGGAGAGCCCTCCCACTTCCAAGTAAAAGCAGATGATGAAGATGTTCCAGGTGACCCAGACTGCAGTCCAGATGGCATACTGGGAGGGAATGGGGTTGGGGAGAGAGAAGCAATAAACATAAGGAAGTCACTGGCATCAGTGTATATCTATCTATCTATCTATCTACCTATCTATCCATCTAGGTACGCAGATATAGATGTATTTGTGCTCTAGCTGGGGGCAGTGGAATGCTCTGAGTCAGCACTGAAATCCTTTCTCTCTTCCCCTGCTTGTTTTCCATATTCAGATGCTCTCTTGCCTGATAGGACACACAGGGGCAGGAGTCTGGAGGGATGGAAGAGCTTCTGTGCTGCATTTATCCAACCCCTCTTTATCCAGCCCCTCATCCTCCCTCTGTGTTGGGCAGCATTTGAGCAGCCTTAGTGCCAGTAAGAATTACCTGAAACCTTCCAATTTTGGCACAAGCACAGCTCACTGACCAGTGCATTCCTGAGCACCTCCTGCTAAAACAGCGTGCCTGGTCTCCCAGGGGCTTTGCTCTGTCCCTCCCTGTCCCTCATGCCGCGCCGCATCCCCCCGGAGCACAGGCTGGGAACAAAGGGAGTCACTCACCACCACGATGTAGCGGGGTCTGTACTGGATGGTGCCGAACAGCCCCAGGATGACGATGATGATGTGCAGGAAGTTGGCGAGGATGGGGGCCCACTGGTATCCCAGGAAGTCAAACACTTGCCTCTCCAGCGCAGCGAGCTGGAAGGGAGAAGGACAAGGAGAGTTACAGCTCCTGCACCCACAGCGTTTGTTCTCAAGGCTTTGACAGAGCAAACCCCTGTGGCAGCTGAGGGTGAGACTCTGTTCCCAAAGCAATTTGCTGCCTTTAAGCCGAGTCAGTAGGACACAAGGCTTGTTCAGACATCCCCCTTCCCCTCTGCTCTCATCCCAGCTCCTCTGGTGGCTGAGCTCAGTGCTGTGTGGGGCATTCCTCTGTGGTGTGCAGCTTGGGGAGGTGGCTCTGGCAGAGGACAGGGGGGACCAGCAGGATGGTAACATCTTCAATGCTGAACGTGAAATACATTCACAAAGATGTCAGAGTAACTTTCTAGAGCTCATTTGTCAGAGCCATCAGAAACACTCCATCACTCCTGACACCTCCTATGTTTCTGCTCTCCAGCACACATCCATCAAAGTACGGGAGAGGAGGAAATTTGCTCCTCCACCTTTGCGCCTCAGAAAATGCTGCCACCAGTAAAGAAATTCTGCAAACACATCAGTTTCCCAGGACAGGCTGTGTTCCTCTCCAGTGCTAATAACATGGTTCAAGGCTAGTACTGTGCTCTAGACATAAAACTCCATTACTGTTGGAGAGCTGGGGCTGATTTTCAAACCATTTTTGCATAAAGACGTGCTTTTTACCTGTAGACATCATCTGTGTATCAGACAACATCTGGTCCCCGGGCTCTGAACCTCTGTGCAGCTGAAAGAGCACAAAGGACATGCAATTGCCTGCTGGCCTTTGCATGCCCACAGCCTTTAAATGATATATCTACAGGAGAAATCGTGAGTGCAGGGGGCAAAACCGTTAATGCAGGTTTTTCCCCCATGCCCAGCCTCACAGGGAGACATCTTCTCTTTTCTGGTCTTTATTAACACAGTGCAAGCCCCTCCACAGACCTGTGTCTTCCCTGTCAGTACGAGATTTGAAAGTATGTTTAATTACCACAGTAGGCAACTGGGATTGTATTACGACACTTCATATTTATTTTTGGCTATATAAATCATTACAGTTTACTATCGATGGTCAGTATTAATTTAACTCCTAATCAGGCATTAACCATGGGTAATCCTGGTCTGCTGTGTGTAATCAGCTATGTGACACCTTTTCCTGGCTGGGATCTAAGCAGCTGAGCTTCTGTGATGGCTTAAAGCATTTAAGGATGTGAGTGGCTGCAGATTCCTCCCAAGCCCCATGATGAGAGAAGCCACATCTATTAAATGGCCATAATTCCCCGTTCTTCCTGGCTCAGTGGGGAAATTGCCTTCACATCTCTCTTGGGCTAGGAAGGTATTGCAAATCCCAACACTACTTTGAAAGTTCAATAAAAATCTGTATTTCAAGGAAACCTGTGGTTAAGGGCAATCAGTCAGGGAGAGGGTAAGCAGCATTCCCTCTAGGGTATCTTATTCCCAAGCAAAGAGAGACAGAGAAATGAGGAAGGAATGGAGGCAGACACCAAACCTCTCGCTTCTGCCAAATAATCTTCCCTTCGAAGCAACACCCTGCTCTGACCCCTCGGAAGCCCCTGGGAGATGCTGTGGGGCGAGTGCTGCTCTCCTCAGAACAGCAGGTCTCCTCAGAAACACCGGCCGTAGGTTAAACGCTTAATCCCTTAGCGGGGATTAACGCACATACCTTAACGATATTGGGAACTTTGGGATCCTGACTGGCTGGCAATGGGCCACTTGACTGTGACCGCTTCATCCAATGTAATTGGCTTCGTGTGTGCCGTGAGAGCCTCACTAAGCCCGGCACACAATGGGGGAGCTGGCCGAGGTGATGCCCTGCCCAGCATTGCCTTCAGGCTCTGAAAATCAGGATAAACACAGATCCCACCCACCCATGCCTTCTGCCATGAGTGCTCCCACTCCCGGATCAGGGCAGCCCACGTCTGGAGAAGTGCTTTCTTCTCGCAAATGAGCATTTGCCATTAGGGCTGTATAAAAAAGGGAAAGCTTGTCCTTCTACAACCTTGTGGTATTTCCTTGTTTGTTTGCACCAGGGAAGAGATTGGGCTGTGAAGTGACAGATAAACAACCACCCTGGAGATGAACCTGCCAATCCTCACAACTTCAGATTTGGGCACAGCTCCTTGAGAAGTCTCTGGATTTTTCCCCATAATCCCAAAAATTATCTTCACACCATATTTCCTTCTCCTTCACCTCCCTTGTCTTCAGGTTCTTTCCATCCTGATTTACAGTCTTCTGCCACTTTTCCTGCACTATTAAACTGTTTTTGTGTACCTGGAAGCTGCAGGTGTGACTCAGCTGGTCCAGAGCTGGGCTGTGCCCATCTGCAGGCTCGGGGAAGGACAGGGGATATGGGATGTGAGAGCTCACACAAGCTGTTTCCTCACTTATAAAAATTAAATTACAATTTTGTGTAAAACGTGTTGGTGTCAAGCAAATCCTACTGATGAAACTCCTGTGTTAGTGATAGGCAAGGGATGAGTCTGTGCTGCAATCCAGTCATTGGAAATGCAGCCTGAAGCTATCCTGGGCTTCCCCCTGTTCCCTCAGGAACTTAGCATAATTAGGGAAATATTTGCTGAAAACAAAGTGATAAACAACCATTTCACTCATTACACTGCAGGTCTGTGTGCACAGCTTACCCACAAAGTGCTGCTGAGATTTGCAGGTAAACAGGGCTGATGTTTGGGCTAAATTGGCCTTGATTTGGGGTTGGGATGTGAAAAATGTCATGGTGCCCTTCAGTCCTGGTCCCTCCAGCCCAGCTCAGAGATGGCAGGGTCAGGGTTTGCCCTGATCCATCTGTCCTCTTGTACTGAATGTCTCTGGGTGCCTCTTGCTGAGCAGGGAAATGCCATCTTTCTCTTGTGCTGCCAAGTTTGTGCAGAGCAATATCCTCGCTGTGGTGTTCTTTACAATGATTCACACTGTCCTATTGAGAAAACCTATTATATTCCAGAGATACTGGTTGTAAAGAGAAATGTCACAGGTTGTGGCACAGGTTTCAACCCACTCAAAGCTGACAGGACCTTTCCATCACGAAGGACAAATTTTTTTCTTTATGACTGTTCTTATTAAAACCAGAATTCCTTCAGCTCCTTTTGCTTCTCTAACCCATAGTATACTTTTACCTTTCATTCTTTAAATTAAATAATGTATTGCAGCACTAAAATCAGAAGAGTTGTGGCAGAATTTCCTCTCCTGAAATAAACCCCATTTCTGCTGACCTGAGTGAAACTGGAGTAGCAAATAACCACGTGAAGCAATTGGTAGCCAGGCAAACAACACAAGCCAAAGCTCTCTCTTGGGCCATCATTCATTTCTACAGCTGGGGAAGATATGAAAGGCAGAGGGGTGTTCTATAGCTTCTGGAGCACATCCCAAAGCTCACACACAGGGAGCACAGAGAGCCCTGAACATGCTCAGGGGCAACACATCATCAAACCTCTCCAGAGAAGGAAGCTGGACCTGAGCTGGAGGAGTGCCCATTGCAGAATAGGAAAATGGTCTTAGAAAACATCTCAAAACTTGCGACAGTTTCTCACTGAGGGCTCAAACCATTCCAGTTGCTTTCCCAATGGCTCTGGCAGGAGTCACTGCCAGAAGGACACTCCCAGCTGGTTCAGCCTGGGCTGGGGGTGCTTGTTTAAATTCTCGTCCCTCAGATCTTTTCTATTCCCTCAACTTTGTCTCCTGTTGCTCCTCTCCTGCTGATAAGCTGGAGAGTCCAACCTGCTCCCCATAGTGCTGAGGATGAAGGGATGTAGCTGAACAGTCAGGTACCTGTAATTCCTTAACTCCTTGTTCTGTATAGCCTACTATCAAAGCCATGCTATCAGCTAGATGTGCTCTTCTTAATTCATTAAGCTTTAAAAGCCTTTAATCTTATTTGGTTTGTATCTGTCATTCATTGCATTTCTGAAATCAATTGGGACACAAAAGAAAAAGTATCAGCCTCAAGGCATGTTGATGTGACTCATACAGACAAAGGAAAGGTGCCCAGAAAACCCCACAACATGTACAGTCACACATCCATTTGTACCTGTTTCTGTAAGCAATCCTGCTTTCAGCTTTTCCAAGCTCAGCTTTAATAAGAGATTTATTTTTTAAATGAAGCATTAGAAATAAATATCCAAGCATGCAATAAAGGGAACAAATGGGAAAGGCTGATTCTGCTGCTGAAAAAAAAAAAAAAACCAGCAAAAAAGAGAAGAAAAAATGTTTTACCCAGAAACCCAGGCAATTTTCCACTTGACCTATAAGAAAACAAGCTGAAAACTCCTTTGCTACTCCTTGTCTCTCAATGCTAGTAGGACACAGCCTCTCAGACAGCTCCAGCTCCTGCTCCTCCTCCAGCTTCAACTGGGACAAAATTTGCCACTTAACCCCCTGTCTGTCCCTTCTCTCCAGCCTGAACCCAGCCAGAGCCTCAGCTGCAGCCCTGGGTTCCCACTGCACTGCTGGGATGATGTTCCTGGCTCCTGGCTGATGCAACACCCTAAGCCAGGGTTTGGTTTCCTGCCAAGTGGCTTCGCTTTTTAAGAAGATGCTCTTTCTTTGTCTGCTGTGCAAACACCATGGGAGCTTTCACTGGAAAAGTTCACGGGACTTTTCTTGAGGAAGAGCCTGCACTGGTTTCCTGAGGTGTTTTGGCCAGGAGATGTGATGGCTTGAGCTCAGAGCAAAGTCTCAGTGCTGCTACCCCTGTGAGACTTCACACAAGGATGGAAATTTAGGTCCTGCTACCTGAAACAACAGGAAGAAATTAAAAAGGCTCAGATTGTATGATTTTAAAAATATATCTATTTAGGTTTTGAACACAAATATCTTTTTGTTGTTGTTGCTCTTCCACACAGTTTAAGTTTGGCAATACTAAACACCTGTTGTCTGCTGTTTATTGTTATTATTGTTACTAATGTATTGGTATTATTATGATATAACGTTTAATTCTTCACATCTTTCTATACAATTGCTTTGATTTTGTAAATGCTGGACAATGCTAGATCTAAAGAACCTAAACCCAAGCTGCTGTGCGCTGAAATTATCAGCAGTGAGCAAAAAATTCCCTTCTGTGACAGTGCTTATTCAAGGTGGAGAAGACTCTGTGAGTAGAAAAACAATTAAACAATAAGTCTGCTTCTACCACAGTGGCTGCATTTCTAAAAAAATATGAATGGTTGCAATAGCCCTTTAATTAGGTTTATCTGAAAAAGCAGCTCACTGAGCCATTACTTCCCATCCCCAAATGGAGGGGCTCGTTCTGTGAGGTGCCATGTCCTTGTCTCCCCCAAAGTCAGCCTCTCTTGTGCTCACACCCACTGCATTCATGAAATCTCATTTTTCTTCAGTAAGTGTTGTCAAGGAAACCTTCCTTAGGGCCTTGTGATCCACAGCTCCTTTCCCAGCATCCCTCTCCCAAGCACAGAGGTCAGGAGACTAATTGCACAGGAGGTCTCTGGTTGTCACTTGGTCTCTCAGGCATCTTTGGTCACTCTGGCCACCAGGTACAGTGTGCCCCATTCTCTGCTCCTCTGGTCTGTTTTCTCCCCAGAATTTGCTGAAATGCTTTCTATTCACTCAGACATCAGAGGCCTCCAATGGCACAGCTGATACCTTGAAGTCATTTAAATTTCAGAAGAAAACTGGTCACTGTGCTGGCCTGCAGGACCTGCCAAAGGGCCCTACAGGGCAGCAGGAGAAGTCCCCATCATGATCCCACACCAGGTCACTCCCTTCAGCAGGACCTGGCTGCTCCTGGGCATCACTGTCCAGCAAATACAGCTTTTAGGCTGCCTTGTGCCACACCCAAGGATCAGGACTTCTCCCAGCCCAGAACCACCCTGTGCAGAGCCTGGGCAGGTGTAACACCTTCAATGTGTTCATCACAACGTCCCTGTTGAAGCCTGGAGCATCCTGCTGTTAAAGGTCCCAGTGCTGAGCGCTCACCTCCTCATTCCCCCTGGCCTGGCACCTCTGAGCTCTGCACTGTCCCCTCCCAGCATCATTCTGTGTGTGGGCAGTGATGCTCTCAGGAGTGCCCCTGCTGTGACCTTGAGCCCTGAGCTTTCTGCTGCCAAAGCCTCCCAGAAACATCTGAGCTGCAAAGATATGTCATTATTCAGTCCCACATGCCCAAATGCTGCTTAGCATTCCAGGGAAGGCACAATCCTGCTCAGCATAAGGGATGAGACTGGCACTGAGCAGTGCAGAAGGCTGTTTGTGTCTGGAGCTGAGGCTCTGGCTCCAGAGGGACTGAGGTTTCCAAAGTACATCTTAGAGCCACCAGCCCTGGTCAGCTGAAGACAGGGGCCATGCAAAACAATTCACAGAATCATGGAATCTTGTAGGTTGGAAAAGCCCTCCAAGTTCATTGAGTCCAACTGTCCCCTCAGCATTGCCAAGCCCACCACTAAACCATGTCCCCAAGTGCCACATTTGAACATCTTTTAAATCCCCCCATAAATGGTGACTCCACCACTGCCCTGATCAGCCTGTTCCAATGCTTGACAACCCCTTTGATGAAGAAATTGTTCCTCATATTCACTCTAAACCTCCCCTGGAACAATCTGAGGCACACATCCAAGCAAACCTCTTAAGCCTTTTTACTCCAATTGTTGGATTGTGCCACTGTTGGAACTGGCAAAACATCAGGAGCTGGCAGTACTTTTTCTAGCAAGACACCACAGCCCGTGGTCCCTGCCACACGGCACACCCACAGGTGCTCTCTCCTGCTCCACAACCTTCTCAGCAGGGTGGTCAGCAGGACAGTGAATTAACTGAGGTTCTGAATGGTGCTCAGAATCCAGCTCTTGGGAAAAAGACTGCTTCCTAGGAGGAATGCTTCAGGAAAATCATTGCCCTGGATTGCCTAAATTCCCAAATCAGGGTCAGTCATGTGTCTGGTGAGGATTGTGCTCTGCACCCCTCACAGCCTCTGGCCTGTTTGCTTTCCTGGATCCCATCTCCCCTGGGGGCTCAGACCCCAGGGATGCAGGCAGCACTGGATATGGGCGCTGCTGTGCTCTCTGTGTTCCTGCCTGTGTCTCCTGCTGGCACCTCAGCTCTGCACACTGCTGTGACTGCTGATTGCTGAGAGCACGCACCAGGCTAAATTAACAAACAGATGCCTTTGTGATCTGGGCAGAAAAGCACTCTGACAGGAATGACAAACTGCTTTTATTTGCAACCTACGTCAACACTCCAACCTAAGTTCCCCAAACATAATTAAATTAATCTGTTGTGCCCACAGTATTCTCTCCTAAGCCCCCACAATGTTTTTCTCCTCCCTCAGTTTTGTGGCTCAGCTTTGTGTCTCCAGCTTTGGGACAGAGAGAGGAGGCACTGGGGTGAAGGGGATGTGTCTACATTTGCAACAGACATAAAACCCAGTGGGTTTCTTCAACAAATGCCTGACATGCTCCTAAGGCACAGCCCTATCCCAGGTTCAGGCTCCACACTCCTGGCTTTCTATCACCTGTTGAAGAACTTGCTGTGTTATCTTATCCCACCTCATACAAAGATCCCAGCTGCTCCCCAGAACAGTATTCTGGTGTGCCTGAGTGTAGTGACAGGGCACGAAAGAAGGCCAGGGTTTCACCACAATCGAGAGAACAGCAGAGGCCCCCAAAAGAGGACCCGTTTATTATGGAGACACAATTTATAGGGTTTGCAAAGTGAGAGAGGATTGGAAAATGAAATCCCACCTCTCAACCAGACTGGTGAAGTGCCCAGTCCATCAGATTCCCTTCTCCAAGAAGGAATGGAAACAAAGCTGGTGTTTTTAGTCCAATGTGTGAGAAAATCTGACTCGAGAATATAAACTTTTCAGAAGGCCTTCAAAAACAGGGCGACACTTGAGAGCTTCAGCTCTGGGGAGAAACTTCTCCCACCAGGAGAACAAATTTCCCCACTGCACAAAATCATACGTATTAAAGGTGTGTCATTAACTCAGCAGCCATTTCCCTCTGGAGATCTGCTACCAATTATGAACCCATCTAAACACTCCAAAGGCTGTGAGGCAGAGCAGTGCTGGAGATGAGCAGAATTTAATTTTCTAATAGAGAGATTTATTCCCTACCAACAGGGCATTATATTGTGTGATCCCTGCCTCTGCTCAGCCATGAAGGCTATCTGAAGTTTAGGCTCATTCCCATGATAGGGATGCAGGTAAGAAAGTGAAAATACTTGAAAATTAGCCAGGGGGTTATTGTGTTTAGGGAATATAACCTGGATCCTTTTGACCTGCTATCGTAGGCATCACCTGCTTAGCTAACAGAGAAGGGAAACCATCGACAGGGCTGGCACAGAAGACACTAAGCTGCCCTGAAGCACTACTTGGGCCAGCACTGTCCAGCCTATCTTCTCCTGACACAACCCTTTGGAGTCTCCTAGGGGTGGGAGCAGCAGAGTGTGAAGAGCTCAGAGATCCCATGAACTCTCAAGACTTTAAATTATTCAGGGTCCTGACCAAAACTCTCAGTGTGTATACAGCCCATGAGACACCAGCTGGACTCACCCACTTTAGAAAAAAATTCTGTCTCTCTTTGCTATTTTATAGGCACTTACTGCAAACTGCAATTTTATTTTGCTGCTGTTTACCTCAAAGCTGAATTGCGGCTGTAAATACACCACTGGCAGTGTCCCCAGGGGAGCAGTAACTCTTGCTTCAGGCTCAAAAAGCCAAGCTCAGTTTTCCCTCTGTCCTGCCCTCACACAGCCCAAGAAAGACTCACTGTGGCCAAGTGACACTGAGACCACCCCGTGCTTTTGGCTTTATGAACAAACATGTTCCCTGGTGTCCCCTGCCAGTCTAATTCGTGGCTGGCACCCACAGCACCTTCTCTTCAGGAAGGGTCAGCAGTGGCCTGAGTGACAAAAATGCCTCTCAGAAGGTAAAACACCTGCAGAAAGCCACCTGAAGCCCTTTTTCTCATGCAGCAGATGAGAATGAGAGTTTTTTGGTGGCCAGCACAGCCCCACTCTCTGCACAGGTCTGTGTCACAGCAGCCCTCACTCCCTGTGCTCCCAGCACATGGAGCAAATGCTCCCTGTGCTGCTGGGCTTTTGTGGAACCCTCCAGGGCCTTGTGAGGTCCCTGCTCTGTCCCTGCACCCCAGAGCTCCCACCCTGCTCTGGCGAGCTCAGTGCCCGCTCTCCCCCAGCTCCTGCCCGCACATGGCACTGGGAGCTCCAGCAGCTGATCCCCTTAATTAGGTCACAAATAGATCACGCGTAAAACACTCGCACCAGCCAGATCCTCTGAAGGAAAAACATGCAAGCCCTGCAACCGGGGTAAAAGCTCGGGAGAGGAAAGATGCCAAAGCTGAAATAACTCTTCAAAACTTTGTCTGTAGGAGCCCTGCTTCAGTTTCTGCTCGACAGCTGGGCCCCTGCTCCCTGACACGAGCTAAGTGGTAGCGTTGCTTTAATTTCCTCTTGCTTCTGCTGCAATGCCAGATTGCTTGGATATTCGTAAACAGAAGGAATTTAATGAAAATTATAATTATTACCCTGCGGTGCTCTTGCAGGTCGCCTTTATGCTGGACTGCCTATTTACATTACAAATCAGGCTGGTGTCACTGCAGAGTCTACAGCAAGAGAGGAGAATTCATTAAAAGGGAAGCGCAGGGTAGGTGAGAAATAGAGGAGAGAGAGAAAATGATATTGTTATTATTAATAATCTCGGAAATTGGGATCTGCCACAGTCTTGCTGCAGCTTTGCTCCTCGAAGGAAAGCTCATCCTAATCAGCCTGAAGCAGGAAGGGACACAGCACAGTCACCCAGAGACTTCCATGGCAATTACTGTACAAATGGATCCTTTTCTCACAGAGCAAGGCTTTCTCACCCGACCAGGACACAGAGAAGTGCTCTTAGCACCTAGCTGTCAATTTGGGCGTGTCAGGAAGAGACAACATGACGCCAAAGGGATGCAGTTCCCATTATTTTGCAGCTTTCCCTTCCCACCTGCCAGCAGCTCCGTATGATGTTTTTCACCCCCCTGTATTGCCACAAGCAGCAGCTCCTGCTTCTGCTCTTTCCACCAAAGCCCTCCAGCACAGCTGGGGACTCTCTGTCTTTCCATCTATGCAGTGAAATTAGGAATAACAACTTCATTTTACACAGAGGATTGCTGGAGACTTGGGTTCTGTACCATTCCACGTCAATAATCCTGCCTTGGCACTAACAGCATCTTCACTGCCATTTTCATTTTCTGGATGCCCACCTGCCTGTGCTGGCAAAAAGAGGTGGCATTTTAGGTTGAGGAACCTCCCATGATGACAGCAGCACCAGCCTTAGTGCCTCAGCTTTCCCTTCACTGCCACATTCTCAACACAGAGAGGTGAACTCCCCCTGTTCCCATGCCTGCATCCCCCAAAGGAGAAGCTGGAGGTATTTTAGGAGTTGGGCTGCAAACAGGCCAAGTGGTTTGTTTGCACTTCATCCACATTATCATCATATAAAGTGACCCATACTGTGACAGCTGGGTTTTAATCATCACTAGTAACACTGATGTTTGTGCTTTGCCCAAAAAACCCCCTAACTAAACACAAAAGAATGTGTCTATATCAATTAAAGAAAAAAAAGGACAAAATGAAAAATTATAGTTGAAAAAACATGTAGCCAATTTTCAACTGAAAAACAGATAGTGAAGAAATACTGACCAACTCTCCCCTAATGAATGTACCAGCAAATTTCCAGGCCTGTCATCAGAGTATGAAATGAAAAAAGACTGGGAAGAAAATAGTATTTTGGACAAGAAAAACATTTAGCAGTTTAGCTTCTGGTTCCAGTTAAATGCTTCTGACAGGAAGAGTTTTAAATTGGAACAAACAGGAAAACGATGCTTTTGTTCAAAACAGGGACTGTCAGAGGCTTTCACGGTATTGCAGGAATTTTCCAATAACCACAATCCCCACAAAGAACTTCCCTCTAAGAAGTGGATAGAAAATTAATCAATCACTTGATTTTCATCATCTGATTGCTTCTCTGGAAGCAAATCAGTCCTACTTAAGTCATTGATTAGTTACCTTAGCAATTACAAGTAAAAACCCTGGCTTTCCTTACCTCCCTCAAGGCATGTAAACCAGGGATATTCCAGTTTTCCAGCCATTTCAGAGAGCAAAGCCAATTTTATGTGAATCAAAGATGAGTTCTGAGCTGTCAGCCACATCTCAGGAGTCACCAGCGCCCTTTGCATGGTCCCCCAGAGGTGAGGACGGCTCAGCATCTCCTGGGCTTCTTCCTCAGCTGCACCTCCCCACAAACAGTGCATGCTGCAGAGCAGAACCCCAGCTCTACTTTCCTCAAATAAAAGCAAGAAAACAGAGGCACACAAAGTGCCCAAACAGATTAATCAAGTAAATATCTAAAGAGGTAGCTGGCAGAAAGTTTAGGCATGATTTGAGGCTGAAGATTTCATGGGTGATGGAGTAGTTTGGGAACTGCAATCTGCTCTGGGCAGTCACTGAAGGGTAAGAGCACAGCTCAGCTGCAAAACAGTCTCAGTGCTGGGAATCAGGTCTCCAGGGTGGATTGTCTGGGATTCACAGCATGAGAGTGGCTGTGGGGGAAATCAGTGTGGTTTTCTCATGCCCACTGTCCCCTGCACCACTGTGCTTCCTGCTACACTTGACAGCAGCGCAGTGAAACTGAGGATTCTCATCAGGGATTTCTCAGCAATACAGAATCATGCTGAAAACCCACTAAGCTTTACCAAGTTCTCCCACTGGCATTGATGGCATTGACCACCTCACTTCTGGTGCTGCATGCCCTTTGTTGTTGCTCCTCAGCCCAAGTGGATGATGAAATGAGAGCCATGATTTTCACTTTGATGGAGGTGAGCTGCTGGCTTTCCAACAGGGTAAATAAGGATTCAGTGCCCCTTTAAAAAGCATTATTTTTAAAGGAAAGCCCTTTTGAGGCAGGGCTAGAATGGGGTTATTTTCCACATGACCAAGCACCAAAAGGAAAGCAGCAGCCCACTCCATGCTCTCATCACCCACCCTGAGTCACCCACTGGATAGATTTGTCACAAGGTGAAATAAGAGCAAGTCCTCAATTTATTATCATTTTCTACTTGTCCTCCTTAATGCAGTTCCTGCCAGGATGAGTTTGCTGTGGGAAAGTGGAATGAAACCAGGCCTTTCAGTTTGCTGCTAAATGGGACTGGGGGGAGGAGGCTTCCAGGGGGGAGGGAAAATCTTCCTCATTAGAATGGGAAAATGGGCAACACAGAGTTTTCATCGGATGCTGCCCAGCCTCCCAATTAGGGTGGCTGGGACAAACAGTGGTGTTATTATATGTAACTGTTTATCCAGTGTCACTCAGCCATTGTTTATTTTATGAGCATAATTTATCTCCTCTGTTGTGCTACCCAATTTGTTTGCATTTTCACTCCACTCAAGTGTCTCTCTTTCATTGTATACATCTTTTGGCCTCCTACCAACCAACCCTCCAAGTTTCCAGGAGTGTCACACAATGGCCAGGCCCCTCCTGCGCTTCATTTCTCGCATGACATTTTTGTCCCCTTATTTCTGTGCTGCCCCTTCCCCTCCCCTGCTGCAGACTCACAGCTCCTCAATGGCTCATGGTTTATTCAACAGCAAAGCTGAATTTCTCTTTTCCTTCTCTTTTTCCACTTTCCCCTCCTTTTAAAAATAGAGGCTGGTCAATAGATGTCACTTGCTCTGGAGGACAAAGTTCACTTGCAGCAAATCTTTGTGGTCGTGTCTCCACAGGGCAAGAGTTTGGTGACCCTGCAGGGGCTCAGTCCCAACCAGCAGCTCACCCATGGGGCCCCCACAGCCTCCTGTGTCTCCTTCAGCCATGGAAAGGGACAAAGACTTGTTCTCTGTTAGCTTGTGACACCAAAGCTTCATCCACACCTTGCCTTGGAGGTATAAGATGATTCCTCATCCCTGGAATGATGGCATCTTTGGTTTGCTCCTACTCCAAACTCTCCAGCCATTTCTTTCCCCCCAAGTCCTCTGATCTTCTTGCTTGTGGGTCTGACTGCAAGGATTAGCTAAAATAGAAAAGTGCTAATCCACATTGTGGAAATTCAAATCCTTGCTCCTTCAGTAAGTAATTTCAAGGAAGTTTAATCTGGCAGGACTCTGAGGTGACTCCAGACAGTGACAAAAACATCTGTACATCACCTCTGCCTCCAGCCTGGTGACACTGCAGCAGACAGATGCAGCATCTTCCTCCTTATATTAGCAGGACCCTATTTCTCATGGGTTCTGATAAGCCCTCAGCCTTGGGCTACAGCTGAACATGGGATTTACTGCTTCATTCCCTCTGAGTGTGCCAGGATTGGGATTCTGGGATTTCTGATAGAAAATCCTGACAGTGTCCCACCACCAAACCCTGGAGCTCCATCTGAAATGCCCTTTGTTTGCAGGTTAGTGGCCAAAATGGGAGTGAGGAACTTTACATGGCCACAGGAGGCTTCATGAGGAGAAAAACTCGGCAGCCATGAAACCTGGGATTCATCTCATGCTAGGCAAGCATCCTACAGGATACTGCCCTGCCACCTCCTGTCACTGTGAGCTGCTCCAGAAATCCATCGTACTTGAAATGATTCACTCAAGTACCCATTCAGTCTCAGTTCATGGACTGCAGAGCCTTTATTGCACACCCATATATTTAGCACTGGGATAGCTCTCAGCAGTTCTAACAGCCCTGTCATCTAAGGAATAAAACAAAGAGCCATTATTCATCACAAGGGAGACAGAGTCTTTATTGTCTGAAGCCATGGCAGAGTTTCTCTATCACTCTATCTATTGTTTCTGGCTGTCACACAGCTCAGCTTTAAGCTGTCTCAATGGCAGCCCTGGAGGCCCAGATGCTTCGTAGCTTCTCCCAGTGAAGTGCCCAGCTAATGCTGTGTTGGACTGACCACAGGACTGACCCCCTGAGCTCGCAGGAGCAGGAAGGGGAACCTTTCCAGAAAAGCTTGAGGTGGGCATTAGTCTCTGCTAGGTCAGGAGTAAAAGCCAGGCAGGGTTATTTAAAGACATGGGGAAACACAGCTACAAGGTGAGATGGATGGATGTGAATTTTGAGCACTGATTATATCCAGATCTGGGGCTTGGCCAGACCTTTGTTTTGATCTCTGATGGCAGAGCTGTGTAGGCTGTAGGACACACTGAGCTATGCACATCACCTGGCCCAGCCTCCCTGCAGCCCTCCCAAACAGCTTCAGGGCTTCCTTGCTGGATCTCTGTCCAGCATGCAGCTGGAGGAACCAGTCTGGTTCTCTGGATTTGGATATGTGGGGATTAATACCTTGAGATCTAAACATGAACCACCCTCCATCCTGCTTAGCATCTGCCTGGGTTGCTCTGTGCCTCTGTGAAAAGCAGGTCAGGTTTGGGACTTCAAGACCCCCTCAGGCCAGATTTGGGGTAACAAGACCCCCTCAGTGGTGCAGATGAGCCTGTTAAATGCAAATGTAGCAGCACCATTCAGAGAACCAACTACACCATGGTCTCCCTGGGCTTCAGGAGCATTTGAGGCTGTGCCTGTGGTGTCAGCCCAAGGCAGGACAAGGAGTAGAACAGACCCCTCTGACAAGATACTGTGCAGGGGCTCTCACCAGGTGTTTGCAGTAAGGCAAGCTCATCCTTCCCCTGGGAGTCTGCTCAAAATAATGAGATGCGAGACTTGAAGACCCAGAATCCTAAAAAGTGTCAGACATCTGAAAAAAAAAAATTGCTTTCCCAGCTTGTTAATTTGTTTTAATGTTGGTAATCACATCTCCAAGCACCCAAGCTCCCTTTTCTCCACATGCTCAGACAGCAAAGGGCACAAAACAGCCTGTGAACTCCCATCACACTTCTCCCAGCACCCGCTCTGCTCCCTGCTGAACAGCCAGCAATCTCCCAGGCTAATTAGCCAAACAGTATTCTGCACGTATTTAGCATTTCTGAGTAATTAGGATAATCAGATTTCTCCCCTAATTCTGTACATCCACTATACAAGCAGGTGTATTTCCCACGATGATATCACAGGCAGTGTTGTCTGCTGGAGCCAGGGATGCCAGCAGCCTGCCAGGGCCCGCTCCCATCTCCCACATGGAAATCTGCTCACAGATTACCAGCAGCCATGGGGAACTGGGAGCTGGCTTTGTGTTCGCGAAGCAACCAGAAGTTCAGATATTTATGCAAGTTATCTAAATGCAGAGTCCTCAAATCTGGCCAGAGATCTGGATGTTCCCCTCACCATCCTCCAGGGATCAGCTGCAGGAGTTGATCTGTGCTGCAGCTGAACAGGAGGTGTTTGGCCCAGAACCTCAGAGGTGTTTTGGGTTCTGGAGAGGTTCTGGGAGTCTGCCCAAGCCTTAGGACTCAGGTCTTGGTCATTCCCCATAAGGTTCATCAGCCCATGGGCCTGTTCCTGATCTCTATGAACCTGTTAGCTGGAAACCACTTATCTATGGTCTGTGCCACTTCCAAGGTCTCTTGAAATTAATGACCTTAAATGAAGATCCAAGCCAGTCAGGCCAGGCCAGGCCAGGCCAGCTCTTTCTTTTTCTGCTGAGATGGGTCTTTGATTCAAGAGGACTTTTTCCTTCAGCCAGCTTCACTCAGTAATTCCTTCTCAGGGAAGCAGAAAAATTTTGGTGTTTTTTTTTTTTTTTTTTTTTTTTTTTTTTTTTTAAGGGACAATGAGTACATCCTGCTTCATGGAGCATTTGGATGTGGTGCTTCCACCAAAGTGGGAGTTCTTAAAGGAACATCAATGATCCAGCATCTCTGAAAGAAAAGGTTGCTCCCAAGTCCCACAGCATGGAGTTACACTCTCCCAAGTATCCAGACCATAGCAGTACTATTAAGCAAAGTCCCTGCCACGGTCCCTCCACAAAAACACCACCCATCTGCTGAGCTTCAGGTAGGGAAGAAGTTTGCTTGGAGACATCATAGTAGAATCCAATGTACTCCCATCTCAAAGAAGCCATTTCTAACATGCCGGACAATGCTCTTGTTGTGGTACTATAGAATAACATCCAAACTTCCTAAATGCGAACAAACCTCGGTACAGCCAGGATTTAAGATTCCTCCTGATCTCCAAGTAGGTCAACCACACTGGTACTGAGACTGGGCTCTGGTTACTACAGAGGTAATGTTCAGGTGGAGCTGAAGGTAGACAGTGACAAACTGTTAATTGTGGGGAGGCTACTTGTCCATGATGGACGACCACAGCACTCAGAGCGTGCCATGCAAGGTTACACTCAATGTTTTGTAAGTTGTGTGTGGGCAATAAAATGCTCCATCCCCTTCTTTAGTGTCCTCTATCTCACCTTCCCTGTTCAGAGGAAATGGGGCTCACAGATGAACTATCCCCAGGGAACAGCACTTGGAAAATATAAATCAGCACCAAATGCTTTAATGGGTCCAAGGCACTTGTCAGGGTCACCACAGACACAGGTCCCTGGTCCCACGAGAGGTGCCACAGGAGTCGTCTTCCCAGGTTTTGTGTATTTGCTGTAACTGTATTCATCTGAGCACCTGAATCCATTTTTTATAAGGTGTATTTAGGATTTCAGGAGAAGTGAAATTCAACTATCCCCAGTACTGTTCAATTCTTGTTCTTTCCTCTTAGCCCAGGTGCCCAGTTGGCCAAGTGCTCACTAAAGAAGGACAGAGAGTGTCCTGTGTCATTCTGACCCCAGGCCACAGGCATGGCACAACAACAGAGCACAGCACATCCAGCCCTCCCACCTCACCACTGAGCACTGGGATAGCTCTGCTGCTGAAACAGAGAGCAACCTGTGCTCCCACACCCCTGAACACCAGGGCTGGGCACATGTCTGTGTGCTTGCTCCACTGGTACAGAAAAAACACAATGATGATCCTGGTTTTATTGAGTTTTGAGCATTGGAGGGGAAAAATGGAGGGGAAAAAAGAAAGAAAAAAAAAAGAGGGAAGAAGATATTTTTCTGGCTTGAGAGAGCCTGGGGAGCAGGGAGCAGGTGGGATGCTGCCTGCAGGGCTAGCCAGTCACTGAGAGGTGGCAAAGGAAGCTGGCACAGCAAGTCCTGACGTCTGCCCACCTCGAGCAGGTGATGAAGACAAGCTGTTGCCTCTATTTCCACAGTATATTTTCATTAGGCCCAGGCATATGGCAGCTGAGGTCACCACTTCCACACCATCATCCTTTCAGCCCAAAGGTGTCAGGGAACCTGACATCTCAATTACTAAACCTGGAATCACCCAAGCAGCACCTGATGGATGACGGGGGAAAGGGGATGAGAAAAGCTGCGCTCCTGATTTCCATTAATTCCCACCTTTGAGGGAAAATCTGGGACGTGTGCTTCCCTGATAAACAACATATTTGTGTCCAATGTTCTGACACAGAAGCAGCTGTGCTGAGAATGAGCCACAGACACCAGGAAAATGGCAATTAAGTCCTTGTGGAAAATAGACCAAAAAGCACCCCTTGGAAAAGACATTTGATGGTAATGAGCTACAGCAAAGTCAAGGGAGGAGATATTGATCTTGCCCCAGCAGAGACCTGCTGCTCGCTCCTCCATTGTCTGTAAAGCCTCAGAACACAGAGCAAAATAAAACTTCTGTTCTTCACAAGGACTCTCAGATGTGGGGCCAGGGCTTGGCTAAGGCAGGAGGAGCCAGAGCAACAGCACCATGGACTTTTCTGTGCTCAAGGTGAGACACAATTCTGACTCGCTGGTGAGAAGCAGCAGCTCTGCTGAAACATCATCTCAGAGATTTCTTCCAGATATGTCAATAATTTCATTTTTTTTCTTCTCCCTATTATTACCACCTACTCTCCTATTATTACTTTGCTACTAACATTTCCTAACTTTTTACTCCTGTTAATCCATACTTTTGTAATCCCTATTATCCCTGGCAAGAAGAAGATGAAATAAGATTCTGACTCTTACCAAATATCAATAAACAAATGAAGCAGAAGTTGTTTGTTCTTAGTCTGAAATCTCATGAACTTGAAGCTAATATTATCACTCTGGAATGATTACAAAATTCACAGAATTCACAGAATGTCTCAGATTCCAA
Source organism: Chaetops frenatus (assembly GCA_013400775.1). Lineage (NCBI taxonomy): Eukaryota > Metazoa > Chordata > Aves > Passeriformes > Picathartidae > Chaetops > Chaetops frenatus. The sequence continues at coordinate 115,698 of VZTR01012658.1, forward strand.
TTTCCACAGGGCGTTTATTCACTGAGTTTCCTTCTGCAACAAAAATACCCCAAACCACTGTGAGCAGATGAGTCACTCCAGCAAAGCACCACCCTGAGCAACACCCAAACCTGTGCTTTCCCTTTGAGGGCTTTTCTCCTTAAACTCCACTATGAGCTGGGTTTGGGGGAGACATGATGATGTCAGGGATATCTGGAAGATGAAAATGTCCAGGGTGCAAAACTCCAATGAAAAACCAACAAAAAACCAACTTTTTGGGGGAGACTTTTCAACTCTTTTTGGAAATGTTTTCAAGCTTCTGTAAAAGTTCAAAATATTTGGGGTTTGGCACAATAAGTACCCCCATCACTTTGAGCAAACATTTCTAAATGCCAGAGTATTTTCTTCCATTTTTAGTCCAGAAATGTCATTTTTTCCCTCCTCATGTTCTTTAGACAGGGAAGGGGAGAAGAATGTGCTCCTTTTGAGAAAAAAAATTTCCACTTGGTCGAAACCTCTTTCTACCAAACTGAAACACAGAGACACAACCTGTGCTGTGGGGTGTACTCATCACATCTACTGTGGGAGGAGTGGGGACAAAGGGAACATTAAAACACAAATTATCCCTGGTTTGGGGAGGTGACCAGGGTGGGGGGGAGTTTAAACAAGAAAGAAAGGTTCAGTTCTACTGACCTCAGACCCAACATTTTGTTAATGGGAAAGGCAATGCTACAGCTGGGGCACTTGCTGCTCACTGGATAATATGCATTTTCTTAAGTGCTCAAAAAGCAATGGGCTAGTCCAGGGTTTTTCTGGAGGAAAAGCGATCACAATCTGGCCTTTGTTATCCAGTTTGTTCTCCAAGAGTTCATACTTGAGGGCCCCTGGAGCAGATTCTTGGAAAAGCTCCACTTTGCACCCCAGCCAAAATGATCCGAGTTTCCATATATTATTAGCACACAAAGGAGCAACGTCAACTCCCCTAACCCCACACCAGCCAGAGGGAGAGGGTCCCCATGGGGGAAAAAATCTCCTTCTCTTCTACTTCATTCTTTCTGAGTGGAAAAAGGGAAGCCAAAGGAGCAGAGAGTGACAGGGAAAAATCAGAGTGGTCAACAAAGACACTGTGTCAGCCGAAATAAAACCCCAGTTCTCCAAGGAGAGTTGACTTCAACACCACCCTGCCCTCAGCTGCTTTTTTGGCTTGGCTTTGGCCAAATTTCATTCCTGGTCTGAGTGGGTTTGGTTAGAGGGCACAGTTCCTGTGAGTCATCTGCAGTCACCAACACCACCATAGGAAAGGCGGATGTGGGGAGCCAGACCTGGGCACGTCTGAAACACAGACCCCACACTGCTCCTCCCTTGTGCCGCACTGTACTGACTCCAGCTGCTCAGGAAAAACAGGGGAAGAAAGGAAAAATCTCATGCAAAAATTCAACTTTTTGAAAGAAAAGCTCCACCACTCCAAATTAAAAATGTTTGCCAGCACAGCAAACATTTGCCAGCACATTTTTGACTTTTTGCCAAAATATTCTGGCCAAAACTTGGGAGAAAAAGTCAGGATTGTCTATGGAAAGCAGATACTTCTCATGAAAATATTCATTTAGTCAAATCCCCAGGTTTCTACTGAAAGTCAGCTTCAGTGGAAAATGCTGACGAGCTCTGTTATTGGCACAGCTTTAATTTTCCTTTGTCTGGAGCAGACACAGAGAAGACAGCATCTGTCAAATGTAGTCTTTAGTCTTACGTTATTATTTAGCCTGGAGTATTGTTCAAGGACTTCAGGAAAGGTTTGAGCCATCACAGAGCTGGGTGCTGTGCACATCCACCAAAGATGGCTCTTTCCCGACAGGGATTATAATTTAAGTACAAACCATAGAGAAGATAAACAGTAAGGGAGAGCACAAGGTAATTTTGGAGGGGTCCTGAGCAGCGTGATGAGCAAAGGGACGCTGTGCTTCCCCTTGCACCTGCTCTTCCCCCCAAGGCTTTGTGCTCAGCCACATGGCAGCTGTGCAGGCTCACAGCTCCCCCAGGGCAGTCTGACTCTGCCCTGGCTCCAGAGGCAGCTGCAGAGGAGGGGAGAGACAAGTCCTGCTCTCCTCTCCCAATCTCTGGCCCAAACCATCCCTGGGGTGGAGAGGAGAAAGCCAAGGAAGTCACTTCTCCAGCCCCCAGACACTGCAATCCTGTCCTCTCCTTGGAGAAGGGCATGCAGAGGCACCCTCCTCCTTGCAGCCCACCTGTGCTGATGGATCAGGATCCCAGAACGGTTTGGGTTGGAAGGGACCTTAAAGATCATCTCATTCCAACACCCTGCCATGGGCAGGGACACCATCCACTATCCCAGGTTGCTCCAAGCTCCATCCAACCTGGCCTTGGACACTGCCAGGGATGGGGCAGCCACAGCTTCTCCAGGCACCCTGTGCCAGGGCCTACGCACCCTCACAGGGGAGAACTTCTTCCCAATATCCAATCTAAACGTGCCCTCTTTCAATTTAAAGCCATATCCTCTTGCCCTATCACTACATGCCCCTGTAAAAATCCATCCTCTATTCCAACTATTTTGACTCACACTTTATTTTTGCCCAGATCCTGCCTTCCCATGGCATCCCACTGCCATTCTGCCACACTCCCCTCCTGCCCTCACTCCTCACGTGCTCTGCATCACTTTATGCCTCAATCAAACCAACACACCCACTTCAAGAGAGTAATTAGAGGAGGATCTGTGCTGGTTTCAAATAGCTTCCGGAACTGGTCACCCTCTTCTGTAAGAGATTAAAAAGGAATCACTGAGAAAGGAGCGAGGCAGAAAGAGAGCACAAAGAAATAAAAAAATAAATGTCTATAGTTACTTTTGGTTAGTCTCGATGTGCAGTCTGTCCCAGGGCGCCTTGTTCTGTGCTCATTTGAAGTATTAGTCACTTTTTCCATTAGAAGCTGGTATTCTAGGGGGATTTATAATGTATCTGTAAAATTGTCTCCAGGCTTTGCTTGGCATCTGAGCTCTCAATCCATGGACAGAATGTAAAGAAACTACAGTTATTTGATTTATTGGGACAGGGCACAGGGAGCGAGGGAATTTTTCCATGCTCAGTGGAAATAAATTCTCATAGTGCCTCTGGTGCACAGGCACTTATTACTCCAGAAAATTCACCAGTTGGGTGCAATCTCACACTGATCCAGAGGAAAGCAGCAAATCAATGATTATGTAATATCTCCCTGCCTGAGACCCAGCCCTGGTCGGTGGCTCCTCACCACGACCCACCCAGCCCGCTGGTGGGTGTGACAGCCTCATTCCCCTCGGGTTCAAAAATCCTGCTCTTGGCAAGCCTTCTTCAGTTCTAATTCCTACAAGGGGCATTTCTTAACCCACTACAGAGGTTTCCTTACAGAGAAGCTCATGATTTTTTCCTGGGGAGGCCTATGGCTCATTTAAACTTTGCTCCTGTTTCTTAATACACATCTGACCAAAGGTTGGAGGCATGAGGCAGGGCTGGCCATCTGCTGCAGGTGACAATAGCTCCTGGATGGCGGAGGTGTTTGGGCAGAGTGAGAACGGGGAGCTGACGATCCCTTTGGGAATCACAAACCCTAGAAAAACACCCCACCACCTTGCTGATGGTGCTCCTCCATGCCATCCATGGCTGCTCTTTCCAGGGTAGCCCTGACCTGGGCCAACTTGCACCCAAACTGCTGCTGGAGGTAGGGCTGGACTGGGGAAAAGGGAAGGATTAGAGACAGGGATGCACGCCAGGACAGAGGGAGGGAGAGCCAGAACCTTCTTGCAGCTTCCCTGCAGCACCGCTCAGCAAAGTGCCGAGCCTAACATGGACGCTTCATGGAAACAATAATCTAAAATTGGAACACGGCAAATTATTTATTCAAACTACAGCCTTCCCTCCCCTCTTGATTAGCAAACCGCTAGGGAGTCAACCCTGATTTTCTTCAGACAGATGCAAACGCTCTCCTCCTCTCCCTGTGCCACGAGGCTCGGCCCTTGGGGGGCTGAGGAGATCGTTGGTATTCACATTGTGTAGCATCTCCTTCAATTCACACGTTGTTCTGCTCTCCGGCTGGAGCACAAACTTTTTCTTTGGGAGCACACACTGCAAATGATGAATTTGTTTGTTTTCTGCCTTTTTTTTTTTTTTTTCCCCCAGGGAAACATTTAGACTGCAGTGTGCAAACACTTCCCTGCACGCTCACTCAACTACTTGCGCCTAATAATAAAACAATTTATATGAAGCATTGCAACTCAGATCCCTGATTCGTGGTTTTTTGGGCAGTTTCATGTTTCCATTCATCATTTGTGTTAGAAGCCCTGTGAAGCTTTGAGGAACAGACAGGAGAACATGTAACAGAGCTCAGGGGTGTGCTGCAGAACTGAAGTGGGAGATCCCAGCACTGAAATCCTCTCCCCACTTTAGTCAGAGGCAAAATGTCCACACAAGAGCCAGAATTTCACCCCTGGGACTCCAGCACTGGGAGACAGAGCTTGGCAACAAACAGGGAAGGCTGTGAAGGGTTCAAAGTATCAAATGAAGCTGAGCAGAGACATGAGAGGAACAAAGGAAGTTCACATCGTTATAATTTATTGATGATCTTGGCCTGATTGCCTCAGTGTTTTGTCTTAGGAGAACCCACCCTAGGCAGCAGCGAGCCCTGCACATCACTTGGTCAGGCAGATGTGGAAGTAATGTGACGATTTACAGACAAAGTTTGCTTAATTAAATAATAAAGTAAATAAAAAAGCACCACGGTGGATCTCACCCTCACCCAAGCACTTGCTGGGAACTGGCCAGGATCTCCTGACCTCACCCTCACTGGAGCACAGCTCCAGAAATTCCCTCACCATAGTTCACATTTTTCCAGCTCTACCAATTCACCCAGCAAGCACCATGGGAAATCGCTATGGCTGAGGCATCCAAACTTGCTTAAGAATGAGCCAAACTAATTCTTTTCTTCAAGGAGGAGGGTCTTAAGGAAAATAAAATGCTGGGGGTTCTTTGTCCCTGTATCTTGGATACAAGAAAACTCCCACGCTTGTCAGAAATCAGAACAGCACAAGCAGCTCATGGCTTTTCCTTTTTCTCATTCCCCCTTTTTTTTCCCCCTCCAGTGTGTGAGTGTGTGCTCAGAGCAGGATGACATAGTGATGGGTTTAAGAGACAGTGAGTGCTGAGACTCCAATTTCTAACGTAATACAGGTTCTTTCTTGTGTGATCACGGGTGAAAATTCAAAAGAAATAATCCAGGACTAAATACACTCCCCAGCCATTCAACTCACTCATAAATATGCTGAGCAAGACGCTTTGTGCAAGAAAACCCCATCACTTCTATTCTGTACTTTGTTTAACCATGAGTCAAATCCTCCACACTCATCTTCTGATTGTGTTAGTCTGGGTTTACAGGGCTGCATTCCCACCCTCCTCCCTTTCAATTTTAGGCTGATGGGTGTAATTTCAAAACTAGCAGGTTCCCAGTTTTTCTCTCCCACCTTCAGCCCAGTGTCTGCTCCCTGACTCTTTGCAGAAAAAGAAATGCTGTCACAGCACCCAACTCCAAAACAAACAGTTTTAACTAAACTCACCCCTTGGCATGAGCAAACTATTCAAAAGAACTTCGCAGGAAGCCTGCCCTTTCCTGCACGCAGCTAGCGCTCCAAAATAAAGCAAATTTGGGAGAAGTCAATGAAATTAAAACCCTAGATGCTGTCATTTCCTTTTTAAGGCTGGAGGAGCCCTGGAGCCCATTAGCTATTGACAAGAAGGGGACCCTCCAGGTCCAAGGCTGGATGCGCAGACACTCAGGGAACAACCAGACCTTTGTTTATCATCTATGCAGATGTCATAAGGACCAGGAACCCTCAGCGACCAGGGACCGACCCGTGCCCACCAGGGACCGCACTCTCCGCACACTGGGAAGTTTATTCCTATATAAATATATGCATATTAATAGGCACATTCTATCTAAGCACTTCACTCCGAGGAGGTTTGAAATAATTCCTTCCAAGCCAGCACAAACCCCAGCAGGGTGGGATGCGGGTGGACCTTTCCATGAAAGAGGCTGAAGGTACCGGGGGGTTTTGGCACGTATGGAGTTTGGTTTGGTTTGCAACGTCGCCATCGAGCCGCCGGGACTCCTCTCACAGAGTAATTTTCTTCTTTTTTCAGTTGTATTTAAACTTATTTATGGAAAACTACTTTTTTTTTTTTTTTNTTTTTTTTTTTTTTTTTTTTTTTTTTTTTTTTTTTTTTTTTTTTTAGTTTTTAGTTTTTAGCGTCGGTAAATCCCACCCAGCGCAGCACAGAGTGCCCGGAGCGCAGCCCGACATCCCTCCACCTTGCTGCTCCGAGCCGAAGTTGCGGAGGAGCGCAGCCCTGCCCGGGGCAGCGGGCACCGAGGCGCTTTTGTGCCCGGCCCCGTCCCGGGGAGCCGAACCCGCAGGTCCCCGCCGCGTCCCCCCGATCCCGAGCGCCTCCACTCACCAGCTGCAAAATGCAGAGGAAGATGAGGGTGCAGCGGCCGGTGCAGCATCCCATGGTCCCCGAGCAGCGGGGCAGGGCAGG
>VZTR01012658.1:122333-258600 GCA_013400775.1 Chaetops frenatus
TGACAGGACGCGGGAGAGAGCGGTCCGTGCTGGGGCAGAGGGCTGTGCTGGCCAGGTGTATGTGGAGGACACACGCTCTGTGGAGCTCCTCTCCTCCTTCCACATATGCTTCCCCGTACGGGTGCTGGCGTGTTCGCCCTGAACGTTATGAAGCCCCAAACTAACCTAAAACGCAATATTTTTTCCCATAAAATTTGTCAGAGAGGGTGCACATGGAAGGCAAACTCCTAAAGGGCGATAAGACAAGGAATTCTTTAAAATGCACGTTTGTGGGTATTTTAAAGTATACACAGGATTGAGAAGGAATTCCAGCTGACTGAGAACAGAGGGATGTAGGAGAGCATCGCTCTCCTTTCCAAGAAGTGCTTCTATCTGAGCACCATGTGCGCACCACTCGCTGTACCCTGCACCTGTAGAAAAGCAAGTCAGTCAACTTTAATTGTGAACAGCAGAGCAAACCCACAAGCACACAACTAGCTCCTTTACGTGCCTGAGTCCTTCCCATTGCCCCCCTCCCGAAGGAGAAGCAGGATCCAGAAGCCACTGCCCATGGCAGCCTCCCCTGTGCACAGACTTGTGAGGAGCAGGTCACACACCACACACTGTGATTTGGGACAGACTGGCTGCTAAGCTCAGCACAACAGGATAAGAAGCTTTGGGAGAGCCTCATCTGGCGACAAGGTCGTCTCTTTGCAGTCTCCGGTGGCTCCAGTGTCTGCACAACAGTTTGTTCTGTCGCCTCTGGCTGTCCCTTTTTCCTCTGAAGCAGGTCAGGGTTTCATTTCTGCCTCCAGAGCAGGGTGTGACTCCCCACCAGCAGTGATCAGCTCCACTTTCATTTTAAACAAGCACAGCCCGCTGCTCCCTGCAGTGGGGTGAAAAGGAGGTGGCAGCTGAAATCATAGCAGCTCTATCCTTTCATTCAAGGAAAACACTGCCTGCCTATATCCTAAGGAAGCAGGATTGGTCCTCAAGTGCTAGGAACGTTTGAAACCTAACATTAACAACAATATTGTTATTCACATCAGCCACAGGGAGAAACAGAACAAACAAACAAAGTCTGAATACTCGAGATTAGAAGGCAGCCTCTGAATTAATCACAAATCCTTCTGGTTCTTAAATGGTAAAATATATTGATTATCTGACCCGTGCACTGTGCATAACCAAGGGATCAATTAATACAGTCAGGTACAATAAAAACCATTTTTTTATAGGTGAAAGGAAAACACCCAGAGAAGAAACCAATTTATTTCACTCAGAAAACTGTGGACTGAAGAAGATTTGGCAGTATTCATATTCCCCAGAAGGTGGGTTTTGGATGAAAAAGGCAATGGAGCAAAGATGAGTTTATTTTTTCACGAATGCATGAAAACATTCCTTACAAACTGCACAGGAATGTCTCACTCCGCACTGTAGGCTCAGGCAACCTGACATCAGAATTAGGACAGGAGCTCAGCTCGGCCAAAAGCAGCCTGGTGTAAGGCTGGTCTTGTTATGTGCTCTGAAAACTGCTGCGAACAGCGAGGAAAAGCTGGGATAAAGCCATGCAGGTTAGAACTTGGCTTTTGTGCCAGTTCTTAAGGTTTTCTGCATCTCTTGTTCTGCCTCCTGCTTCTAAAAACCTCCTGTAGGCATTGCTGTTTTCCAGCTCAGTTGTACTGCAAAGGAGTCACAGTGTGAAACAGCAAAAGGTATTGCTGCTGGAAGGCTAAGTTTGACAGAAATAGGACTTTTTCCACTTGCACTTTTATATTGATAAGCTGTGCAGAAAGCATGCATGGCTTGGCTGGGACTCTGCATGCATGTGAAGGACAACACAAACTTTCCTGAGCTTTTTAATAAGGGTGAGGCCACAGGAATATCACAATCTGCATTTCAAAGAGAGACCTAAAACTCCCAGAGCCTGATACTATAATCTTCATTCACATGATTACTTATCTGTGTTAGCTGACCATCTGAATTCCTGCACGAGTGCAGGACCACACATCTACCTTGAAAGTTTAATTCATAAAACCAACTATAACTTGAATTCAGAAAAAAACAAAACAAAACNAAAAAAAAAACAAAAAAAAAAAAAACAAAAAAAAAAAACAAAAAAAAAAAAAAAAAAAAAAAAAAAAAACCAAAAAAAAACCAAACCAAAATTGCGCAGTATCCTACATTTTTTAATTCCTTAGGTATAAACTAGCCCTCAGCTTTTGATGGATGAAATGTTGCTTCAAGAGTCCAGTCTGCATGTTAAGAAGGATTTCTCCTGACTAAGGGGTTCTGGATGGGGTCTGAGGGATTCTTAGCAGGGATGTTGTACAGGGATGTGTGTACACAGAGCAAGGCAATCACAGGCAGTTCCATCCCTCACCATCAGGAGAGGAGGAAGGAAAAGGAACTGGTCAAGCAGTCATTACTGCAGTCTCCCCCAAAATGCCAGGACACAGGGATGTTTAAGAGATCCTGGTTGTTTCTTTTATCCTCCTTTAATTCCTGAGGATGTGCCTTCATTTTAAGATTCTGATGCACATCCTGACTTCATGGAGGGAATGGAATCCCTCCATGGGATGGGAAACATCCTCAGGTTCAAATGATGCTCCAGACATTGAATGTCCCTGTTCTTAGAGTGTGTTTGAATCAGGAACCCCTTCCCATCCAAATTCATTTTTGCATGGATCCAGCTGCATTGCTAGGGATGATTAACCATAGATAGTGGGACCTTGTTATTACCTGTCTGATTACAAATTTCTGGAAGAAGTCTCTGGTTTACTTGGGAAGAAATGAAGAAGCAAAGTTAGCAAGCTTGAAACAAAGCAGCAGTACCTTACCACAGCTTGTTATCTCTAATACCTGCAGCCTTCTCACTCTGACAGATCAAGAGGAACAGTAGAGGCTAAAAGTATTAGCTGGGGACGTGTCTCTTCACAGCCCAAACCCTGTAATTGTCACAGCTGCTGAAAGCTGGGGATGGTCTGACATGCCATGGTACCACAGGGTGCATTATTCCACTGAGTTCATTTACATCCACCTCCTTTCCATTTTAATAACCTCAGCTGGGTCACGGAGCCTGTACAGATGTCTGATCAAACACAGCAGTGTCACAGTGCTCCAGCTTTTCCATCCACACCCCAAAGGCAAAGCGTGCCTGTCCCAGTGTTCCAGGAGCTAATCAGCCAGCCCACTCCCCTGCTCCAGGGCACACAGCAGCCTTCCCAAGGTGGTGTGTCACATCCCATTTCTCTGTCACAATTAGAAGGAAAACCCACTGCTAGTGGCCTGAGTGCTAGCAGCTCAGCACTGCACACAGCAGGATTTCCTGCAGAAACATCCAAAATGATAATTGGGAAGTCTTCACATGTGAGGTAGGTGAACTGGGAAACTTCCTGCCACAGGACACTGCAGAAGTTTAAAATGTATCCTAAATTGGATTAGGACAAATCATCTTCCTGCAGGGGTGGGGTAAAGGGCTCTCTCCTGTCTCCTCAAGAGTGATGTTGGATGCAGGGAGAGGATCAAACTGTTCATGACCCAAGATCGCCACCAGTCACCTTGGGCAGCCAGCTCTGGCTGTAAAAACTGGTTTCTGTGATGTGTCCCATGTGTCTGATTGAAGACTTTCAACACAGAGAAAGATTACTGAACCAGCTAGAAAGAGAGTATGAAAAAAAATGACAAGGACTCTTGACCTTCTAATTTTAAACTTGTAATTTTTTAAACCTGTAATTATCCTTGGCTAATAGCTGCTGCTGTGGGACTGAAGCCAGCTGAAACCAAGACTATCATGGTAGAAGACCCAAGAAAGGTGGCAATAGCCTAGACATGTCCTTCTGCTCTCTAGAGGGACCAGAGAGGCAGAGATGCCCAAACTGAGCAGCACCACAGTGGCACAGGCCAAAGGAACCACAGGCCATGGCCAAAGGAACCACACGCTGATCTTCCCCTCCTTTTGCAGCCTGGTGAATTCATTGCTGAGGAAAACAGCCTGGTGACAGCAAAGCACAGCGTTTCAAAAATTGTTCTCCTCACTGCACAAGAAAGGAAAAATTCTCAATGACTTTTATGCTTTGAAATGGTTTCCCAGCAGCCCAGGGCAATCTGTAAAATTCATCAGAACTGGTGTGTGAAATCTGTCATTTTCTCTCTGATCCCTGTGAAGTCTCCAATGTTCGGGGGAGGCAGCTCCTAATCAGGGCTTTTCAGCATTTTTACACCACCATTTCATCTTTGTAATTCTCTAATATTAACTTGTTGAGCTGCACAACAAATTCTCATCACTCTTTGCTGAGCAGGTGGAGGATGGGAGAGGTAGAGGGCAGGTTCACCAAGCTCTCTGGTATGTCAGAGTGACACCAAGGTGAACAATTTGTCCATATCTGGCTGATGCAGCTGCCTTTTTTGTGTGATCAAGGCCTATATGAAGGAAACCTGACTGGCATCATTCCTCCCCTGGATCAAACACATCAGCCCCCATTTACCTCTACACTGGAGTCAAGGTTCAAATTCACACCTTTACAGCTTTGCTAATGGGGTAATTCTGTCATAACATCCCATAAACAGCCTCCTAAAAAACTCTTTTTATGGCTATAAAGGAAAAACATTGAGACAGAAACACCCTGGAAGATGCCAGCATTTTTGTTAGCCTGAGGGGGGTGCCTTGTGCCATAAACCACTTCACCTGAGCAGCAGCACTGAAAATCCTCCCTCATCCTCTGAAATTCCCCACCTGTCTTTTTGTTCTGGAGACCAAAAACATGTAACAACTACTGAACTTTGAGAAAGGCTGCTCAAACTAATGTCGTGGTAGCTCTGGGGATGGCATGTGAAGGGATAGGACCCAGGGAACAGCATGAAGTTGTGTCAGGAGAGGTTTAGGTTGGATATTTGGAACAAGTTCTTTACCCAGAGGGTGGCTGGGTACCAGAGCAGCTCCCCAGGGAAGTGGTCTTGCCCCCAAGACTGGCAGAGCTCACAGTGTTTGGAAGATGCTCTCAGGGACATGAGGGAATTGTCCTGTGCAGGGCCAGGAGTTGGACCTTGATGGTCCTTGTACATTCCAACCCAGAATGATATTCTATGATTCTGTGTTAGCATTCCTGACAACACAGGCACAGCCTGGAGCAGAGAAGGGGCAGTGCCCGAAGGGTTAAACCCCACAGGGGAAGCACAGCTGACACCCCAGCAGCTCCGCCATGCAATCCGAGTAGCTGGCATGATTGCGGCCACATTTCCAGCCTAGGCACTGTGACCTAGAAATAATTCAATGCAGCTGCCAAGGTCCCTGGGTATTGATACCAAGTGATTATTCAATGTTTCCATGCAACAGTTGCATCTCTCAAATGATATGACAAAAAAGAGAGGCTGGAGGGTGAAAGCAGTCTCCAGGTTTGGGCACTGGCGTAGGGCGCTCTCATTAAGAAAAGCTGCTTCCCCATTTGCTTAGGAATCATTTTTTCCTCTCAAATAATTACAGACTTCCCTGAACCAATTTAACAAGTCTCATGTGATGTGATGGAGCAGAAATCAATAACGAGTGTCTTTTAGCATGTCTTTTGAAGGACATCTGCAGCAGTATGGGTGTGCAGTGTCAGGAGCCAGCGTTTTTGAGTCCTACCCCAAGGAAGGGATGGAACATGCAGTCCAAAGATATTCCGACACAGACACACACAAACCCAGCTGTTTTTCTGCTGTGTTTTCAGTGATATTCCCTCCAATCCCAGCCAGTGAGGGCTAATGCCTATTAAGAAGTCAGCAGTGTCAGGTGCCACCAGGCTGAGGGAGCATTTTTTACACACATTTACTTAAGAAAGACTTAATCGCCTTGGAAATAAGCCACTTGAACCAGCCTTCCAGAGTTCATTCTTAATTTCCACAGAGCAGATTCAAGCAGCACTTCCAGGCTTTTTTCCTCTTCTGGACCAAGCTGGCCACTTTGACAGCTTTGATTGACAGGGCTTGTCCTGGTTTGAAGGACAGGTGTCTGCTAAGGAAGGCAGGGGACCTCCCTTGGAATGGAAAAAATGTAAACCCTTTCCCTCCGAATTATAGTAATTCTGAAATTAAGGGGCTCACAGGCAAAGATATGGGAAATGGAATAACAGTTCTTTACCAGTATTTATAATAAAGCAAACAAACAACAGCTACTATGGCTTTAACAAGAACCAGAAGCAGGAACCCAGTGAGAGCCTGCTGGCTTGCAGGCACCTTTGATGCAGTGATGGTCACAGCCAGCAGGGGGTGCTGGTGGCGCGAGCTCGGGGAGCACATGGCGATGGTGTGGTGGATCCCCCTGCCACACAGCCAGGATGGGGGGGATGGAAAAGAAGTTTTACTTTCACAAACCCCCTCGAGCAGTCGATCTCAGTGTCCCAGCAGGACTCTCGGGAAAGGAAGGCAGCGGGCTGGGCCGGCAGGGTGTCTTGGCAGGCAGGGGGTGCAGAGGCTGCAGCGCAGGTGAAACCCAGAGCAGCTCCGGAGCAGCAGCGGAGACAGGGCAGCGACAGCCCAGCCTCCAGCAGAGCAGGGAGAGGCGAGCTCAGGGATCCCAGGCGCCCACACAGATGGGAGGAACACCCAAACCCCAACAGGGCTACAAACTGTGATGTGGCACACATGGACATGACATTAACACAGAGTTAAAGCTGCGTGGAGTACCAGCTGCTTTTAAAATAAAAGGTTTTGCTTTTCTGTTTGCTGTTCTAATATCAGAGTAAAGCTTCCTGTGGTCTCATATAAAAGCATTCCAAATTTTGTTCAATTTTTGAAATGAAAAAAATGTGCCCAGGGAGAAGGACTGATGGGGGTTTCTAAATACAAATACCTGCTTAAGTTTTGTTTCAGCTCTACCTCTGGGGTGGAAAAAAATAATGAAAGGGTGTCTGAGTGACCTGATGGGTAGTAGAAATACATACATTAAAATGCTCTCCCAGTTGTGTGGGGGAGTGGGCACAGGGAGCTCAATCAGAAGTGAATTCCCTATAAATATGCAGAGGAAGGATGGGGGTTGATTACTGTCCTGATCTTGTCTGTGCTTTGAAGAGCTGGACATGAAATTCAGTGCTGGAGCCTGTGGTGTGTGGTCATGGCATAGGCAGGACTCTGCAATTTAGCTGTAGGACTAAACCCCTGCCTAAAATCTGATTTCTGGTGCTGACCACCAGCAGGGCTGTGCTGATCATTAGCTGGAGTTACTGATTTGTGTCAGTGTCAAGTTAACTGAGGAAATGTATCATAGGTTTCTCAGCTGAAAAGGAAGAAAAAAAGTGCTGTTCCCTTGTACAAGAAAAGGGAAGAGACTGTTTTTTTAAATGCATGTGACATTTCTGTAGCTTAATGGCAGTAGTCATTGTAGCTGGGTAAGTTTGCTAGGCTGTCGCTACCAAATGCAATGAGTATTAATAGCCCAGAGTGCTATGATTAATAAAAATAAGTCTTATTCATTCAGCATAATAAATAATAATATAAAAATGAACATTTAAAAACAACTGGTGTTTCATCCTGTGGCAGAAAATATTTCATATCTTATTTTTCTAGTACTTTTATGTGACATAACATTAGTAGGAATCTTCTGTCAAGATTTACAAAGTCACTCTGAACCATTAAGCCCATGGAGTTCGAAATGAGATGAAGTCTTTGGTGGCTCAGGTGATAACCTGCAGTTCCCAGGGTGCTGGTCAGAGCATGCAACACCCAGAAGTACCAAAAAACCCTGCAGAAAAAGGGTGTTACCACAGTCCCATCAATTAACCAGACTTCTCCTGGTGCTTGAAGGGCGGAGTTTGGGGTTGCATTATTATTCCAATAGTTGCAGACACAGCTCTGTGTTACAGACATAGTTCTATGCTACATTCACAGCTGTATGTTACTCACTCAGTTACATAAGTCACACGCAGTGACAGAGCAGAACTCCACTGGTGACATTTATCATGCAAACAGGCCCATTCCTTGCTCCTCGCTCCTCAGATTTATTAAGTAGATTTATCTGAGAAGGGATCTGCGTTTCTTCTTGTTCCCTCTCAATTTAAGTGTAGTGACACCCTGATATAGTGGCTCATCTCAGGTGTGTTGGGAGGGAAAAAGGCAATAAAAATCTAGAGTTTCTTGGTCCATGACAAGTGCTGCTACCACTGAGTGTTGTAATTCAGCCCACATAGGCATCAGTAAACAAGTCCAAACAGGACTCTTTCGCCTTTTAAATTTGAAGCTCAGGCTGTCAGCTATCCTAAAAGAGAATTTTTCAAGGATTTTTGTGTGATTTAAACTGAGTGGCAATGCCACTCATTTATGTCAGGGACTGCAATATTTAATAACCAAAATCTAGTCTTATTAATAGGTTAGAAAGGGTTTAGTAAATCTGTAAAACAGGAAAAAATAAAAATGAAAGCCCTTTGGTTTGAATACTATTCCAGAGATTTCTCCCCCTAAGAAGTTTCAAAGCCATCATATAAAATCATTAACTTACATGGAAAATTGCACACTAGGTAGCTTGTCTTAGTAAGCTACCACTTGCTATTAGTCTTCCTCACTGCAGGTATGGTGAACGTGTTCATGAAATCTCTGAAGAATTTGGCTCTAGCTATTTTCTGTGCTCTCAAATCAAACTGACCTTTACATGTTCGCATATTGTCCTTTTGAAGCCAAACAAAATGATTTCTATCTGGAAAATCTCAACAGGGAAAACAGCTCAAGGATATTGTGCCTGCCTTGTATTATTTTATGCAGTAATTTGTTCCTTATCATCATGTTTCATATGTTCTTGACATTGGGCATAACAATTGTAACAATGGCAATTGTGCTAAAAATATTTGTCATTTAGTTTCAAGCTAGAAACAGTTCATAAGCAGATAAAGGGAATAAGTAGGGAAGGCAGTGCTAGGTGCCTTTGCAAATATTTCTTCTTGGCATTATCTATTATCTCAGAATAGACATTTGCCACATATTGCAGAGATGGGGAGAGAGCTATGCACCCATCCCAAATTCCAGGAACGATGCAAACTGGACTTGCCAGGGAATGGAATGCATTTAATATTTGCTTGCTGAGGAAGACAAATGTTTGTGGCATTCCTTCATTCCTAATGCACACCAGCCCTATCCTGCAGCCCTCCCGAAGGTGACACTTTGCTGCTCACTATGTGTCTGGGATTGAGGACGACTCCTGACTCAGGCTGCAAACTGCTGCAGAGCCAACACCAACACCAGTCACAGGATTATCTACCAATAATATGGAAAAACAAAGGTTAATAGGCTCCTTAGACCCTGTAACACAGCATTTGTGTAATGGGAACCTCATTGCCTGTTGGTTCACGTTTACCAGAAAATGATGGTGCTTATGAGAAGAGATTACTTTCTTCTTAACTGGAAAAGCAAATTATTTAAGCAGAGTTTGCTTTATATTTCATACCCCTTCCTCTGTCGGCCTTACACACGTACACTTAAGGGCCCATTATCTTCTCATTGATGTGAGGGCATTATGTGTGTAGCCACCATTAATGGTAATGAAAATGGCTCCTGTTAATCTCCCGTGCACTGATAGTCAGATAATAGCCTACTTATTAAGTACGGGGGCCAGACCAGGAGTTGCACTGAAATGAGCAGCGTATTGTCTCTGTGGGATTCAGACATAAACACTAAATCATTGCCCTGTGCCTACAGCTGATGATTAAAAGGAAGTCAGTGATAGCACAAATGTGCTCTCCTGGCCCGTGCTTCCAAGCAGCACAAAAGCAACTCCGGGTGCTCTTTCCATCTGACCCACCCTCACCTTTGGGAGGATCTCTGGAGACAGAGTTGGAAGTGACACAAGGATCATAAAGTCCAACTCCTGGCCTTGCATAGGAAACCCCAAAATCCCACCCTGTGCATCCTTGAGACCATTGTCCAAAAGCTCCTGGAGCTCTGGCAGCCTTGAGGCCGTGCCCATTCCCTGGGGAGCCTGTTCAGTGTCCCATCACCCTCTGGGTGAAGAACCTTTTCCTAATATCCAACCTAAACCTCCTCTGACACAGTTTCAGCCATTCCTTTGTGTCCTGTCACTGAGAGAGCAGAGATGGGAGCTGCTCCTCCACGTCCTGTCATGAGGAAGCTGCAGACCCCGATGATGCCTCCCCTCAGTCTCCTCTTCTTCAGGCTGAACAACCCAAGGACCCTCAGCTGCTGCTCTAATGGCTTTCCCTTGACTCTTCCTCATCCTTGTGGCCTCCTTTGGATGTTCCTTAGCAGCTTTAGACCCTCCCTATATCGGGGTGCCCCAAACCATCCCAGTGGTGGAGGTGTGACCACAGCAGTGCAGGCAGAGCTGGACGTGACGCTGGGGAGGCCTGGGGGTCCAACTAGCCCCTCAATCTGCTATTCGCACTCTGGGAGTAACACGGAACATCAGCTGCTAACCCCTCTTCGCTCACATCAATAACTGTCTGAGGAAAAACCACATAATTCCATATAATTCATCCCCACCGCCAGCCTCCCCTCAAGGATTCCGGGGGTCGTTTTTGTAGCCTGGACCCGCACCGAGAGCAGCGCGTGCGCAAGGTTCGCTTTAAGGCTTTATTTCAGCTTTGCCCGGTTGAAACAAACCCCTTAAACTTCCCCCTGGAGCACGCGGAGTTGGATATAATCGCATGTTTTCGGCCTTCCTCGCCCGGCCCGGCCCGCAGCGGGTTAAGGCGCGCGCCCACAATGCCTCGCGCCCTGCAGCGTCGGCGGCGCCGGGCGGTACCGGGCCGGTGGCCGGGACCGGGATCGGCACGGGGATTGGGATCAGGGCCGGGATCGGGACCGGCATTGGGGCCAGCAGTGCTGCTCAGGGCCGCGGTGCGTCCCCGTCCCCGCAGCTCCCCGGGTAGGGGCTCGCTGTGCCGGGGCCGCCCGTGGCCCGCAGCCCAGCCCAGGCCAGCGCTGAGGTGGCGGCGCCCGGGCCCGGCCCCCGCGCTGTCACACAGGACGATCCCGGGGGCGGGCGAGGTGCGGGTGCCAGGCTGGCGTGGCGGGCAGGAGGCATCACCCTGCCCGCTCTTTCACCTATTTCTGCGTTATTTTGTTGCCTAGAAAGCAGAGGCCGCAGGGCTCGGCGGAACCCGGCCATGTTCTGAGGGAGGCTCCAGGACGCCGCTGGGATCCGGGTACCGCAGGTGTGCCTGAAGGAATCTCCCTTGTCTTGGCCCTGCGAGGCGCTGGGTGAGGCGGGTGAGTGTGGAACTGCGCCGATTTAAAAGTATGAACCGGTCTTTGATGTATTTGTGAAGAAGAGCCGTGCCAGCGCCGTGGAGATGGTCGCAGTGTGTGATCCAAAGGTCTCCTCAGCTTCTGTGGCTTTTTGCACTGGTGGGACTCACACGGAGCCTTCAGGACCATGAAGTCAGCAGGCCACGTCACCCGCTGACTCGTCCTGTACTGAATTGCAAAGCCCTTTGCAGGTTGGCTCTGAATTTACTGCTGCATCAGAGGAGCAAAGTCCTGTTTTGGATTATTTCCACTTCTAGTCCACTTCTGCCTTTTTGCCTGTGTTTAGCAAACTAAAGATTTCATAACCAGAAAACTCATATGGTGTACATCTAGGCTTTGCTCTGGGAGCAGATTGTTTGGGAAATAAGAGTGTGAGATTGGTCTGTGTGAAGCTGTCTGTTTCCACTTTGGAGCCCCTTGTCAAAAATATATATATTTTTCGATGGAAACTTCCTACTAAACTAAACATTTTCTTTACTGCTTATGTCCATTTATGTTAGAGCAAAACCATGCATATTTCTTTAAGGTGGCTTCTTTCTTCGATGTTTAGTCATGAAACTTAAACAGCACAGTGGTTATATGTCCAGTCAGCCACCAGGGCTCAGCTTTTTGGTGTTAATCGATGATAATTTGAACCCTTAAAACTTTGTGGAAAAATCATTAAAAATAAACTAGGATTCTCTAAAGACTTTATCTGTTAGAAAGTTCAGAACATGACATTTTTGCTTTGTCCTTTATTTCCAAGTGCTTTGGTGGAGGAGGACAAGGTAGTTAACTCTTCCTTTTTTTTGGATGTCATGGTGTGGATGAAGCTCTGCCTTCCCACCAGACACCTGTGGTGGTTTGGGCAGGGAAATTGGTGCTTGTGGAATGGGTGTCTGTTCAGTCTGCAGTTGGCCAAAGCCTTTCAGTTTTTGTTTTTTAAAAAGGGTAGTTATAGCAAAACCAAAAGCAATTGCTTCCTCTGTCCCCTTGGAGCTGGAGATCTGAAACTCATGTATAAACACTGAAGGGAGCTGGATGTTGGCTGTTGGAGGATGGATGTAACTTTCTGCTTTATAGACAATTCCTGGCACTTGCAGAATTGGAATGGGAAGTTTGGAACAGCTTGTTCAGCTCCAGCAGTGCTTGTCTGCCATTGAGGCTGGAAGGCCTCTGCATGTAGACTGCCTTTGTTGCCTAAATGAAAACCTGTGAAAAAAGAGGAAAAATGATAAAGGAAAGGTAGTGGTAGGAAGACTGAACATCCAGCCAAAGAGAGGAGCCTTGGAAGTTGTCTGTAATGTACAGGAAGATGCTGGTGAAATTCATTCCTGAGGAAGAGGCCTTGGGATGCAAAGAGAAGGCAGCAATAATGGCAGAGGGGAGGGCCCAGAGGGTACACTGCTGTCTGTCTGGCTATTCCTGCTGAGTTATTTGTTTAATTTCTGTTCTGCAGAGAAAGAATTCTCTATTATCTCACCAGGGACAAATAGAGGAATTGAAGACATGGACTGGAAGTCATGTGAATGTGTTTATGGTTGTTATTTAGGACATAAGCAAATGCATGTAGTGCTATCTCCCTCCCTGCTCACATGCACATGAGTAAGTTATGGGAGGTTAAATGTTATTGGAATGCTGTTGGAAGAGGTGTGTTTCATTTTATGAGGGGTTGCTTGCCACACTTTCGTTCTCCTGTTCTGCAAGTTACACAATTCTTATTCAATTATTGATAGAAATAACAGTGCTCAGTTTTATTTTAATGCAGGATGACAGGAAGATTTTATTCACTACTACTTGCAGAAACCTTTTGAGTCTGAAACACTTCTATCACAATTACCTGGTTTTGCCTAAGACAAAGTAATTAAGGCTGAAAAGGTAGCACATTCTAAACATCAGTGAAAACACTGCCCCTTAAATTCCACAGAATTAAGCTTTTGTCAACAAGATGTTTACAGAGAAATAAGTGCTTCAGATAAAAGGCAGTAAGTTCTGTTACAAACACCTTCTGCTTTTAGCAGTGGCAATACGTAGGTACAACACTGAAATTTTTCCTTTGTGAGTCATGTTATCTTAGCGGGTGATGCACAGAAATATTTATTGTACTGCTCTGCTTTAGAGATTTCTAAGAAGTTGATGTCAGTCATACAAATGTGATGTTTTCTTACCTGTAGCATTTTTCCTTTTTAAATACCCTTTGTTTATTTATTAAAGATATGTCCTCCCTCCATCTCCTAGGGCTGTGGCAGTTCTATGTAACACTTAATCATTTACCTTCTAAAATTATTGTGAGGTTGTTAATTTTATTGATTTTCTAAGGACTTTTGATTATTTAGTCAAAAAGCACAGTGAACCAGTGTCAGAGAGCTGTATAAAGGCATTTTTGCCTCTCACACCAGTGTCTGGTGAAAATATCAACCTGCTTTGCATCTTGGCTGGCCAGTAAGCTTGATATTTAGTAGTTGGTGCTGTTTCTCGTCAGCTGGGTGACTTCTGTCTTTTATTATATCTTAGAAGTTTGTTTTCTGGAGTAGAAATGATAGGATGGAGAGGAAGTAAAAAGTGAGAACTGATATTATTTATTTAAAGTCAATTTAAATATGATGCTATTAGTTGGAAATAGGAATTTATTTTTTATCTAACTTGCAATCTTATGTTGCACCCTACACTATAGTTCTTCTAATTATGAGTGCTTTGTGTACTTTTGGTTTTTGCAGGCTGCGTACTGTGTGTAAATCACATTTTTTGTCTTAATGTGAATTTTATCAATAGCTTGACACTGCTCCCTGCTGTTTTCTGCATCATAAAAATTAGAGTGAATTGATGTGGTCTGCCAGCGAGACATGCCTGTTGAATTAGAATCCTATTTTGTGTAAAAGGTCCCAATAATTGCCTTAATTTCTTAGAATTCAGTTGACAAACAAACTCAATATTTTTGGAAAATTACAGGTTCTTGTCTCTTCTAGTAAGGGACTCTTTTAGCAATGTGTTCTGCACTCTGAAGTGTGAGAGTTTCTGCTATTTTTTGCATAGGTCACATGAGTTGTGTGCCTGTGATCCCATGAAATCATGGATATTGTGAAGTGCTTTCAGTAGTGGATGTGTCTGGGAGCAGCATCCAGTAGAGTCTGTTTTGATACAGCTTGTGACATAGAAGAATTCCCATGTTTATCATCCCCCTGCCCCCTTTTTAGCCATGAGTGAATTACACTGTTCAACTGATGAGGTTAAGATAACTAAATCTCTCAAAAGTGCAAAGTAAATGGAAAAGGAAGGTTGTGGGGTTTATGGTGATTTGGTTTGTCTGTTTTTCCTCTGCAGCTGGTTGTGAGTCAGTGGTTTAGATTCCAGGCTCTTTGTCACAGAGCTGTGCTTGTGAGGTGCTGAGCATCCTACCAAAATCAAATCCCTGATCGTGACTTAGTTTTTTCTTTTTCTCCCTTTTCAGAATCATGGCAAGTCCAAGAACAAGGAAAGTCCTCAAGGAAGTCAGAGCACAAGATGAGAACAATGTGAGAAAATTACGGTCTTTAGATCAATTCTGTAGAATTGAATTTGCTTTTTATCTACTCCAAATGTACACTGAGGTCTGCTACAGCTGCTGTTGTCTTTGTGGTATGGCTCACTAAGGCTAACAGAAATTTGGGTAGCTCATGTATGCATTACAATACATAGCTGCATATTTGGCACAAAAATTTCAGAAGTTCTAGTAATGCTGGTCCTTTCAACAAGTGGTGTCTGGCGCACAGTTTAAATTAAAATGGTCCATTTCAAGCAGCTTGATTGTACTTTAAATGTGATAGTCCATGGAGAGACTCAGTTTTATTTATTTAATCTTGAGTTGTGAATCTGATCATAAACTGAAGTTGTTGCACCGTATGAGCAATAAAGCTATTTCTAAAGAAAATACTCTGTTTAGATCTGCTACCATTTACTGCCAAAGTGTAGCGTGACTGAAAAAATGTTCCAAACTTTAAACGTTGCATCTTTATTTTGCCAAGGAAACCTCAAGAATTCAGTTTGTTTGCTTCCTCCTGCCTGAAGATAATATGAAAACGAAATCAAAATCAATTCTTTGCTTAGTAATTTCCATTTGCTCATCTGTATTTCCTCACTGGTTTGTGGTAGTTGGTCCAATAACTTTTGTAATCCAGGCAGCATAAATAAATATTTGAAGTAGGTTTATGCTGTCAGGGAACCCTTTCTTCTGAAATTATTTTCATTGTGTGACATTTTCACGATTTGCCTTTTTGAGCTGTGAAAACTTCCCATGGACAGTGGTGGCAGATTGCAGAGATAACTGTTTTTTCTCTCACAGGTCTGTTTTGAATGTGGTGCATTCAACCCCCAGTGGGTGAGTGTGACCTATGGAATTTGGATCTGTCTTGAGTGCTCAGGAAAACACCGAGGCTTGGGAGTTCACCTCAGGTCAGCCTTTCCAACAGACTGTGGAGCATTACCTGAGTTGCATTACCTCAGGGTTCACTATGGCAGTGAACAGCATGTGTTGGTTTGGAATGTATCGAATGTCTCAAATCCAGTATTTCACTGGCAGTTGTGCTTCATGCTTCTCTCCAAAGTGGGCTTTGCTCTCTGTGCCTTGTCTGTAACTAGTTGGGAATAAAGCTAGTGTACAAAACAGCTTTATTCTGTTCAGGAGGTTCCTTTTTTCTTTGTTATATAAATGACAGTTTTTGTTGTTTTCCAAGAACCATGCTCAACTGAGATGGGAGTCTATGGAATAGGAGCAGTTATGGGTTCTGGAGACTCACAGTATGTGTATATAGTAGGGGCAAAGCAGGGAACAGTTACTCAAATGAGGCAAGGAGATAAAATCCAGGAGGGAAAACCAAAGCAAGGAGGCCACCCAGAAGTACATTCTTGGCTTTTCAAGGGATGATTTGAAGCTCGTTAGTGAGCAGAAGTTGCATAGGAAAGGAGCATTTGGAGCTGTTCTATATGTGTTGTGGAGGAAAAGATGAAATTTCTGAGATGAGAACATAGAATCGTAAAATTGCCAAGGTTGGAAAAGACATCTAAGATCATCAAGTCAACCGTCAAGATACATGATAATAGACAGAAAAAGAAAATTGCAGAGTGAAGTATGGGAAAAGTTTCTGTTACATAGTGGGTTAGATTAATTTCTGGACCTTGAAGGAAGCTGCTTTTTCAGTCACTTGCCTTCTGTTGACTGTCTCCTTTAAATGCCAATAAATGACATGATTTTGGCTTATTTCAGGGAGGATCTGCCCACCTTCTTATGATGATCTGTCTTTCTGTACTTGGAGAGTGTTCTCCAACATGTTTATACTCTCAACTTTTGAGATAGGTCGTAATAAGCTTTTTTTTGTCACTGTTGATACTGCAGGAAATTATGACAAGCTGTGATCTAAAATTTTCTTTTAAAACCTGCTTTTCAGTTTTGTTCGTTCTGTAACCATGGACAAGTGGAAGGATACTGAGCTGGAGAAAATGAAGGCTGGGGGTAACAGCAAATTCCGACAGTTCTTGGAGTCTCAAGATGATTATGATCCATGCTGGACAATGCAAGAGAAATACAACAGCAAAGCTGCAGCTCTGTTTAGAGACCAGGTAAGCTCAGTTTTAGGTGTGTCCTCAACCTTTACAAGCTGAAAGTATCAAAGTGGTTTGTAAGCACTTGGTTTTGAAAGGAGGGAGAGCTGAAACTTTTTGACCCTCTGCAGTGCTTCCTGAAAAAGTAAATATGAGGGAGTGAAATCCTGGAAGAGTTAATGTAAACCTGAATGAGTTCATGGCTCAAGTATTTGGCAGAAGAGAGAGGCGTGTTGTCCTGCCAGGGAAATAAGGTGGGGTTTGAAGAGAGTGTCTTGGGCGGGCAGGAGCTTTTCTGCACTAACTTCCTTATTTTGGGTAACTTTCTCTAATTTGGCCCAAAGGTATCCCAAGGGTCTGGTACCTCAGAGTCGGCAGTGCAGGACCACCCTCTTGGGACCCTACAGGTCTTAGAGTGCTTCTTCCCAAGCCTTGTAAGAGTTTTCTATTGCAATTTTCATTTCTGCATTTAGCTGAGGTAGCTCAGATTTTCAGTGCTGCAGTTTGTTGTAGCTAATTAGTCAGTGGGGCTGTCTCAGTCCTCAGTTCACTGCAGTTCACTACTTCAGCTGTACAGGTTTATCCAAAGTGATTTTTGATAAGTCTTTAGTGTATGTAGTAACATACAGCAATAATGGAGTTCTGTTCCTCCATTACTCTGTGATTAGTGCTTATATCTCTTCGTTAATCCAGTATTTCCTCTTCAAACCAAACCTGCCTCTGAGGAAATTGTCTGATTTTTCTATTTCGGTTGCCTGAAACAAAACCAGTGTTCAATTCAACATCACAGCCTGGGAATCAGGAAAAAAAAAAGGTTTCTTTTGAAAACAGACCAATTGATCCATGGGGCTGGCATCACATTGCAAAAATAGCTTGTCCTCGTGTTACAGAACCAGTTTATTACTTGTATAAAATCTCTGACCTAGCATTCTTGACTGTTCTGTCTCTTGTAGGTAGCTACAGTAGCTGAAGGCAAGGAGTGGTCCATTGACACTTCGCCTGCCAGGAACTGGACCCCACCTCAGCCAAAAATGTCTCTGTCTTCTGCTCACCGGTACGTGCCCTGCTTGCCTGATGTTGGTACAGGTACTATGTCAGATAAAAACACAACATCAAAACCTGATGTTAAATGTCTGCTGGACTTACTCTGTTGGTTCTGGTGTCTGAAGAAGCTGAAGTTAAGGCGTATGAGGTAGCAGGACTTTATTTTTGTAATAATTCCCACCCCCTGCACCTGAGCCTTAAACCATGGCAGGGACAAGTGAGGGAGAGCAGAGGACAAGCCATGCTTGTGTTACCCTGACTTGTAATGCACCTGAAATTACACATTCATGTCACTCACAGGTAGTGTGTGACATCCTCACCTTAACTGTGGTGCTGTGCCAGTTTGGGATTGGATGCCAGGGAAAAAAAACCAGACTTTTCCCTCACGGTGCTAGTTACCATGAGAGCATCAAAGCTCTGTAGCACAGCAATTCTGTTGTTCTGCTTTTGCATGTAGTGTTTGTTACTCTGTGCACTAAAGAACCAAGTTAACTGCAAAAGCAGTTGTAAATCAAAGGAACAAGAGCTTCGTGCCTTTTAGTGGTTGCATTAGAGTTCCCTATTTGATAGATGAAATAAATAATCAATTTTTAACCTGTATTATGGTGATATATATCAAGCTGCACTGCTGAGCTAGTGGGTTTTGCTTTACATGGCTTTGATCCTTGAATGTTTTATTTCAGTTCTGCTGGACAATCTCAGACTGCAACTGCCTCTTCTGACAAGGCTTTTGAAGACTGGTTAAATGATGATGTCAGCTCCTACCAAGGGTAATGCAGTATTTACTGACCTTCTGAGTGCCTCTCTAGCATAACAAAATGTTTGAAGCATTGAAGAAAAAGTTTGTAACTCCAGATATTACTGTAGTGGGTTCCCAACCAGGGAATTCTGATTGTATGTTGTACCTTACAGTGATTTGAGTTAAACAGAGGCATTTATAAGCCTTCTCTCATTCCTTTCCTCATTTTCATGTGTCACTATTAGGATTACTCTGCTTTCTGATGTCAGTGATCTGTTAAACCTGGAGAATCAGTAAGACCACATTAGCTTGCACAGAGGAGATTGTATTGTGCAAGGATTCCTCAGTGGATCCTTGGTGTTTTTATGAAGTGAGTAGTTTTGTATTTTGGGTGCTGGGTGCTACAGGACTTTCTTTTCCAGGTGCAAAAGCAAACGTCATTCTTCCATGTTCTTCAGTGCTTGTTTAATCTTTTTAATGGCTGCATGTTGATACAGGTACTGTTTGTTCCTTTTCCTGTGGCAGTGGCCAAGAGAATCGCTATGTGGGGTTTGGGAACACAGTAAACCCTCCAAAAAAAGAGGATGACTTCCTAAATAATGCCATGTCCTCGTTGTACTCGGTAAGGAATTGCTTGGAGCTTTCTGAATTATTATTTTCTTCTGGTTTAGCCCCTGTTTTGGGAGAATATAAATGGAGAAGAGAAACTAAAGACTGCAAGTGGATATGGAGAGATGCAGAGTATTGGTTGTATTGTCAAAGCGTGAAGAAGATACTGGTGGACTTTAAAAGGCAAAATGGAGAAACTTGAGTAGGACTTAAGAATTGTGTCTGATATCAGTTCATAGAAATAAGCGAGGGTATAGCAATGGATTAAAAAATAATCAATGGGGCTGAAGGAAAAAGATGTAATTAACTGTAGGGAATAGCTCTAAATCTATTAACCATATTAGGGATGTTCAGAGGCAAACAACTGAAATGTGTGTGTATGTGGGTGCCAGAAGCCCTGAGCAATGATGAAAACATTTGAAATACTTCTGACAGGGTGTGAAGAGATAACAGCATATGGCTGAACAGTTGTGATGATTCAAGTAGAGATAGTGAAAGATGCGTTGTTGAAATAAAATGGGAGTGAAGTCAGAGGCAGTCAAGGCCATAATGGTGCTTTGATAGGCTGCAAAGTCACAGTGCTGAACAATATGTGGGGTTTGGAGTCATTTGGAAATACAGTAAGGTATCCTACCAAGGTTAGTGGCCAGTAGCCTTCTGTAGAGCCTCTCTGGCCTAAATATCCACACCAGATTTCACTCTTTATTTAAAAATAAATAAATAATTTCACTAGAACTTAACAGAGAAAGATAATGCCTGAGCCTTTGAACAGGCTGATGACCATATTCCAGGTGATCCCACAGGCTGCTTGGTATAGATAATCGAAATATTTTTTAGATATCTCACAGTTTTTAGGACAGAGAGTCAGGTTAGAAAGCACATCTGCAATGTATTGACATACATTGACAGCCAAGGAGAGGCAACACTGTCCATGTTCCTGTGAGCCATTCTTTGAGTCCAGGATCTCCCTGCCTGTCCTGGCTGAAATGCCCTCGTGTGAGCACACACACACATTGCAGTGTGCTCTCAAGTCCTGTATTTTTGGGAGGCTGAGTTCCTTGCATGGGTGTTCGTCCTGGTGAGGAAAACACCAGGAAATTTGCCTTTCACTGCATGGGTTGATTTTTCCCTACGCTTGTAGCCACTTTGAGCAGAGTAACATCTCTAACACTCTGGCGTGTTCACACTGACATAAGTACTGGAAGTTCGTCATTGTATTTCAGTTAAATGAGAAGCTCTAATTTTTCTCTCAGTAGCAGGTAGTTCTTAGGGCTACAGGACAAGCTGTATTAGAGTATTTCGATTTAAGCTAATCTGTTTTAATGAAAACCTGGTTATTTGCTATTATTATTCACATGTAGTTCATGACTCTCTTGCTTTCTCTAAAGGGATGGAGCAGTTTTACAACTGGAGCAAGCAAAATTGCCTCAGCTGCTAAAGAGGGTGTAAGTAAATAAAATGTGGTTTAGTTAGCAGTGGGATGCCAGAGGTGGTGATACGGGTATTCTCTTTTCACTGTGAAATTCTGCCGAAGCTCCATTACCTTGGAGACGATTGTGCAGCATTTCTAAATGCATGTCTTTAAAAATCAAAAGGTTTATTCCAGGTAAACCTGCATGTATTTGCTTCTCTTCACAGGCTACCAGGTTTGGATCTCAAGCAAGTCAAAAGGTGAGACAGATTTAGCTCTTACTCAGTCTGATTGTCTTTAAATGCCATGTGTTTGCCTGCACCAATTGACTTAGATTTGATCATCTGCAGACCAGTGTGCTTTTCCATCATAGTGCACAGTAATGTTTAGTTCTAGCTTGTAATTCCATGGGAATTGCAATCAGCTGCAGTGATCAAATTAAGCAAGAGATAAACAGGGATAGTCTGCTGTTTGTTGCTGTTGGATGTATTGGAGAGGCTGCATAGCTTGCAAACTTAACATACCTTTATCTTGCCTCTGTGAGTCTTAAATGTGGTCTAATGCAGTAGTTTTCTTGGTGATACAATACAATGCAAGATATGGTGATACAATACTATCCTCCTATGGCTAAAGCCTAATAAGATGTTACAAATTTGAACTGCTCAATATTATTAATAAATCAACTTGCTAGTGTGTATTTTAAGAAGCAGCAATGACTAAAGCATTTCATTTATCAAATGGGTTAAAACAGAGGTAGTCAGACCTAAATTCCACAGAGCTCTGACAGTCTGCAAGGAAAAGTTTTAAATTCAAATGTAAAAATGTATAAAAGAATGGAATTCCTAATTTGCCTAGTTCTGAGTGAGATAAGCCTTACATGTAGTGATAGATGGTTCAGGAGTTTTAATTGAACTATAATTCTTGTGTATATGCAGCATCAGCCTGGTGTGCTTTCTGATAGGCATAGTAAGTATTGCTCAAAACCAATGTGCAGCTGCAGGTGTTGGTGTTCAGACAGGTCTTTGCACTGAGATATTAATCCTTCAAATGGCCAAACTTGAGCATATTTGCAACAAAAATGTCTTGTTAAAGCACCGAGACTTCCTACTTAAAAGCTTTATTTACTGCTTTGCTGAAGAAAAAGTAAATTTTCTACAGGTCTTCCTCTTCACTCCCTCTGGCAGTTTCCCTTCTAAAAGCTGTTCTTTCTTTAGTATTATTAACAAGTATAAATATAATATTAAGTTTAAAAGCTCATCACATCTACTGACAAGGACCACAGATCTAGAGTCTAAGCTGTGTTACTGAAGCTTAAATTTTGTTCCTGAAACTTATGACCCTTTGCTGAACAGATTTAACACATTTTATATGCACTACATTGGTTAAAAGTGTATTTGAGGCCTAGTGACCAAACATATTTCACTGTTTCTCTTGTTAGTAGATGTTAAAAGTTCGAAAAGGTTCATGCTAATTAACTTGCCTGAAAAAATGCTGCCAATTTTTTGCTAAAAGCTGCTTCTACCTTCCTTGCTCTTTTCTCTTTTGCTCTCTGGGCAAAGTTTTGGGGCTACAAGCAGCAGCCAGAGCCGGTAACACCCTCACATCTGTTCTTGTGCATGGACTCCTTGTCTGTTGGTGCTGAATATGTGCATTTGCTCCTGAGCTGTCTTTTCTTTTTCTGCCTTATGTCAAACCTGTTTAGAATAATGTTGTGTGTTTTGTATGGTAACATTTCTTCAAACCTACTTAAAATTTGTTGAGTTGGATAGAGATACTCAAGCTGTGCACTGTCAGAAAATTGACTGTGCTGCTGTCCACATTCTGATGATTTCAGGATTTCTGTTTGCATGTCTGCCCCAGGATGGTGCCAAGAGCTGGGTGTTGTTGGAAGGCAGACACTTGAATGAAGTGTTTGTAATGGTGGTTAGAGTGCTGTCCTAAATTCAGCAATAGGTTGGAAAGATTAAGTGATTCAAATGAAAATACCGTTGTATCCAAATCTTTCCATTCCACACTTAGAAAATTCTGTGGTTGAGTAAGAGGGATCAGATAAGAATTCTTCCCAATTCTAGCAGTGACTCCAGTTAGGACACCTGAACTGTTAGTCTGGGTATATTACACTCTTTATTATAAAATCCAAACAGTTTGCTGGGTTCAGTAGACTCCACAGGGTTTTTCACATGTGAGAACACCCCTTTCTTGTTTTTCTTAAACACTTTATAGCCTCACTTCCAAAGGTAACAAGGCCTTTGTGATTTGCATTCATGTTTCTCACTAGGTGTAAGTGGGATTTCCTTTTGCCTTTGCTATTCAAAGAAGTTTTAACCTGTAAGGAGTAGAAGTGCTGGAGATAATGACTGTGGAAAGGGGAGATCCTGGGAATGCTGTGGCTAAAGCCCAGGAAGAGCATGAGTGAAGGCTCATACCCTGACCAGCGGTAGTGATAAAATATGAATCCTTAGGAAAGGAAACTTAATTGCCTGGCATACTGGCCCTTTTGGATCAACCAGGATAATTCTGGAGGCATTAAGTATGATATGGCCACTCTGAAGAAGGTTTAAATCTCTCCAAGACTTATGGCAGTAGGGCAAGGAGTGATTTCAAACTCTTCTAAACCTGCTGTCCTTGTCAGCAGTGCCTTAGGAAAATAATTTTGTGACTTAGACTGTGGACTTACATTTTTGTAAATTTCTTCTAAAGTACAATATCCTTGTGCATCTTGTTCTGGATTGGAACAGATTTCTGAAGTTCATTGTTTTTTCTCCCTGCAAACCTGGAGCTTTAGAGAGCATAACAAAATCTTCTGTCACAGCTTTGGCTCTCATGTATTGCTCAGAAACACTTGGGCTCTTACTAACAGATGATAATTGGAACACTCCAAGACAGAGGAACTGGCAGAAGATCAGCTCAAAAGACCTGATTCTACAAGCAATTTATTTAGTGTGGAAAAATCAGGGGGGATGAGGCCAGTTCTTCCAAATATTCAGCTGCAGGCATCAGCAAGGGGCCCATCTTTGAAGCTGTTGCTGGTTGAACCATTGCTTCTGCTTCCAGTGCAGGGTCAGACTTTGCTTGGGCTCTGGGCATCTATTGCCATGTGTATCTGATTTTAATTTACTGTCTTTTAATGTCTCCTGCAGCACTTTGCTGTGTGTGCTTTTCAGCTCATTCTGCTTGTATGAATCAAAGCTAAAGGCTTCATGTGTTTTTGGAGATACTGCTGAGAAATGAGCCTGCAGAAGGTGTTGGCTATGGGTTTTTATTGTTTGGGGGTTTTTTTTAAAGAAAATATAACTGACTTTGTTTTTGTTTTGCTTTTAAATAGGCATCAGAGTTAGGTCAGACATTAAATGAAAATGTTCTCAAACCTGCACAGGAAAAGGTAACTTTGGAACACGTAAATGACTTGCAGAATAATGGTTGTACTCAGGGAGTGGTTGATTCCTCCTGCCACAGCTGCCCAGGTTCTCAGAGGGTCTTTCTGTAAAGGGGAAACATCAAACAACTTAAAGTTAGGCTGTTAACAGAGAAATGTTAATGAGGGTAAACTCCCTCCACCAACCTTTCTCATGTCCACCAAAGTCTGTCACATTCTTTCTTGTTAGATACCATTTTATAGATTTCATGCTTTCCATAATGGAATATGGAACACGGGGAAAATGCACCCTTAATGGATATAAAATCAGCTATTTAAATATATATATTTGTATTTATATCTATTAGTAGTTGTATCTTGCAGTGTTAAGTTCCTAATGTTTTCCTACCTGCCAACTTTATTTTAATTCAGTCAAACATCTTTGAGCCATTTGAAAAGAATGGTTTAATCATACTGCGAACTAATTTCCCTTTCATTACCATTAATTCACCATTCTTTACATGGCATTTCAAACCACAGGAGAAGACTCTTAATTGGTTTTCTATTCCCCAGAATTATCCACAACTTATTTCAGAGGGTATAGATGCATTATTTTCAGGGTTATTTTTAGGGTGCATTTCCTTGAGCTGATTTTTATTTTGTAGGACAATTTAATGAGGAATTATGCATTCTATGTTAAAAAAGAAGAGGTACATTTCCCTTAGGAAGTTGTGCTGTGTGTTCTAAATAAGTGTTACTTTCTGAAATAAGTATTCTCTATATGGTTATACAAAGTCACTTGCTTTGGAACAACTGCCATTTATTAAGTGGTGAGAGGTACCTGTTGTGTTGTGTTACACCAAAAATCAAAGCCCTTTTAATATTTAAATAAGCATCTATAAAAGGCACAGAATAAAAAAGGGAACTGCTAAGTTTCTAAACACAATCTTTATATGTGATAGAATATATTGATAAAGCTTCATGTTTGCAGATGTTTTTTGTACTGGTGTTTTTATGCTCAGCAGTAGTGTAATGATACCTCAACTGTATGTAAATTATACCTTCCTCCAGCTGGGTGTGATACCTTCCTCAAACTGGGTTTTTAGCCACAGAAAATTCCCACAAACTCAAAGGACTGAGCTTCACTCCACTAAAGATCAACAGACTTTGTATATCATTCTCTTAACTTCATTAGTTTGACTTAAATCTATTTTAATTCTGTTTGAGGTTGGGTTTTTTTACATTTTAGCCGTTAAGCACAAGTGAGCTTGTCTGAAGGTTTCAGTAATACTTTGTTTTATGACTAATTCCCAATACTTTGGTCCACATAGGTGAAAGAGGGGAAAATATTTGAGGAGGTCACCACGGGGGTATCGCAGTTGGCCAGCAAGGTATGAGGTGGCCTGCCTGGCTTCAAGGAGGCCAAACAAGTCAAGTCAGTCTCCATATTCCTATGAAAAATGATACAAAACCCCAGTGCAGCTTTGGTCTGTGCTTGTGTTGAGTACAGAAGTTTTGAAATGCAATTTTCAGCAGGCAGCAGCTCTGTTGGGGTGTTAAAAGCTGCACAGGCCTGGTGGTGTCCTCACAGTAATTTGAATGAGGACATGGTGTGGTTATGAGCAGCCAGTGTCCCAAAGAGGAAAGAAATGTGAGGGAATATGGAGACAGCTTGAGTTCCACAAGGACAGTAAAACCTGCTAATGCTCTGTACCTTTCTCCTTTGCCTTCTGCTGCTCTTGGGGCTTGGTGACCTGGTAAGTGCTGTCTGAGCCAAGCACAGGAGTCCTGCACAAACGAACACCTTTTGGGGTAACTTGAATGGTGCTACCCAGGAATGAGTGTCTTCTAGCACTGGGAAAGTCAGCACGGGAAGCTCTCCCACAGACCAGCTCAGTGTCTCAGGTTTTAATACTATTTGAATAAAATAAAGTAAATGATGTTACCTGTTCTGTTCAGAGCGTGGCTTCTCTCAGGCTGAATTCTGGGATTCATCCTCCCTATCTCTAACTCAGAATAGCACCTTCCATGGTGTTACTTCAGAATTTGCATTTCTAATCCAATTCTGGAACTCAACTTTTGGCTGGTTTTACATGGGTAGTGAAATAATGCTGAAACAGAGCGAAAGTAGCTTTTAGAACAGTAAAAATCTAAATAAAAGTTACATTAATCATGAAACATCAGTGCTTTCATTAAGTGTAATTTTATGTAAGGACTAATTCCAGTATTTTTCTCAAGGAAGTCTAGGAGAGATGTTACAACTTCAAAAGATGTTACAACAAGGGGTGAAAAAGCTAAACCTGGGGATCTACTTCCCACCCCTTTCAGCAGCACAGTGCTGTCAAATGTATGTTCTTTACATCCACCACATAACTGCCCATCAAAAACATTAATGAGCTGTCAGTTACATGTGTTTGATTTATGGGAACAAGCAGAAGATGTGTTGTGGCTTTTGCTGTTGGACTTGGCAGAGGTGTTGGTTCATCCAAATGAATGGAGTGACTGTTTTTTTTCTCTAGGTACAGGGAGTGGGAAGTAAGGGATGGAGAGATGTCACCACTTTCTTTTCAGGCAAACCAGATGATAACTCTGAAAGGTAATTTTTTGTTTTTGCTTTCTATCTCTTTGAACACATAATTTTATCTCCTGTTCATTCTCTGCAGTATAGTAGTGAAAGGTAATTTTTCAATATTAAGAACTTACTCTGTCTTTGCTGATAGTCCTCCTCTATGTAATAGGGAGGAATTCAATATAGCTTTGATTATAACTGTCTTTAATCTGAGAACAAAGCATTGCACACATCTTGGTTTAAAATTTACTCCAAATGCACATTCCCTTTCCCTGAGCCTGTTAAATCTGTTAACAAAATCTGTGAATTAGACAATAAGCTTATGTCATTTGGAGCAATATTTAGTTCTTCCTTTATCATCAGGGTGTTTTTCTAAGCAAAGGGCAGTAGAATTATAGTTTTCTTTGGGGTAATTTATTTGTATTGTTATCTTTGGCATAACTAATTTATTTCTACCTTACTTTCCCCCCCACTCCCCAAAAGACCAGCTGAGGGAGACAGCTACCAGAACAGTGGAGGGGAGGGCTACCAGAACAATGCTGTAGATCAAAGCTTCTGGGAGACCTTTGGCAACTCGGATCCACCAAAAGCTCATAAATCTCCAAGCAGTGAGAGCTGGACCTGTGTGGACAATTCCACAGAGAAGAAGAGCTCGGATAGCTGGGACGTGTGGGGCTCAGGAACAGTCTCCAACAAGAACAGTAACAGCGACAGCTGGGAAAACTGGGAGACCAACTGGGAAAACACAGGAGGGGAGAGCAAGACCAGAAAACCTCCTAAGGCAACAAAAAATGCATGGGATGACTTTTAGAACTCTGTTAACCCTGCTTTGCACAGCTGGGAAAGGGAGGCTGTGCTGGCTGATGGAGGGGAGGAAGTTTTACACACACCTGGATTATCATGGTTGACCTTCCTGATCTGTTTGTGCTTCCCATTCATTCTCCTTCCTTCTACCCCGGTATAGGGAAAAAAAAAAGTAGCATCTGAATCTTTTCTTACATAAAGGCGGCTCTCTCTTTTTTAAGGATAGTGATAACTATATTCTCCTTGCACTATTGGAGCTGGTTACAGTGACTTCGTTAACACAAATGTTAAAGGAAAGAAATCAGTGCAAGGACACGTCCATGGCACAACCTTGCATGTGTAGGTAATAGGTGTTCATCCAGTCCTCATCTAATTTGAGATTTGGGGTGTTTAATGCAAACAAAGGACAGGGTGTGACTTGGAGAGACAGCCATTAACTGAGCAAGCTGCAGTTGGATACACCTTGTTCCAATGCCTTATGGATTGCTCTGACTACAGGAAGTCTGGCAATTCAAGATGGTCTTTAACATATTTTTTATTGGAGCTTTGTTTTTAAACATTGTGACATTTATTTTTTTTAGTATTAGAAAACTTATTTTTTCCTTTAGAATTCAGAAGGAATCTAGAGCTAGATGATTATTTGTGTAAACTGAAAGGTGTGGCCTGAGCTCTCAAGGGATATCCAGAATGGCTCTACTTGCCCACCTTACTCAATAGATTGAGTTTGCACTGTTCAGCTATGCTGCACAGAAAAGCAAACCTGTGGTGTTTTCCTTCCTCACCTATGCCCTTGCCCCAGTTTGAGTATTTTATGTGCTCTCTTTTTTCTTTCTTCCTTCTACCTGTGTAGTATTTTATTAATGCTGTTAAAGATGAAGTCTTTCTGCTGCTTATGCCCTTCTGGACATCTGTCTGGCAACCTGGCAGTGAAAAAATTATAAAGAAGATTCCAGCTAGAAAAAATGGGTGGAAAATATGAGAACATTGAGGAAAGAGCCTGGCAGCAAGCCTCTTTCAAGATGAGTAGATGTCTGGATTTAATAGTAAAATTTAATTTAAGCAGATGTTTTCCAAATGATTCTTTAGTGTGTCAAGCTGTATTTCTGTTTCTGTCATGTATTTCTCCACATTTTCTTCCTGGATCTTGTTAAAGAAACACTATTTTGGAAACTTGAGAAACTCCTTTTCAGCATTAAGGACTGGAACAGGAGATTCAGTTATATGTCAGTTTGGACCCAACAAATCACTTTGCATGACACAAACCATAACTTCTAGAGAGGAATTGTGACTTTTAACATCAAAGGTGTCATAGGTATTCCATTTTATTTTGGGGGATGGCTTGTGGATGTACCCTCAGCACGAAAACAATCAGCTCGCTTGAAAACTCAAATCATGATGTTCTATGTGGTCTGCTTTTCCAGCATGGAGTTCTTTCTGTGAACCCTGTAGATCCTATTACTTACCTAAAAAGCCTTTTCTTTTAAAATCTGGTTAATTTGTTCAACAACAAACTGAAGGTGTCAAAGTTACCTTAAATAACACTCCACTTCTTTTACTCCTTACAGTGGTTTTTGAGCAGATAGGAATATCAGCAGTTTAAAAAGGAAGCAAAATTACTAATTTCCTCAAGAGTAGCAGATTTTAAAGGCTTAAGTCTGAGTAGAAGTAGGTCTGTTTACAGCCTGATTCTGTATTTCTGTTAGGATCTTTCAGATGGTGAACAGAGCATTTTTCCAGTCTTCTCTCATCCTGTTCCACAAGAGTTGGGATTTCTTTTTTCCCCCTTTGCTTCTCCTGAGAGCGTGGTCTGAAGTTCATGGTCTCTGAGCCTCTGCACAGGACCCAGGGCTGCTCCAGACCCAAGTGCTCCTCCAGGCTGAGCCACTCCCGAGGTGCCCTTGCTGTCACTGACCCCTTGGAAGTGCCAAAGGCACGAGAGCTCTCAGTTTGCAGTGCTGCTCATGGTACCACTGGCAGCAGTTCACAGCCTGACTAAAACAAGGATTTTTCACTACTTTTCCTCCAGTTCCAAGTATAACTTCGTCATAGCTTAGCTTCATGTCAAACATAACTTTGTTTTTTTATGCTTACACCTCTGTTGCCTCCTCGTCAAAGTGTCTGCTGCCCAGTCTGAAGCTGATTCAGCTTTTTCTGTACGAATTTATTACAGCTTCTCTTTCATAAACCTCCTGAAATGGCTCGTGGCAGGAGAATCTTTATTTCAGTCCACTCAATCAGCAGTATTGTGATGGGTGTGTGCACATTCTCCTCAGCTGTGAGCTTTGCCTGGGACAAAAGTGGTTTATTTATGTATCACTTTCAGCCACGATTGGCATGAGCCATTTGTTTGTTCTTCTAATTTGATTTTTTTAGCTTTTGAAACTTTCATGTTCTAAATCAAACAGCCAGAGCCCTGCTCAAGCAGAAGCTTTGGGTAAGGATTTTTCCTCCAGTTGAGACAGGGACAGAACCGTTGCCATGTCTCTCCAGTGTTGTAGGGAAGCAACAAAATAGTACAACTGACAGAAAGATGCTACTGGAAGATCCAAATAAACCAAAATAATGGCAGAAAGTGTAACTGCAGACACAAAGCCAGTGTGCCAGCTGGTCAGTTTGACAGGCCGATGGGCATTTTTTAATGACTTGTCTGAGCCTGAATGTGTGATCATGTCTTCCATAGGAGAGGACAAAATGAGGGCATTTTCTTTTTTTGCACACCCTCTGTTTTACTGAATTTCACTTTTTTTCAGAGTAGATGGCTGGGAGGTTTCTGCACTATGAAGAAATGCATCCCATCAAGTTGCACGTGCAGAGTGAGTGTTTATGAATCAGACTTTTTTATGTTTTAATTCCTCCTCCGCCTCTCCCCAAATCCTCCCCTTTTGGCCTGGTGAGGAGCAGAGGCATTGAGCGCAGGCTGCAGGAGCTGAGGCTGCCTGGCTGAGTGAGAATCCAGCTATGAGTCTGAGTGTGGGGTTTGGCAGGGCCGTGGTGTCACCCTGGGCTCCTGTGCAGGGGTGACCAGGGCTCTGCTCCTCTCTGATGCCACTCCCTGGAGTCACAGTTCTAAGTCATACAGGCAGACTGCCAGGAGATGTGCAGCTGGTGAACTTGCTGCAACAATTGGACATTGCAGTAGCTGGTTCAAATCCCCTGGTGACCCAAGCCTTTATTTCTTTGTATGGCTCCAACTTCAGAAAATACGGAGCAGCTGGATTCCTGCAGGTGGTCTGATACAAGAAATATGTCAAGAAATCAAACTAAGTGCCACTTGAAAAAGAGTGAAAGTCTTGGAGAATGCTCCCGAACATAATCCTGGGAGTTAGAGATTGTTTTAAAATGTTTCATTTGCGTCTTAAAACCTATTAATAATTATTACAATTCAAGAAGTGCTTGGCCAGCTCTCCCTCATGGTTGAGACCTCAAGGATAATGCTGCTGCTTTTGTTTTCCAGGCCAGACTAACATTCCATGGGTTCATAATGTACTTGTCAGTGTAATGGTCTGTGCAATAATTTAACAAATGTAGATAAAACCTTTGTTTAATCCAGGATACATTTAAAGATACAGTGGTCCTCTTGGAGAGCAGCAGTCTACAAAAGTTTTTCAGTTCTTAGCTTATTTTGGCTGAAATACTAAATTTCGGTGAGCCAGTTAAAGGTTTGAGCAATCAGTGATTTAAACAGAAATCAAGAAATATTTCTATGGCCATTATTAAGAGTTTGATCCTAATGGCTGAGTGGCCTCTAGCTGCAGAGCCCTCTCATTTCCATGCCAGCAGAAACTTGGTCAGTCTGGAGTACTGTATCTTTAATTTTCCTGCTGTGTTTTTTTGTGAAGTTCACAGGAATGGCAATTTCAGTGAACACTATTCATTGTTCTGTAGAGTGGTTCTGGACTTGAACTGCAGTGTCATCTTTTAAAGAGTATTATAATAAAGCAAAGAGATATGGAGCAGAACAGTGGTCAGCCCTTTTTCAGCCCAGGTGCTGGTGTCAGGCATATTCTTCCCTGTCAGTAACGAAGGAGAAAGAAAGCTGCCAACATTAATGAGCCAGAAACATCTTTATATTTCATTGGAGTTTCACAGTCTTAACTTCAAACTCTTACTTAGGAACAGTTTGGAGACATTGTTTGCCTCCTTTAAGGAGAACTATAAAATAGGAATTGAAGTGCAATTAGATTTATGTACTCTGAAATTTTTATTAGCTTGTCTACAGAGGCACTTATTACAGCAGAAAAAGGTAAGTTTTAAAGCAGTTTTCATGCAAGAAGAGAGATTTCTCTGACAAGTCCTTCAGCTGTGGTGGTGGTTCACATTCCAGTTCCCTTTATGAGCCAAACAGCCACGTGAGTACTCCAGATGACTGCACAGGGTTTTGTGCAAATTTAAAATATCTTCTATTATGTTCTTGGTCAGCAGGACTGAATCCTGCTTGCCCTGTAGAGGTAGTTTTACTGATTTTTACCCAAAAAAGAATGGACATTTGTGTTTGATAACATCACTGGTATTACTGCATGGACAGGCTGTGTCCATTCTTCCTGTAAGGGCTGCTGTGTCAGGTGCAAAGTTTTCATGTGGGATTAATGGAAGTAAACAAGAGATGCTGGTTCTGGACAGAGGATTTTAGCCCTTTAGTCTGACAACATCCAGAGTCAATGACCTAAAAACAAAACCCCATGAAAACAGTGATTTGTATTCTGGATTTCAGACTGAGCACAGGCAGTAAATGCTGATAGAAAAATTTGAGTCTAGACCAGAAAACACCAGTCTTGGACTTGAGGGGGGGGACAGGTCCCTGCTGCATTTCCATGTCCCACTCTGTGCTCTGATCCCAGTACCAGCAGCAAGTCCAGCTGGAGCTTTCTGCTGTTACTGATCAGTGTAGGTGCCCTCCAAGGCAGATGCAGGCCCAGAAGGTGACTCTGGGCTTCACAGCTCACTCACTTTAAGCAGCCAAACCCTCGTGTCCTTTGAGGTATTCAGGCAGCACTGGGGATGTCTCCTGGTTTCCCTCCTCGTGCTCTCCACCTGCTCCAGAAGGTTCATCCACAGGAGCCATCTGCAGCAGGCTTTGGGCTCAGGAGTTTCACCATCACCTCCCCAAACTCCACAGGCTCAGCCCAGTACTTAGGGACCCCCCTGAGGTTCTGCAGCTCCCCACGGCTTTGACAGAGGTTTGCAGGATGCAGCCATGGGGTGAAAACTGAAAGTCCCATGAGGAAAACGAGATGGAGCTGTGTTATCCTGTTGGGAAGCTGTGAACCCTGAAGCTCTGACAGACCTGCAGTGTGATTATTCCTCATCTGTTCAGTCACTGATTTGCAGAGGCCAAGAGAGGCTGCCTGAGTGTGTCAGCTCCAGCCATTTGTGCTCTGTCAGCAGGAAGCTGCATCTCCTAAGGACGGCAGGGAAAGAAAGGTCAGCTCCTCCTCTGAGCAAGGCGCTGGCATTTGCTTTAGGGGAGATGAAACCACCCTGGGTTTTGATCCTCAAATGATGCTTTGCCTCCAATCTGAATTTCACTAACACTGCCCTGATGGCAATGCTTAAACTGGCTAAAAACAGAGGAGATGAAAGAAATACTGAAAAGATCTCCTAGGAGAAGCCTCCTTGTACTTGCAGTTGCTGAGAATGAGTGGGAGAGATTGAGTCTCTGGCAGGGCTGGCTGCAAGGACTACCAAGAACAGTCTTTTTGTACCTCATCAGGTTCATGACCACTGCTCAAGCAGGAAAATCCAGTGCTATCAGCTCTGCACACCTTGGAAACCAGTTCTTGTCTTTCCCTCTAAGCCCTGCCAAAGTGTGCTCCCTCAGAGAGACTGCTCAGCATTGCTGAGTCTGGTGAATTTTATAATAGATCAGCTTCTGCCAGGGAAGACACAAAGGCTGGACTGAGTCTTTTATGAAAAAAATTTCACCACTTCTGATTGACAAGTGCTGCTGCTTAGTATCAGCAGTTCTGGATTGCTCATCTTGCCTTCAGTGGAATGGTGTTTTATTACCTGGGGCAAAAACCACTTGTATATACATTTTTTTTTATACATTTTTTCCCTACTGTGCTGATATGGATGGTTAATATATGTAAATTGGTGTGCCAGCCTCTCTAAAGACTGTTGTGATCAAGGTAAAACTAGGAATTTTCTTCCTCACAGAACCTTTTCTGTGTATTGTTGTTGCATAGAAGCTTGGTACTGTTCAAGAGGGAATTGCTATTTTAATTCTGTGTTCACAAATTGCCTATTGACTCTAGCCATCAGCTGTCACTTTAGGGGTGCAGCTCAATGCACTGGACTTGAATTACAAATTTAGTCTGTCAGGGCTTCACCAGTCAAGTGCCCAGTGTTACTGCAGGACTGGTAAGGAGAGATAGAATCTGAAGCTGAGGCTGCTGCAACCCTTAAACTTCTTGCTCACACCAAGGTGTGTCTCTAAGCTGGTCACAGACCTTGGGAGGGAGCACAAAGCATATCAGAGAAGTGGAATAAATACTCCTTGTGTAATCTAGGCTGCTGGTGAGATCCCAGCCTGTCAAATTATGCCTCTGCAGAACAGACTCCCCCATTCCCCTGTCTGTTAAATGCCTGCTCTCTGATGGTGGTTGTGAAGGGCTTTCACCGCCTGCTGAAGGCCACCCAAACCCTCTCTAGCACTGGGTGTGAGGAGGGACTGGGCCAACGCCAGCTCACACAGATGATGCTGGTCTAGTGAAGGTGTCCCTGCCCACAGAGCAGGGGGTGGAACTAGGTGACCTTGAAGGTCCTTTCTACCCCAACCTATTTTATGGTTCTGTGAAGATGCTCCTTTCAGAGCTGCTGGCAGAGATCTTCCTTTGTCATTTCACCTTCCTTCCTCTAGAGGGGATTGTGTCACTGGGCATGGATGGCTCTGAGGAAACTGCGTGAGGTTTGAATAGCTGGATGCAGGTTGGAAATGTGTTCCTGCTCGTGGATCTGTTTATCCACAGCCCCATCCTGTCCTCTCCCTGAGACTTTCATGCTCCATTAAGTCAGCACGGGGTAAATTCCTGTCCTCCAACCACACACAGGTACTCCCTTGATTTTATTTACTGCCTTGGGATTCCAGCTCTCCCATCTCTCTGCAAGAGTGTACCAGGATGGGTGGAGGCAGTTTAAAGCTCAGGCTGTAACAAATACCAGGTTCTAGGCTTAATGTTACCCCTGTTATCCTGGCCCTTGCTGTTCAACCAGTGTAAGAGCCCTTTCTTTACGACGAGGAAGAGCAGACTCGTGGTACAGAACCAGGACAGGGCTGTCTCATTGCTCCCAATATGGGCTGGCACAGCAATAGCCACCAGCTCTTTCTAATGGATCATGATAGGATTACACTTCCCCTGCCAGGAGTGGTTCCTTTGGCTGTGTTCAGTCCAGGCTAATTGCAATGTAACGGGCACATTCCCATCACAGCAGGAGACTGGAGGCTTTCCCACCTCTGAAGCTTGAGTGCTCCTTCTCTGAGAGAAATGTGGGTCTAGATTAGGCCATGGCATGGCCCTGACCCAGGTCAGGGTGTCCAGACCATGCTGGGCAGCTCTGAGTGCTGCTCTTGCACTCTGCTCCTCCATGAATCATACAATCATTTTAACTGGAAAAGACCTCTAAGATCCTCGAGTCCTGAGGGTTTCTGTGGAGTAGGGGCAGCAGAGGTGCATCTCAGAGATGTCCCAGAGCAGGGACAAAGAAATCTGTGTCCCTGTCCCAGTGGTCTGCAACACCTAAGTGATCTTAAAAAAAACACACTGAAGAGCCTCACCCTGAGGGTGAACAGAGGGAACTAAACTCCTCTGCCGTGCCTTGAAGTCTCACACCCACACACTGGGAGCCAAAAGTTAAGGATTATTGGCTGTTTGAAATGTTTCTTCTGATGTTCAGGAATGGGGAAGTGGAGGTGACACAGGTTCCCTGTCAGGTGTAAGAGCATTTCTTTTGTTGTAATTTATTCTTTGTTGGTTTTCTTTTTTCCCAATGTAAACTTTTATTAGTTCATAAAGAAGGTGAGTACTTAGTGGTGTTTTCATTAAAGCTGCAGGTCCTGAAGCAATGCAATCATGGGAAAATTTAATTTTTCAGTGCTTGTTTTTCG
The DNA here is from genome assembly GCA_013400775.1 of Chaetops frenatus. Taxonomy (NCBI): domain Eukaryota; kingdom Metazoa; phylum Chordata; class Aves; order Passeriformes; family Picathartidae; genus Chaetops; species Chaetops frenatus. The sequence goes on from VZTR01012658.1 coordinate 157,727, forward strand.
GTTTTTTTTTTTTTTTTTTTTTTCAAGCTAAAGTTCTATTTCTTGTAGCTCTGGAGAACCAAGTCTGAGCTGTGTTTGTTTATAATTTCAAGCGCAACAAAGATCCCCTATTTGTTACTTTGAAACCAACCAAATTATTTTGACTTTCAGTTGCTTGCTTGGGGTTAGCAGCCTCTCTTTTCTATGGAAAGAGGCAACATATTGCTCAATCACCCAATTTTTTTTTTTTCTGGAACAAAATGAAGGACACTCATTGACAGGAGAGCTCCAGCTCAGATTTATAGCTGGGTAATGAGAAATGGCTCGTTTTCTGCCACTAGGTGGTAACAAATCTTCCCACTTTTCACGGGCTCTGAGAACGCTGCTGTCCACTGCCAGCTTCCAGCACAGGAGTGGAAGATTCTCCTGGGTGCAGTGTGCTTCCCTGGTGCACAGCAACCTCCAGGCTGGCTTTAATGGATACAGGACTATTCCGTAGCTGCTGTGGATGAAGGACCTCCATGCAAGATGCCCCTGAACTGCTGATGTGCTGTTCCTAGTGGAGGGTGTTGATGAGAGGTGGTCTCCAGTGTTTGCTGTGGCACTGTCACTAATGAGTTAAGCACAAATAGCCCCTGGGGTGGCCTGTGACCTTTACTGCCAAATAGAAACAACTTTTCCCAAAGCAGCAGGGAGGGCCTGGCTCCCAAACCATGCTGGGCACTCTGCTGCCAGCCCAGCTGGCCAGGCTCCAGCCCAGGTGAGCACACCTTTCTGGGGACAACGATTTACCCCCAGGGAAATGCTCCAAGGACAGCTCCGTGTCAGCTGGCCTGGGGAGGGCCACAGGAAACACAGGCCCTGCAAATCAGGGATTTTATTGTGTTGATGTTGGCAGTGAAATCCTTTTAACATTTTTTTTAGGTTGTTTTTTTTTTTTTTGCTGAAGCTAGGTCCCACTTGGTGTGTGGGGTGAGCAGTTCTGGCTGGCTGCCTGCTGCAGCCTGCTGGCATCAGATGGGCCAGCTTAGAGCAGGAAAAATCTGAACCTGTCTCCTGCCAGACTCTGCTCCCCTACAGGGGAGATTTCTCCAGCTCCCTGCCTGAAACGCAGAGCCTGAACTGCCACAGAGAGGACAAAATTTAGGCAAAGGACTAAGGCAAACTTTGCAGCTGGTGACAAGGATGGCTGTGACAGCTCCCAGTGCCCTCTGTGCTCGCTCCTGGCAAGATTTACAAAGAGTTTTTTATCTTTTTACAGCTTCTCAAAACAAACTCACCTGATTTCTTCCTGCCTTTTCCTCAGCCCTGCTAGGGGAAAAAGAAGGAAATAAAAAAGGTGCTAAACCTATTTGATGTAACAAAGTTGGGAGCTGAAAACAAAGATATTTGGCTGTACCCAGAGGTGCCTCTATACTTTCTGAACACTTAATGAGTCAAAATATTTCCGAATCTTTGAAACAAAATTCAGACACTGCAGTTCCTCTGTAAGGGAGACCTAGATGAAGGGACTCTGCGTATTCATTCTAGATGGGGCTGTGAAGCCATGCTGTGGAAAACACTTTTCACCTGTAGATCATGCTGATAACTAATTCAATCTAATTAATCCCTGCATGTATGGGGAGTGAGGGAGACATTTAGGGATTGTTCTCCCCAGCCCTGAAATCCTGTCAGCTGCAGGATAAAGTTAACAGTGGTTTGCTGGGTGTATTCCCTATATTCCCTTCATAAAAGGGAACCAAGTGCTCTGGGGTAAAGCTGTCAGATGTGCAAAGGGCACTGCTGAAGTTAAATAAGAGCTCGGTGCTTTGGTTTAACATCCCTTCCCTCCTGAATTGGTCAGGTGCTTCTCTCACTAAATGTCAGTGTAAAAAGCCTTGAGGTTGTGACATTCAGAGTGTTGATCTGATGGAAAGCAGACGATCTTCCAGGCCTGGATCCTTGCTCTGGTGTGGACCAGCAGCAGAAATCAGAGAAAGAGGAGAAGAAATCATGAGCAAGCTCTCCACTAATGTATTCTTGCAGCTTCCATCACTGAAAACAGAAATAATCATCTGGATTTCCATATTCAATACCAAGACTTGCCCTGCATGAATTTCCCTGATTCCTTTTTAAAATTAATTTAGATTTTGAGGTTTAACATCCAGTATTGATAATTTGCACCATTTAATGTCCTGCAGCTGAAGGGGAAAAACCCTCCTCTAGTTTGTCTTGAGGCTGCTGACTCATTTCATGAGCTTGGCCCTGATCCTTGTTGGAAGAACAGCCATTCCAGTCACCTCCTCTGTGAGAGCTGCAGGTTCACAGAGGTGCTCTGTCCTCTCAGGAGGAATTTCAGTCCATCTCCCTGTCCATCATCCCCACAGGCAGCTTTCCAAGCACAGCTCCATCCTCAGCAGCCCTGGATATCCCTGGCTCTGTGACCTCACTCTGCTCCCTTGACTGTTTCCCAGGCTTCAGATGGGGAGATAATATATTTTTAGTAGCTTCTCTTCCTTTTTTGTGTGTGTCTTAAGCAGAAACATTAACATCTAATTTAAAGGGCACATTTTACAACATTATTTATGGGAGAAATAAGCTTTTTCCCTCCTGTGTTTTTCATGGAAGAAGCTGGCAAGAGCTGAAATCCTTTACCTTATTACTGTAGGAGTAAAACACCTTTAGGATTGGAGCTGAGTAGTTTTAGGGGTTTTTTTTAGGAAGATAGTTATTACCCAAGGATTAAAACAGCAGCGGTTTTTCCATAGCTGAAGCAGCGCAGTGAGCGATGGGATGGGCAGGTTTGGGGAGCTCTGCCCACCGCGTTCATGCTGGGAGTGAAGGGTGCTGCAGCAGGGCAGGGACGAGCCCAGCCTGCCCTGGGAGCCCCTCAGAGGCCCTTTAGCGGAGACTGGCACGGAGCGGAGCGGGCTCCAGGAGCCGTCCCGAGCGCGGCCCGGGGCTGCGGGCTGAGCGCACAAGGGGAGCCTGTTCTGCCTCCGCAGCCTGGCCCGGGCAGCGGGGCTCGGGGCAGAGCTGCTCCCACAGAGCCCGGATAGAGGCAGCCTTGTCGGCACGGCCAGTCCTGCTGCTCCCCTGCTGTTTGCCTTGGACGGGAGCGAGGTTTGTCCAGCCCCGAGAGCTTCGCCTCTGCTGCTCCTCCACCAGCAGAAGAAAACCAACGTGCCCGCAGCCACAGTGGTGCCTTCACCCTGTGTCTGCTGTTCCTTCTGGGCACTCCGTGCTGCTCTTCCCGAATCCCCAACCTGTGTGCTTGGATTTAGCAGCATTTATGGCATGGGGGAGTGTAAGTCTGGAAGTCTGTGCTGATGGAGACAACGGCAAACTCACTGCCTGCTGATGAATTGCTGCTACAGAGGAGCTAATTAAAGACAGCAGTTAGTTTATTAGTTTATTAGCAGTTAGATTATTTATTAGACTTTAAATTGAAGCAGAACCTCCTTAGCTGATAAAATTTCCTTCCCTGCCCTTACACCATCTTCTCCACACTCTCTTTTTGTGGGTTTCATTTGTGTTTCTGAGGTTTGGTGCCTTGTGCCAGGCAGTATTTTTCACTCTTGATTTAACTGATGGGCATACGATTGGACGGGAATCTGACAGTGGTGGTAGATGTAATTAACTCTCTCCACATCCCAGTTCCTCTGCTTTTTTTTTTGCTGATGACCACCACTTTCAGGTGAGCTTTGGTCCTGTAGAAAGTTCCTCAAAAACTGGGAATGATGAGTGGTAGCTGGGGCAGGTGCCGGTGCCTGGAGGCAGATTTTAGAGGGGGTATCAGTGTCAGCTTGGCACCAGCAGAGCTCCAGCCTCACCAGGGACAGATCTTGCTATTTACAGCCTGTGCTTCTCCATCCAACATCTCCTGTGGTTCCTGCACAGAGGGGGGACTCAAGCTGCTCTGAGCCCCCCTTTTTGGCAAGTGTTGGCCGTGATGTTGGTTACATCCCAACCTGTGGAAAGGCACGGAGCTCTCAGGGAGGAAGATGGGAACAAGGCACACGGCTTGCCTAGGGGAATGGCCCATCTTGAACCCCTGCAGGAAAGTTCCAGCGTAAGGAAGGAACTGCTTTCTCCAACTTACTGCTCATTAAACCACTCACCCTGCTGCCCGTGAGTGACCGGAGCCTACCGGAGTCCTCCCCCGGCAGAGGGGACACTGTCCCGGCCTGCTGGGAGCACCCCGGCCGCCTTCCCGGCTCCCTGCGGGCGGGCAGCCGGCACAACCGCGCTCGGATTGCAGCAGGCTCCTCCTCCGGAGCCTGCCGGGAGGGAAGGAGAGGCGTGGAGCTGGAGTCAGCAACTGCGGGCTGCCTTACCTGCAGCGTGCCAGTGGCCGTGCCGGCCGGGGAGCAGCATCTTCCCGAGCCGCATCCCACCCGGAGCATCCGGCCCGGCATGGAGAGCCTGAGCAGCAGCCTGAAGAAGAAAGCTACGGAGCACCACTACAGGGCTGAGGTGATGATTGCTGGAGAGCAGCTGAGGTAGGAGGTCCTGGGGTCCTCCTGCAGCCCGGGGCAGGGCTGTACCCGGGGCTCTGGGCTGTATCCCGTTAGCAGGAGGCTCAAAGCTTTATCCCTGAGCAAGCTCTTTCCCCCCAGGTGCTGATGTCCCCCTCCCCAGTACCTGCTGATCCTTCCTTCACCCACCAAAGAAAGGGGATTCAGGTCCTTTTCTGTTACACCTTGTCCTGCTGCTCTTCTCTGGCATCTCTGCCCTTCATCCCTAGGTGCCAGGGGACTGACAGCTCAGTTTAGATGGCAACAGATTTTTTCGTCCCTTTCCACCTTCCCTCTGGCACAGAGAGTGATGTGAGGGCACTGAGCAGCTCCCACAAGGTCCCTGATCCCTGGCTGGATGAGGACAGCAGCATTTCGGGGGATGCTCGGAATTTTGGGGTAACTTGGAAGGGCATTCCATGGGTGCCACGTGCCTGAATTGGATCTTCCCTTTCCTGAAAGTCTCTTTTGGGAAATTATATGGGTTTGTAGTCCCAGTTCTTCTGCAGCTTCTGAGAGTTTTCTTCTTATGAAGACAGAAATCCATTCTCCTATGCAATGTGTGGCTGAGAAAACGTGTTCCTTGTGTATCTGGGGTTAGAACCCTCTCCTTGCTTCCAAGCATGTGACTGGCAGCTGTCCTAGCTCTAGAGCAGAGTTTGCTTGTTTCTGTCTGGAGTCATTCTAGTTTGTTTTGAAATGTGGCTGGAAATTAGGAAATATATCCTTGATAATGTAAATAGCCCAGAGCTTGAGTGTGCTATCATCAGATCCCTAAAATTAGCTTGCTGTAGGTAAGTTGTCCATTCTCAGTGAGCACTGGTAGCTTTAGCTTTCTTATTTATACTCTATGGAGGATTGATAACTTCCAGCTAAGGATTGGGGCCCCATCTTGAAAATGACAGGCAAGGGACAGAGCATTTCCTTTTACTCATCTGGAGTGACTGAGGTTTAAGTTGAGCCCCATAGCCTGAGCCAAAGGAAAGGGTCAGGTATTCAGAGAGAGAATAAAATAATCAAGCTGTGTGTTACAACTGTGCTCTGTGTGTGGGCAGTGATGTGACTTCCCTGTACCTGTTGCAGGACAGGAGCAGATCAGACCCTGGACCATTTGGTGATTGTGACTGTAAGCATGAGAGCATGAGAAGGGGATACAGTAAATTTTTTTGTGAACAGAACTCTTCCAGTACACTGCACACTGGGCTAAAGTTGAATAGAAACCCCAAAATTTATGTAGTTTTGGGGGCATCCATCCTTTTTTTTCTTCTTTCCTTTCCCCCCCCACCCCCCACACATAGCTGCAGTGCCTTAAAGTTTCCTGATTTAGGGAGCTCCCACAATCTGAGAGTTCACAGTGAGGGAGGGGAGGGTGCTTTTGCTGGGGCTGGGCACACAGCAGTTGCATCCTGCTTTGGTCTGGGCAGGAGCCCATTCCCAGTGCAGAAGGATGGGAAGGAGCTGTTGGTGTAAAACCTTGGGAGGAGGATGAGGAGATGGAGACCATCCTGGAGCTGGGCTTCTCCTTCCACTGAACCTTTGGCTGGAAGAACAACTGAGTGAGGCAGAACACACTGATTGTTTCAATTTCTCTGTTGTGTGTTGGGGATCTCACAGCCTGGCAGGTAAGGAGTTAGTGGTGTGAATCTTCCTAGGACTTGGATGGCCAGTGGAGAGCAATGGGGAAACTGAGGCAGACAGGCTGGGTGATGTCTCAGACAACAGCAGATGGACAGGGCTAAATGCCCACATTGTCCTCCCCTGCTTTTCCCCAGATGTGAAATACAGAGGCATGGAAAGGAGCCTTGCAGCTGCCCTGACTCGGTAAACCTCCATCAGCAAATAATGCTGCTGTATCCACATGAAACATCAAACATTTGTTTTTCCCCGCTCCCTGCTTCCTGCCCTGCCTCCCCACTATTACATTAAATCAAATAAACCTTTGCTCCATCTTTACAGTTCTTTGGCTCCCCAGCAAGTTTGCAAATGCCTCAGAGTTTGGTTTGGCCAGAGGGGTGAGTCTGTTCAGTGTCAGGATGTGTTTCCCAGCCAGGAATAGCTGCACAAGTGAGGGCTGACAGAATGCTCTGTGTGGATGGCTGGGAACAAAGTGCATCCTGAAGGAATCAGTGGGAGATTGGCCAGTGTGGTTTGGGTTTGCCTGTCTGCCAGGGTCCCTCTGCTTCAACAGCTGCCTGCACCAGGGAGGGGGAAAAAAGAGTTTTATATTTTGAGTCTCTCTCTACTAAGAAGATAAATTTTAACTGATATTTTTGCCCTGAGTTTGAGGGAGCTGCTGGCTCAGGCTCGTGCCTCGCGTCTGCTGTCATTCCTCTTATGTCAGACATAGAAACTTGCATGGAAATCACATCACTTTTACTGGGCGTTGTGTATTCCTGGGTAGCATTCTGTAAGAGAGGCTCAATTAGTCACTTCTAATTGCAACAAATGGCTTATCTACACAGAGAGGTTCTGGAAGAGCTTCCTCGCTTTGCATTCACACCCTCTGTAATCAGAGTTCCTCAAGTATGGACAAGCCCCTGGTGCACTCTTGTCTGGGTATTCCCATGGTCAAGAGAAGCAGCAGTGCTCTAATAGCTCTGTTAAGCTGCATTATTCACTCCTAAACATAAAATATACTCAGTGAATTTATGTCTTGCACAGAAAAAGTGAGAGGAGAAGGAAGCTTTTTTTCCCTACAAAGAGTGAATTTGTGATTTCAGCCACTGTCCAAAACTTGCAGAGCTGACGAGTGTTTTATTTGGATACTCAAACTGCAATGCTGTTAAATAAAGTGCTCATACTTCAGTGCTCTGGAAATTGGGCTCACTAAAGGTGTGTGGCTGAACGTGCCACAATTTGTATTCTTCCCAAAAGTAATTTGTCTGCAGGAGGTTTGCTGGTTCTCTGTTGGACTTGGATCCCTTGTGGTGAGCATGACTTCCTTGAGGAACCATGGGCCACTGCTTGACGTAGCAGTGAAAGTTATTCAAAGATGAGACTTCATGGTCAGAATGACCTTAAAAAGCTAATTATTAAATCTCTAGCACTGGTGAAAGGGAGGACAGGAAGTAGACTTGTGCTTGCTGCAATTTCTTTTTGAGATTGAAGTCTTCCTATACTTAGATTTAAATACAAGGAAAATAAAACATCTCAGTACCTTTTTGCTGTCACAGGTGTGCAAAGCCCTCCCTTGTCCCCAGATGTACTGGGGGTGATGTAGACTGGGGTTTGCTGAGCCTGTTTGCAGCAGCTCTTTTCCCTGAATGTGCCTCTCCAGCAGCAGCTGCTTTGCAGAAATGCTCCTGTGTCTGTTGCTGCCTTTTAGTTGTTCGTTGTTCTGGTGGGAGGTTTTTTATTTGGGTGTTGTTTTTTTGGGTTTTTTTGGTTTTTTGGTGGTTTTTTGTTTGTTTGTTTGTTCCTGTGAAGATAGGAACAGAAAAGATCTTTTGGATGACGCATCTTTCCAAGGCCGCTCATTTGCACTTAGCTGCTGTGGGAATGTGAACTGGAATTAATATCCTTGAAAGATCCACCTTGTCATTTGAGATGCTCAAGGTCTGTTTAGATGGGAGGTGAGGGAGAGTTTATTCCTCTTCTGTTTGGATGTCCCTTTCAACAAGGTTACCCAGGATGAATAATGATGGCTTGGTAATGACCTTGACAAAGGAACAATTTGCTTACCCAACACAACCTACCCAAAGCAAATGCACGTGGAAGCTCTGGCTGCCAAGCCAGGAGTGTTGCATAAGAGCCCATTCTCATGTTCCAGCAAGTGTTTTATCCTGACCTTATTCTGCCTTTTTTTTTTCATCCTTTTGAAGAAGTAATACATCCACAGGGTAGATTTTGCCATCTAGAAAACTCATAATGTTGCATATTATTATATATTTCCTTAATCTTCTTTTATCTGGAAGCATGATTAGAACCCACTCATGGCTTCACCAGCTTTCTTTTTGTAACATCACACAGGAGCTGCTACATCCTGTGGCTGAAGGACAAAGTTTGTCTCTTCAGGGTTGACAGGAAACTGTAAACAAGAGGAAAGTGAAAAGTCCACAAGGACACTTGAGCTAAGCCTCTTCCGCTGCCCTGGGTCTGCAGGACAGAGGGAAAACTTGTCACAGGCTTAAAACAGCCCTTAAAGGTACCGAGATGCTGCTGTTCCAGAGGTGCTGAAGCACCACTTAAATCCTGTACTGGCAATTGCTCCCAATAGAATATTTTCAGAATAAGTGTATTTTTAAATTTTTATATCTTAGGCCTTAGCAACATTGCTTGCTAAACATATATTTAATTTATTTTTCTCCTTCAAAATCTGTGCATTTTTTTCTTTATTCTGAAACATGATCAAAAAAAGGGAATAAAATAGGGGAAATAGTGTTCTCCTGACCAGCTTCTACTCAGGCCTTGTGTGATTATGGTCTATGTGTTATTGTATGTACAGGAGGTGTGTGTGAGTGTAAATACACACATATACATATATATGTATATTCTATGTACAGACTCTTGATGGCAATAGAGCACTCTTGGAACATTTCTTATCTTTACCAAACATTCTTCTAAAGTGCCTTCCCACTTGCTGATTGTGAACATAAAAAATATAGAGAAAACATAAAAACAGGCTGTGTGTTCCCCCATAGGTGGGGAGCCTCTGCTGACTGGGTCTGGTTGCATTTTGACAGTGGACCATGAAATAAGGAAAGAAAAAAGAGAAAAACACTAAAAATAGCAAGGCAGCTGTGTGTGGACTGTTCTTGCCAGGTAAAATCCACCTGCAGAACAAGTGCTGCTCACATGCAGGAATGAGCCTTCCAGGTAAAGAGTGAAATACTGTGTATGGACCTCAGGATTTGAGGGAGGTCTGTGCAAGGCAAGGTCAGGAGCTGGTTCTGCAAGAATATGTAATTTAGTATTTTAATTAGCAGGAAGGTCTGAAAACTTCTGTCAACTTCTCAGCATTAATTACCACAACCAATTACTAATTATTCCTCTAACAAAATATTTTATGGTAAAACCTTTTGGACCTTAATATTTGTAATTCCTACAATATAGGATAATCCATTATTAGCTGATAGGTTTTTAGGGTATTTAAACTTCTTGTGAGGTACCTAAAAGTGTTGTCCAACAGGCAAACAGAACAAAAGAACTTGAGGCATGAAAAAACAAAAGGCTGCAGTGCTTAATGCCTTAGTAAAACTCACGGTCCTGGGGCAAAAATGGGAATTGCAATGAATAATTTGAAATGAAAACCATCCTGGAGCACAGAGATGTTTCATTAATATCTCCCCTCAGAGCCTGCTGCACACACAGGGCATTTTCCAGTGCTGGTGTTTTGGGAACAGTCATGGCTACAGGGCAAAAGTTTGGCCTCTGGACAGATGTCCTGCCAAACTGGGCTGGCTTTGGCTGGAGCACAGAGGAACTCTGTGCCTTGTGGCTCTCTCAGTTGTTGAGGTCCTTTTCAAAGTCAAAGCTGTACTCACCTGAGTAACCTTCCCGAGGTATCTTTCCATTGGAGCTGCAGACCAGCCATAACATCAGGGTTGTTGGGATAGGAGGGCTGTTGTTTGGGTAAACTCTGTCCCAGTCAGTCCCAGCTGGAACCAAAAAATGTCAGGACTGTTGTCCACTGCAGCTGTGGGTTAGTGGGTGCATGGATTAGGTGGTGATGGGCACTCTTTGCTTGGGTAGTTACTGTTCCCACCTGGACTTATGAGTAAGGCTCTGTCCTGGGGGCAGCTTTATTCCTGCTTTCATGGCCGTGGGGAAGGAGAACTGGACACAGAATCACGCCAAGATAATAAATACATGTACTGCTATTTTTTCCCCTGAGTTTTGGCCCCTCTTCACCCCCTTTGTTTGGCTGCTGTGGGTTTTAGAGGCTTGTTTAGAACAAAAAGACACCTATGGGTCACATTACGTCTGCTCGGGCAACCTTGGTGGTGGCAGGAAGAGAGAAGTGGATGGTGGAGAGGCTCCCTGGGATTGACTGATGCAGTCTGGCAATGCCAAGGGGTTTGGTTGAATTTATCAGTCCCTGCTTGCTTGGCACAAGTCCCAGCTCACCCGGGGCGGTCTCTCAGCTGGACAGATCTGAGCCGTCAGACCCAAGCTCCCCTGAGAGCCCAGCCGTGCTCAGTGGCTGCCTTTCCCCTCAGGCTCCGTCTCCACGATGGGAAGCTGATCAAGGACAGGCGGTACCACCTGCGGACGTACCCGAACTGCTTCGTGGCCAAGGAGCTCACGGACTGGCTGGTGGAGCACAAGGAAGCGCCCGACCGCGAGAGCGGCATCCGCCTCATGCAGAAGCTGATGGATCACTACATCATCCACCATGGTGTGTGGGCATCCTGCCACCCCAGGGCGGGGCTGAGTGTCTGCTCACCCCCTGTGTCCCTCAGCCTGGCACACAGGAGCCTGGCCAGGTCCCTCTGTGCCACCCTACCATGGGTGGAGGCTCCTGGAGAAGCTGGCAGAGGATGGATGGGCCTGGATCTGTGGGAAGCTGTGTTGCTTTGGGGATGTGCCAGTTCCCTGCCCGTCAGAGACGGGGCTTGGGCTGTGCACTGGTAAAATGACATCTGAAGTGTCTCCTCTTTGGAAGCAAGCTCAGTAACACCTGACCTGTACTCCTGTATCCAGCCAGGTGGGTGTACAGCAGCTGGTCTGGCTCATGTTTGTGTCAGGCAGAAATGGAGGCTGAATTACAGCACGTGCTTCACATCTGCAGGAAAATTCATTTTTTTTTTTACCATAAGACCCCAGTATTCCTTAGTTACCCCATGCTGAGACAAATAGGGCTTTGGAGTCCACATCACTCCAAGGAAAATTTATTGTGGCACCTGTGAACTTGGAGCTGAAGCAATCCTGTAGGAAAGCCTCCCTTGGGATTTAAGTGTGTGCTGCCAGTACAAAGGCTTGTCTGTGGAACCTGGGGGGGAAAAAAAAAAAAAAAAGGAAGGGAAAGCAAAAGGAAGGGGCAGAAAAACAGCCTGAAGCTCAAGCCCAGCTCTTAGCAGTATTCAGGTTCTTTTTTTCTTTTTAAAATGTCTTTGTAACTTTCAGGAGTTTTGGATTAACTCAGGTCACATACTGAGCTCTGTGCTGCAGAGCAATCCCAAGGTCCAGCCCTTGGTCCTGAAAACAGAAAACAAGTACTTCAGATTGGCAAAAAGCAATCTCTGTCCATGTGGTTTGCAGGCCCAGCCAGGAACAAAAGCCCCAGATTGTCCAACAGCCCTGGGACACCCCTACCATGGTGAGAAGGGCTCTGGCTGAGCTCTCCTGCTCCCAGGGCTTTGGGACAGGAGCTGTGCCAGCCTGGAGCTGCGTGCTGCTTTGTCACACAAGGCTTTAGCTGAGGAGACAGAAGGAGATGACAACCACACCAAACCAAAGCCTCTCCTCCCCCCTCTTCTCTGGGGTCCAAAAATAGCTGCCTTTGACCAGTGCAATGCAAACAGTCCCTGTTGCCGTCTGCTACTTGCTGAGGGTTATGCCCTTTACATTGAATTGCCTTGAATAAAAATAAACTGCTGCTGGGCTTTATCATAAAAAGCTGAAGCAGGGAGTTCTCAGTTAACCAGTAACACTTACACCTGGTTATTTTTCCATTTCTCCAGCTGACAGGTTTGAATAAATCCATTAGTTAATTAAACCTGTGCAGTGCTGGGTACTGGCGCTGTTTGGATTGCTTGTTAAGACATGTCCCTCCTGCTCCTGTGATAATTCCTAGCAGGACACACAAGTTGACTTTCCAACTTGCCTTGTGTCCATTAACTTTTGTTAGTCCTGTGGAAAGAGAGCTGCCAGCTAATGCAGCACAGTGCTGGGTGCTTGGCAATTGTCTAGCTGAACTGTTTGCCCTCTTATCCCCTGGCACCCAGATAATTATTTCAGGAAGATCATCATGCTACCTCTTAATTGCCAGCTGTGCTTTGAGCTTTGGTTCTATTACACGCTGGAAACACACTGAAATTGGTCTTTAAATAGTAAAACTGCTTTGGTTTGCTATAGGCACAGTCCCGTAGGGTTTTATGTTCTATTCTCAACTGAAATGGCTTTGGAATTGTTGCTCCTTGGAATTACGAGGCTGCAAACTTTCACTGTTAAAACAGCCTTCTCATCCAGCCCTCATGCTCAGTGAGTCACAGACTTTAGAGTCCTGATTGCATCTGAGACAGCTGCTCTGCAGGAATGATGTACCTGAGATAATCTGACAAGTTTTGGCATTTTGCTGCTCACCTGGAGGGGAATGTGGTTTTGCCGGTCTGCTCAGGATGAAGAAGTCTTAAAATTTTCACAAGAAGTATCTTGAATCTTTTGAATTTCACTTTAGTGGATGATGTTACTTTAGTGAGCAAAGATTTGTGGTTTTTCTTTTTCCCTTTGACTAATTTTCTTTGTTTTCCAGGCATATTCTTTATTCTGGTTTTTGTTGGTTTTTTATTGCTTGCATTTGTTTTTTCTTTTACCACTTGACTTTATTCTTCTTCTTGCTTTAGATGGGTGAACCTGAAGGCAGGCTGGCGTTTAAGAGCTGAATTATGATTTTTGGCCTGGGTTTTTATATCTTGGTTTTAATTTTTTTTTGTACTTGTAGTCTAGGAGTCTGTTTCAGGCAGGTTTATCTCACAACTATATCCCAAATATTTACCTGCTAAAGGTCACATGAACGATAAAACTGTGCATTTACAGACTATGTGCCCATCCCCAAGATGAATCTGAGGCCTTTCATACAGATTTAATTATTCCAGTTGTATTGCACCTGGCTTTGAAGGAAACTTTCTCTTGAGGTCAGTTTGCCATACAAATGAATTGGGCAGGGTTGGCACAAAATGGTGTGGAAATGTTTGTGCCATTTTTTATTTTTTAGCTTTTTATATTTTTGAGTATTTTTGAAAGAGAGGGTGATTTTATGGAGGTTTGAGTGCAGTGTGGTTTTTTTTCCTCTAACATCCAAGTCTACTTACATGTGGCTGTAGTCGTTTTTAAAAAGTTGATTGAGGCAATTCTGTTCACCCTCTTTTAGTCTAAATCTAAACATCAACACTTAAATGGGAAAAAAAAAAAAGCCCTCTTTTTTTCTAATGGATATTTTAATGTCTGGAACAAAATGCAGACCCCAACTCCAGCTTTGCCAATTAGGACTGACCTCTTCCACCAGCATGAGCTCCAGGTATTTATGAGCAGGTAATTTTTGAGGACTGAGGGCTCAGATGCTGATTGTTCCACGAGATGAGGAGCACAGGGAAGGACATGGCATGGAGCCCTCACAGCTTTTAACCCGCAGACAACATCCTGCTAGGTGTGAGCCCTGTGTGCCCATCATGGGCTGACATCCCTGCCCTGTGTCCTTGCAGTCTGTGATGAGCACTCGGATTACAAGGATGCCAAGCTGCTCTACCGCTTCCGCAAGGATGACGGCACCTTCCCCCTCAGCAAGGACGTGAAGGTTTTCATGCGGGGACAGAGCCTCTATGAGAAGTACGTGAGTCCTCCCCTGGCTCTGGGGCTGTGCCCTGCTGCCTGTGCTGGCTGCTGGTGCCCTGCAGCTGGGAGCCACAGCTCCTGCTGGCTTTGCTTTTCCCTCTCTGCACTCCCTGCTGTCCCACTGGGAAATGCTGCTTCCTAAGCCCTGTCACAGCTGCAGGACCACCAGCATCCTTGGGGATGGGGCAGGAGTTTTACTATGAACTCACGGATGCTTCCAAAGGCTCCAGCCCATGTGAAGGACCTGGGATCTGGTACAGGGAAGTGCAGTCTCAGTGCTCCTGGGATGAACACATCCAGTGGCCATTCCCAGCACTCTTCCAGCTCCTTGTGGGAGCTGCTTCCACCAGCTGTATTAGGAATTATGTCCCACCAAAATCAGCAAGGTATGGGATTTGCAGGACCCGCATGGCCTGGGTTCCTGCACCTCATCTAGCCTATTAGCAAAATTTGTAATGGAAAAGTTAATCCTCAGAGAGTTCCTTCCACCTCCAAGTGTTTAGTTTTCTTTGTGTTGATTGTTTCTGGCTCTAAATCCAAGCCATCTTTCCGAAGTGCACATCCTCCCACTCTGGCAATAAGAGTCACAAACTGGCCCTGAAGGAGAATTCTCCATCCGGGTGGGTGGTGATTTTGGGAGCGTCCCTGCCCCTTTGCCAGACGCACATCCCTTGTACTTTGCTCTTGATCTGCAGCAGTGACCGTGGGATGGGAGAGCACCCAGGTAGCCTCATGGCTGAGCCGGCTGCACCCTCTCGTGGAGACACTGGATTTAGCTCTCACATGCTGCCAGTGTAGCATCTGCTGACTGAAACGCACCTTATCCCTGCGTTTGGACTGTCTGCCATGTGTTACCCACCCTCAGTCGCTTGCTTTGCTCTCCCTGTGGTCTTTAGCTGAGGTCACAGCCCGGCTGGTTTTGCTGGAGCTGCTGCTTCGCTGTGATGAAGATTTACAAAGGAGCCCGACTGCAGCTCCGTGTTCCTCCCTCCCCTCCCACTGCTCGCAGGCAGGAATGTTCTGGCTGCAATGCTTTGCCCGCTTCCCTCGGCCTTGCTTCACCCAGCTGCAGTTCCCGTGGGGACTGGCAGGGATGTTTGGCATCATGAGAGCCTTGTCCCACCTCTGTGCCAGGCTGGTGAGCATGGAAGAGTCAATCCTGAAGGTGAGAGAGGAGAACTCAGTGAAGTACCAGAGGACTTTCCTGGGCTCTGAGATGATCGACTGGCTCATTCAGGAGGGAGAGGTGGAGAACAGGCAGGAGGCAGTGGAGCTGGGACGGGCACTGCTGGAGCATGGCATCATTCAGCATGGTGAGCCAGGGCCGGGGTGAACAGCGAGGGATGAGCGTGGCTGTGTGAGGAACAAATCCCCATTCATGCCATGCAACAAGTGCTGGTCAAGTGCCCACTTGGAGAAGGCAATGGAGCCTTTCAGTTCTATGTTTGGAGCTGGTGACCTTTGCAACCGGAGCAATCTTTTACCATCCACAAAGGCTTTGAGATGATATCTGAGCTCTTGCTCTTCAGCTCTTCAAAGCCACCGGCCAGAGGGCTGGGCTGCACCCCTGCGTTTGGAGGCCTGGGGCATGAGGATGTAGTGTTAGTTCCACTTGGCTGGAGATCATATCCATCTGCTAAAATTAAACTTCCAATTCAGAAGGCAAGGAGTCCTCTGAGTGTCTTGGGACAGGGGCAGGTGCAGGGCTGTGACACCAAGTGCACCCCTGGGAAATGGCACCTCCTGGTGGGCGGTGGCCCTGCTGTTCCTCCTTCCCTGCGGGCAGCAGGCAGAAAAAGCTGCAGTAGAGCACAGGAACATTAAAAGTAATTCATGAGAGTCTCTCAGGATATTTGTTATATATTTTTCCACCCC
This sequence comes from Chaetops frenatus, assembly GCA_013400775.1. Classification (NCBI taxonomy): domain Eukaryota; kingdom Metazoa; phylum Chordata; class Aves; order Passeriformes; family Picathartidae; genus Chaetops; species Chaetops frenatus. The sequence continues at coordinate 173,569 of VZTR01012658.1, forward strand.
CTCAGCTGTCCCTCCTCCCCTGTTCTCTCCTAGTCTCCAACCGGCATCACTTCTTTGACAGCGACATCCTCTACCAGTTCTGGATCAGCTTCCGGCGGCGGCGGCGCCTGATGGAGTTACTCAATGAGAACTCTGCCCGTGCCCTCTCCGAGAGCCCTGACAGCCCCTTCTGCCTTCGCAAGCTCAACCCAGAGCCAGGCAACACCAGCTTCCTCTCTGGTAACCCTGGATGTGTTTGTGGAGGGGAGTGGAAACAAGGATTACATTAACAGAGTATCCCAGGGTTCAGGGTGTTGCTCCAGCAGAGTTTGAGAGGTTCCTCTGGGCATCCCATGAAGTGAACGCCCATCCCACTGGTTTGTGGTGGATGTCACAATGCAGTGGCAGTCTCTAGCACAGCCCCCTGTCCCCAAAAAATAACTCAGCTTAGCATCAAATCAGCTCTTGATCTTTCTTTGAAGCTGGTTTTTTTCTTTCTAAGCTCAAATGCCTTCTTCAGTGCACACTTACCTTTCAAGTGTAGGTCGGCTTGGGGGGATGTTTGTTATTTTAAGCTACTCTGTTTTTTCATAGAAAAATTTTTATGTGCCTCTTCCAGTCCAGACCAACAAGGAGATCAAAGTTGTCTCAGCAGTTCGAAGGAGCAGCATCACTTCCCTCTCTGGAAACTCCAATGCCTACTTCAGTGCTCCTCCCACATTGGTGTTCCCTCCTGTGGCTGAGTGCAACCCCAAATCAGGTCTGGGCTTCCGCACTGCCTGTTGTTATATGGGAGATATTTATTCCTTCAGAGCACAGGCCCAAGGCCCATCAAGAGGAGAGGGTCAGCCTCACCTCTGCATCTTGATTTGAAAAGTTGTGTGTGTGTGTTTGGAAAATCACTGAGATGAATGCAAAGGTTTCTGTGTGCAGGAACTGTGGTTCTAACAACTGTTTTCCAGCCCAGGGTAATCCCCAGGCTGTCTTGTTATGCACTTTACTGTACAAACCCCTTGATTCTGATAGAATCTGTCACCTTCTGCTCTAGTGTTAAAGAGACCCGTCACCAACGAAGAGCTGCTGTCCCCTGGGGCCCCTTATGTCAAGAAAACGCTGACTGTGAGTGACCACTGGGACTGGCATTGCTAATCCAGCAGTCTCCAGCTCCCTGCCTGCTCTTTGGTGGTTTTCTGTTGGCTGCTCTCACCTCTCTGTGCTAAAACTTTGACTGCACATCACATCATCATGGCTTCTTCTTGGTGACTCTCTAGGAGTCAATGTCTTCAAATATTCTTGGGGGTGGAAATGTGCTCAGCCCCTCTGAGAGTTCAATGTATATCCATGAGGTAGATCAGGAAAAAAATGTTTCCTGGGAAGCAAAGTACTCCCATTTTGGAGTCTTTTTGCTATTAGTGAGGCCCTGGCACAGGGTGCCCAGAGAAGCTGTGGCTGCCCCATCCTTGGAAATGTCCAAGGCCAGGTTGGATGGGGCTTGGAGTGAGCTGGGATAGTGGAAAGTGTCCCTGCCCATGGCAGGGGGATGCAATGGGATGAGCTTTAAGGTCCCTTCCAATCCAACCCATTCTAAGATTGTGTGATGTCTGTTTCCATCCAGCTCCATGCAAACTGTACAATCAGTAAGTCCTGTGACACTTGGGACTGTGACACTCACCCTCTGCCACACAGTTTTATGCATCTTTCAGGTCCTTCTGCAGATCAGGGGTGTTGATATGAACCATCAGCATTTGATGGAGCTGCACTCAGTAGGGGGAGCATCCAAGGACCTCTCTTGCCTTCCTTGTGTTGGGCTTTTCACATGGACAAATCTCCAGGATGCTGCAGAAAACCTGAGTTTGGGGTTTTTGCTTTTCTAATTATTTCTAAAGATGTAGGACTGGTCAAGGCAGGGCTGGTGGGTGGAAACGTTGTAAGGCAGCTCCTGCCCTGTGGATCTTGGTTATTTTTGTGTCCCATCCCTTCACTGCCCACCTCTGAAAGGGGCAATCTCACAGAGAGCAGTGCAGGAAGTGTGAGGGCTGCCTGGCCATGCTGCTTTGGCACCAGCAGGGTTGCAGAGGAAAGGTAGATCAGGTTCCACACAAATTAAGTGTGCTGTAGAAAGTGGTGGGAAGGAGCAAGAAAAATCAAGCTGGTGACTGGCATGGCACATCTGAGGACATGCTGTTCATTCTTCTGAATGCTCTTGCCCTGCCCTTCAACTCTGCCAGCCTGGGCCTTTCACGGCTCATTTCCTCCTGCTTAGCTCTGCAGTTGCTGTTATTTATTTATATGGGGGATGAGCAAAGTCCCTTGGGAATTCCTTTTCTCTTTTGGTCACATCAGAGGGCTGCAGTGTCACAGCAAAGTGCTCTGGCAGGCTGACACCAGAGTGGGGCAAGGCAAAAGCAGCCCCTTCCAGCCAGGAAATGCCCTCCTGTGCCAAGGAAAAGGCTCTGTGTGCATGCTCTGGGAATGTTCCCAAGCACGCTCATGATGCATGCCTTGTATTTCAGCTCGATGCTTCTCTTTCCTGCACAGGCTGACAGGGAATTAATCAGAAAGCAGCTTTGCAGGGAGCAATTAATCAGTTCTGCATCTCACTGGGTGCACTGCCCTTTCTCTCCCACCCATAACAGGTTAGGATCATGAGCTCTTCGTCTCTCCAGTAACTGTTGCATCTCCTCTCTCCAGCCCATTCCTTGATTTTTAAACCCTTTTTGTTCTCCCTGCAGATTGTGGGGGATGCAGTGGGCTGGGGGTTTGTGGTCCGAGGAGGAAGACCTTGCCACATCCAGGCAGTGGACCCAGGAGGACCTGCTGCTGCTGCAGGGATGAAGGTACTTCTTACTCATGGAGGCTAAACAGGAGACAGGGTTTGTGTCCTCTTTCAGCTTCTTGGGCAGAACACACCCTCCATGAGTAATCCCACCTCCTGCCCTGGGGAACAGACTGATGGAGTGGGCACAGGGAGCTCTGGGAGAGGTGGAGGGGGGGATGCTCTGTGCAGGCAGAGCATCCCGTGTGTGGTGGCAGAGTGGAGGATTTGCCTTTTCCAGGGCAGCACAGGGGCTGTGGGCAGCTAAAACTCAAAAAACTCTGTCAGAAGTAAACCATCCCTGTGCCAGACCTTGGAACTGTCATAACTGTTTGAGCTACTAAAAACAAAGCAGAGAATTCCCAGCTCAGTTCCAGTGACTTTATATAACCACAGAGAAGCAGGGAAGCAGCAGAACTTTGTCCTGAATCACCAGCTCTTACAGTTCCTGAAATGCTCCCTTCCTGAACATTTTGTTTCCCTGCTATTATCAATGGACTTTTGCATGGAGCTGTTTTCCATGTACACAAAACCTTAATAATATAAAATTGATGCCTTGATTTGATTCATCAAGTAACTTCCAGTATTTTCTGCCCAGGAGAAATGAACTGAGATCTTGAAATTCACTTTAAGCCCAGGAATGTATGAGTTTTTTGTGTAGTCTTAGGCATGATTGAAAGAAGTGTTGGGTTTCCCCATTTCCTACAAAAAACCCAGCAGCGAGAGAGTAATTTCTAAAAGCTGATAAAAGTCTAAAGTCACATGAATATTTGAAACACTGGGATTCTTCAGAGGCAGAGTGTGACTCCTTGTTTGCTTCAGACAGGATTGGAAGGGGATGGATGGATTTGTTTCGTTTACTCAAGAGCCCAGTTAATTTCTCCTTACCTAATCTCATTTGCTACCACATTGCTGGATGTTAATATTGTGCCTCATTTCCATCTGTGAAATGAGCCACTGCTCATAAATGAGTCTTTTTTCCTCTGTTAGCTCACAGCCTAAATTCCTTTGGTCCCATTTTTATGACACAGTCATTGCAGCACTGTGATTATTGGTGTAGCTACGGGGTGGTGATGCTTGAGGCTTTCCAGGATTTTGACACAAGTTATTTGCATCACAGTCCAGTTAAGCATGGGCAGGAGGTGCTGTGGGACTGCAGGTAACCTGTCCCTGCTCTCTTGCAGGTGTGCCAGTTTGTTTTCTCAGTGAATGGGGTTTATGTTCTGCATCTGGACTATCAGACCATCAGCAGCCTCATCATGACAGGACCACGGACTCTGGTGATGGAAGTCATGGAAGCCATTGAATAAGCCAAGGAATCTCATCCCACTGCTGTTGGGAAAGGCAGGACTCTCCTCCTGGCGGGGATGGACTGTGGGCAGGGACCAAGCTCGACCATTCACTGAGATGTGTTACCCAGGCATTTTGATGTGTTTTCAAATAAATACATTCTAATGGACAAATCTTGAACTTTTATGCTCTTGAAATATTTCTCTCTACCTGCTCTTGAGAGTGCTTAAGCTCTTGCAGCTCCTTTTTAGTGCCAGTGTGATAATTCAGCACTTACTGAAACCCACCTTAGAGCCAGCCCTTCACCAGCCATGCTGGGAGGCAGGTGGCAAAGCTGGTGAGCAGCAAGAAGTTTGTGCCAAGTGAGTCTGTCTAAGCTGCCCTGAGCTGTCTGTGCAGCCTTCCAAGAGCACAATGTGCTCTCCAGATTGTTCCATAAGCTGTGCCACCGGCTCTGTCAGGAAAATAAGGGAATGAGTACAGGAATGTGTTTCCTTGTAAATTCTAAGGCTCCTGCTACTCTCTTGGCTTAGCCACGCTCACAGCCAGGGCTGATGGCTGTTCCCAGCTGTTTCTTGAAAAGGTGACGCTTCCATGATTGTGCATTTTGTGTCCCCACCCCTTAATAATGCTTAATTTCACTAACCAGGTTCACCTCAGCAAAGAGGCAGGCAGAGATCCCCAACATTGGATACTGCCAACCTCTGGTGGGGGGAAAGGAGGGACCAAAACCAGAGTGTGCCCAGAAGGAAATGTGTCCTAGTCTGAGTCTGGTTCTGGGAGGGAACAAAAATGAGTGAAAGCCACCAAAATCAAGCCCCCTGTCCCCTGCTGCTTGCAGGGTGGTTGTATTTGCAGTCAGTGCAAGATACTCCTTTCAAACTACCCTGAAAGTGAACTAAATATAGAAACACAGGTAATAACAAAAAATGTGGGAGGTTTCTTGTTTTCCAGTTCACAGACTATCCTGTTTGTGATTAGCCTGCCGTGCTGTGCACAGACAGGATTATTTCCAGCACTCCTGCTTAGGGCAAGGTCCTCAGTGCAGCTCCTTTGGCCACAAATCAAGCCTTAAAAAAAGCCCCCAAAAAACCCCCAAAAGGCCAAAAATAGCAATTTTGATTTGTGTTAAAATGGGGTTGACCTTCTTGGTGTCAGCTGTGTATCAGGTATTGCCTTACTGCTGGCTGCTTTTTTCCCTTGGTATTAAGGGATATCTGCTCCCTCAGTGCTGGTGCTGAGGTAATGGGAGGACTTGGAGAACAGAATTCCTGGAACAGGGTCCAGGCAAGATGTTTGCATTGATAATTGGGATCCTTCCAACCCATAAGTGGAACCAGACCATCTCCTCAGCCATTTGTCAATAAACACACAGTTGTTATTTGTAGCATTCAGTGCACAAGTTCAGCAACCTCCATCTGCCTTTTTGCTTTTTAAATTCTGTTTAGGGGGAGTTTGGGTGCCTGTGATGGCCCAAAGGTTTAATCCAGGGTGTTTGGCTTGCATTCAGGTCAAATCCAGAAGATTTAGGCATGGTGTGGGCACCTTGGGGAAGGCAGGCCAGATAACACCACCCTGAACACAAGCACTGAAAACAGCTCCGGATTTTTCTGTGGCAGAGCAGGAATTTTTAGTTCTGGATGTCAATTCCTTGAAAGCACAGGAGATAACTGCTCATTTCTTTCTCTCCTACTTTTAAAGAAAACTGTAGCAGCTCTGAGCAACTTCAGAAATCCAGTAGGAATTACAGAAGAGGTAATTTATGATATTTACACATAGGACAGTGACAACGCTCTCTCCTTGGGCTACAAAATGTTCTGTGCTTTGTTTTATTTAGATTTGTTGCCCACTTGTTGCCCAGAGAAGCTGTAGCTGCCCCATCCCTGGAAGTGTTCAAGGTTGAGTTGGATGGGGCTTGGAGCAACCTGGGATAGTGGAAGGAGTTCCTTTCCACAGCAGGGGTTGGAATAACATGCTCTGTTATGTGCCTTCCAACCCAAATCCTCCTGTGATTCTATTATTTAAGTGCTTCCTTTTGGTGTTATCCTTTGGTCTGCATATCGTGTACTTACAAGATTATTAATCAGAACCGCAAAGAGGTAACAAATGTTTGTTTATTGTGCAAAATACTTTGAAAATTATGGGGTTTTTTTCCCCACTTAACTTGACACTTCCAAATGTATCCCTGTTTCCTGCTGAATGGCAATACAAGTGTCTTAAACCTCTCTCAGTCGCAATGGGAGACTGATGCTGACAGTCTCTGCAGATGCAGCTGAAAATCTGGCCTCTGTAACGAGAAATGCCACTGTTAGTCAATCCCTCCTGGCAATGGGGACAAAATCTGTCCAGAAGAAGTTTTGGCAGGGAGCTGGGTGTCTCTCCCAGGCGCACCCGGTGCTGACGATCTCACCTCGGAGGAGCTCAGGGCTGGATCCCGCAGCTGGGGAGCCCGCAGCACCCTCGAGCTCCAGTCCATGATTCAGCCTCTGGCCCTGCAAAACTTACAGATGTGCAGGATTTCCTTAAGCAAGCGAAACACCACTCCCCTTCAGCGCTGGGCTTTTACAACTATTTAATGGGATGTGAGTGAGGCTGGGCTGACTTCATCCCGGACACTCCGAGGGTGGGCGGGAGCCAGGACTTGTTGCTGCGTTCTAGGAAATCAGCGTGCAGCCTCCCAGACAGAGATTTTTTATCTTATTTCATTAGCAAAGCCCCTAAAACTGCTTGCTCCTGCCCGTAGAAGCAGCCTCTTTCTTTTCATGCTTTCTTTGGCCGCGCGAAGGGGCCAAGCCGTGCATGCGAGGAGGGAGGTGGGGGAATCCCATCCGTCTGTTCTCCCTCCCCTTCCTTATCCCTCCTGACGTCTGGGAATCGAAATCTTTAATGACGCCGAGGAGCAGATGAGGCGCCGGGGCAGCTTCTGCCGCAGTTTCAGGATGTAGCTGGCCCCGTCCCGGCTGACTGCGGGGGACGCCGCGCCGCTCCGAGAGGTCTGTGCTTCGGGGCTGCGCTTGCAGGGATGCCGAGGAGGGGCTCTGCTGCTCTGGGGCATGTGTGGGGATCCCAAGCAGGGAATTTCGGCTCTCTGGGGAGCTTGGAGCTGGTGCAGTGCTTGGGGCAGCACTGCCGGTGCCGGGCAGGGGTGACAGGTCCCATCCTCTTACAGCGAAGTGGCTTCAAGACGCCTTCCCTGACAATCAGTCTAAATGCTGCCAGGACTGCCCCGGCAACCCTTCAGGGGCTACGGCTGCGAGAAATGCACTTTGTTAAGTTTGATTTTTTTCCCTTCTGTTTTAATAATAGAAAATAGAAATAGAAAATCAATAGAAAATAATAATAAAAATAATTTTAATAATAGAAAAATGCAGGATATTGCTGCCAGAGAGTACTTGGAAGGGTTTGTTACCTGTGTGGGTTTTTCCTACTTGGACGTGGGGGTAGGTTGGCATCAAGGTGATGTTACTCAGACTGATGGGCTGGGGGAGCTGCAAAAGCTCAGCCTAGAAGTGTAACTTTTACCTGATTTTCTTCAGTGTGGTGCTGAGATGTTTGAGATATTTTGTTCAGCAGTGGAACTGAAATAGAGGAATTTTCCCAGAGAGAACAGAAAGGGGTTGGTGAATTTGGGTTTTTTAGTCTGTTTTAGGTCCTTTAACAGGTAAAGCACTCGGGGAACGTGGGACAGATTTATTCCCTGCAGTTGGTTGCCTCGGGCAGGTCCTGTCTCCTCTGCAGGGCTGTCCCTGGCACTGCTCGTGTGTCCAGCAGTGAGTGGGACACGAGGTGACATTGCTGCTGCCAGCACTTCTGTGCAGAGACAGTGATGACCTCTGGCATGAGGAAATGTCCCCAAAGTGTAGCTGTGGAGGATGGAAATAATTTACAGTGCCTCCAAATCCTCACCTTTAGTTGTGTTGATTTAAATATGTGGCAAGCATTTTTTTCCTTTAATTAAAGTGACTACTTGTAAAATTTCTTGTACAAAAAAGGGGATCTCTGACTGCCTTAACCTCCAAATCCCCTCTGAGCACATGCCTGGAGCAAGTGGAAAGTGATGTGCTCCCCACACACCCAGATTTTCCAGGCTCTGGAAATACTCACCACTTGCTCCATGTGTTGCTGTCTCCACATTCCTTCCCTGGGGGTGAGTAACAGGAGAGAGGCATCAGTGTGCTGTGGGCTCCCTGCCTGCCAGCAGGCTGCTGTCACTGTGGTCCCCTCAGCCCCAGGGCCCACACGCAGCCTGGCTGGCTGATGGCACTGCTGATGGCAGAAATGGATGGGGAGAGACCACAGAGACCTGGAGTGGGGGCTTGGGATGTGGCAGGTGAGTTGTGGAAAGGAGAGGGAGCTCCTCCAGATGTGTCTTCAACCACTTTGGATGGGTGCATTTGTTATTCCTGATTTGCAGGTAGGAAAATGAATGTTGGAAGAGGTGGAATAGTGATGGGTTTGCCTCTGAGCTGGCAGAAGAGATGAACTCTCTGCTTTTTGCTTTAGAGTCACAGGGAAGATCCACATCCTGAGGTCTAAATGTGCCCAATCTGGGTTAAAACCAGGATTACTGTGAGGGTGCTGAGGCCCTGGCACAGGTTGCCCAGAGAAGCTGTGGCTGCCCCATCCCTGGAAATGTCCAAGGCCAGGCTGGACGGGGCTTGGAGCAACCTGGGACAGTGGAAGTTGTCCCTGCCCATGGCTAGGGGGTGGATGAGATGAGCTTTAAGGTTCCTTCCAGTCCAAACCAGTCTGTGATTCTATGATAATATTGAACTCATCCTTACTGACACAACAGGGGGATTCAACTCCTGTCTGAATCAGAGCCTGCAGTGAGCCTGGATCAGTGCAGCATGGAGGAGTTTATTTTTCTGGACTTTGGATCCCATATAACCCTGGTTAACATGAAAACGTCACACACGATCCAGTGCTTTTGCCAGAGTTTGACATCCTGTTTGTCAGCAGAGTTGCACAGAAGTTTCAAGGAAATCAAGAGCAGTTTGGCATTGCAAAATGGCAAAAAAGAAATTTTAGTTCAAGGAATTTGAAAAATGCTGAATTTTTGCTGCTGTTTGGCACACAGACTTCTGCAGGCAGGGCAGGCTCTGCTTCCCGGGGGGTTACAGGCCGGGTCCTGAAACCCACCTATAAAATGTTTGCTGTTTTTTATAAACAATGACCTCATTTTATTAGCTGGAAAAATAAAGCGTTTCCCATGGCTAAAGGTTTCGGTTACACTGCAGTTGTTCCATTCATCTTCAATTAAAAAAAAAAATCCTAGACAGAGAGGGGTGGTTAACAACCCCCTGTTAAAACTTGCATGTTTTTCCATTCATTCTTCCAGCAATTTATATCTGATTTAAACAGATCATGCCTGGGTCACTCACGTGCAAGGAAAATAAATATTTTCCTTGAAATGGCTACAAAGCTGCTGTATTTGAAGGGAATCAGGCATTTGCCAGGAGCCTCTACATACCTGTCCATCAAGGTGAATAGAAGTGAAATGTCTCTGCAGGAGGCAGCAGGAGCTGATTCTGCCAGAAGCAGTGAGGCTGAAATGTGGAGCACAGAGATGATAAAAAAGGCCAACCACCTGTGCTTAAAACCTGGTTTGTTGAGACCCAGATGAGGGAGTGGCACTGTTTCCATCAGGGTGGTTTTCTGTTAACCTGAAATTTCTAACCCACACTGAATGGCACTGAAACCCAGGCCAGCAAAACCAAGTGCAGGTGCTCGAGGTCTGTGGGCTGAGCCTGGCTGTCCCTGGTCAGCCAGCTCTAGCCATGCTGAGGCAAACTGATCCTCTGCCATTGTTAAGTCTGTCCTGCCTGGTTTCAGTCTGTTCAGGTGAACAAATTAAAGCAAAACTACCCCAACAAGTCCTGAATGCAACTTCTTGGGAATTATATAATTTTCTTTGTGAACAATTCTTGTACAAACTGCACTGGGTCTGTGGATCCCTCCCACAGCAAAATTGCTTTATCATAGCAGCTGAGGTCATTAAATCTGTGGTTTGAGGAGCCTGGCTGCCACAGAGTGCTCCTCTCTGTGCCTTTCCCTGTATGATTGGTGTGTGCATCCCAAGGACTTGAGAAAGGCGCTGTCTGTACACCTGTAATGATCTTGGTCATGATAATCAGAATTAATCACTTCTGTACAACTTGTACCAGAATTTATTCTGGAATCTATCTGTCCAATTGTTTGCCAGTGTTGTGGATTTCCATGATCAGAGCAGAAGCCATCACTGTGAGTTCCATTGCTGAGATTGTCCTGCCCAGAGAGCAGTGCCCAGCCCCAGGCCCAGGCAGGAGGAGAGGAGTGTTCCCCACCAGTTTATAAACACAGTTTAGTCCAAGGCACTGAATAGCTGTATTAGAGAGACCAAAAAGATAAAACAACATGTAGGAATTGCAAGAAAATCTGTGTGTGCTTCTCCACCCACCCTTTCAGAGCCATCAGTGATGCCCAGAGCTGCAGATCCCAGCTTTTGGTGCCTTAACTGAGGATGGCAAAAACCAGAATTTTGATATGATGAAATTTAACTTTTACTTCTCCTTCCTCACATTTTCCCTCTCGTAGGTCCTGATCACAATGCTGATTCACATTTGGTTCTTTCTTGCCTGCCTGCCTGTGGTGAGCCATGTCTGGGGACGAGTGGGCCAAGGTAAGGAGGCTGCCTGCCCATTTTGGGCTGTTCCCCATGGTTTGTCTGTGCCCGGGGATAGCCCAGCCCTTCCTGTTGGCAGTGGCACCACTGTGAGGGGCATTCCCAAAGCCAGGCAGGATTTCAGGGGGCTGCTGTGCTCTGGTGTCTGTGGGTGAAGCTCCAAACAGCCTTTCCCAAGCATGAAGAGTGATGAGGGACCAGGGGGCCCATCTGGGGAGAGCCCCTTGATCCCTCCCCACCCCGCCAGGCCTGTCCTCATCTCTGGCAGCAGTTCAGCCCCTCCCTTGCACCAGGGATGCATTTCAGCATGTGCAAGCAATGAGGGGCTCATGTGATATGTGGGAGCCTGAGAAACTGGAAGAAAAAGGGTTTTGCTTCTTTAGTCACTCACCCTGCTGCTTTGAGTGTTTGTGGTGAGACGTGGTGCAACATCTGGGTGAGAAATCACAAGGTGATTCCTTCTGCCTCATCCTGCTCCCCAGAGTGACCAGAAAATGCCTACAGCACCTCAGCACAGCCTTTCTGATGTGGAAGAACCACCTTTATGTTATGTTTGAACGCTCTGGAAGAGCACAAATATTTCTAGAGAGGTGAGGGCACCTCAAGGCTGGGACAGATGTGTCTCCCTGCTGTACATCTTCCAGACTTCTGCAGTAAAGCCTGGGCTTAACTCCCTGTCAGCTGAGAGAAAGGTTACAGCATCAAATAGTGCACATCTAACACAGGGCAAGGAAACAGTGGAGCTTTCATGGCGCTGGGGATCATTTGCATCCAGCACATAATGGTGCTTTAGAGGATGATGTCCTTTCTGCTCTGTCTGGGGACATTCTTGTCTTTTTAGCTTCTGGGCTCCTAGAGTGATGCCCAAGGAGCTGGACCACACTTGGCCAAAAGAAGACAGTTCCATGTTTAATCTAACTATGAATTCCCCTCATTGTTCCATGATCTTTCACCATTTCTCTTAGGCAAGATTTTGGGATTTGCTTTCCGCCTTTCACCCCTCTTTCCCCTGTTTTCTTTCCTCCTCTTCAGATTTGCCTGGGGTGAGATGTGAATCTGAGCTTTGTTTCCCCATAATAGTTATCTGCTTGTTGGGCAGCCTGCAGGAAGTCTCTGCAAGGAAAGGTTAAGGCACAGATGTTGGGCTGAGACAAGCAAGACCTCACTGCCAGATCTCACTGCTTTCCTGGGTGGTGACACCATGGCAGGGATGACAGGAGGTGTCTGGGCATCATGTAAGACCAGATTAGGGACCTGAGGACCGCTGGGTGACAATTTGGCAGCACTGTGCAGAAATTCCAGGTCAGCTTTTTTTTGTAAGTAATTGTAAAGGGAAAGAGACTGGTAACAGCTGCAAATAGGGGGGAGCACTTGGGTGCAGATGTTCATAATGTGCTCACTCACTGCAAATTAGGGCATCCTGCTGGAAAGGCAGCTCTGGGCACAGTGTCAGGAGGAGGGGAGAGAAATCTGCTGAGTTGCTGTCCTGCATCCAGCCTAGCGAAAAAGCTTCATATGGTGACATTTGTGTGACAGGAAGTGACACATGAGCTCAGACATCTAGCTGGGGTTAACATATAGCTGTGAAATCTGGAGATGATAAGGGAATGTGCTCTTTCTTCTCTTTTACCTCCTTGTCTGATACTATTTTTTCCTCAAGATTTGTCATTTAGTTTGCAGCTCCCTGCAGCAAACTGATACAAGCTGGTGCCTATGAGTTATGGTCCTGCCAGGAACTGTTATTTACACTTTATCAGGTTTTCTTTTTCTTTTTCTTTTTTTTTTTTTTTTTTTTTTTTTTTNTCTATTCTTTCTAAACTCATCTGGTCCTTGGAGCTGCCTCTGAAATGATCTTTCTGCAGAAGTGTGCGATCCATCGCCTGGGGAATTTCTGTATTTCTCAGCAGCCCAAGCCTATTGAAGAGCCTTGCTGAGCCCATTTATATGTTTGCTGCCCTCCCATTTCAAATATTTGCACTGAACACACTAGCTGTAAAAAAACATTCAGCATGAAAGCTCCTGGGAGAGCCCTTCAAGGTGTGAAGGGAGCAGAGAAAGCCCCCACCTCTGTGGAGGCTGCTTTACCTTTCTGCAGGGGTATAAAATGAGCACTTGAGAAACTCCTCCTTGCACGGGAGGCTGCAGGCCTACAGAGGTGCAAGGGGACTGCAGGAGCAGCCATGCAGCCCCAGGGGGTGCAGAGGACTTGCCTGGGGTGGGAAAGGTCCCCTTTGTAGTGTAGCTGATCCCATGTCCTTAGAGCAGGCAGCACAGGTGGGTTTGGTGGGAGGAACTGCACTCAGAGCAGCACAGACACATCTCCTCCTCCCCAGGGTCAGGCCGGCTGAAGCTCACTGTCCTTTCAGAAGACAGGCTCCAGATGAAGTGGAAAGAGACTGAAGGGAGCATCAGTGGCTACAAAGTCCGGGTAAAGCCCATGGCAGGTACGTGCTGACCCCCTGGACATCAGAGCCAGCAGAGATGGGTGTGTGAGAGAGGGACTGAGCTCCACCTTTTGTCTGGAACACAACAGGACCTAAGGATGAGCATTATTTAGACCTTGAGGGGATAGAGACAAGGCAGAGGCAATTATCCACAGCGTGTTCTGGTTCCCTGGGCTGGTGTCACTGGGCTGTACATGCAGCATGGACAGGAGCAGTCTGTCCCAATGCAGGCACAGTCCCTTCACCACTCACTCACAGGAAAGAGGTGAAATTCAGCTCTCTTCATCCTAGGGGAAAGGTTTAGCCAGAAATGCTGTTCTTTGGGACTCTGCGAGGCAAAAATGAAAAAGGTTCAATGCCTGGCTGTTCTGTGGGAGCTCCCAGTTCTCCCACCACCCGCAGGGACATGGAATGAGAAGTCTTTGACCCTATGTGTGTGGGCAGGCTCATCCTTCTAGCTCCCTACCTCTACTCCCTGATTTCAGATGTCGAACCCGGCAGTGTTGGGAGGACACGATGTCCCTCAGCGAGGAGGGAAATCCTCAGTCGTGGCTGGCATTCTGTTTCCAGCAGCTGCCGCTTTCCCAGCGAGCCGGAAAAGGGAGCTGCGGGGAGGAGTGCGGGCGGCAGCTCCTCTGATCATCCACCCGCTTTTAGCTCAGCCCACACCTGTTTCCCAAGCTGCAGCGGGAGGTTTCTCATTCCTTCCCTGCCCTGCTCCTCCCCAGAGCCTCAGCTCAGCAGAGATGGATGAGCATCCCGGGAATGCAGGGAATCCCCAGCGGCGCTCCCAGCACATGCCTGAGGCATTCCCTCTCAGGCTGGGGGCTTTCCAGCCTTAGGCGGGAGCACAGGGATGGCTGGATCACAAACAGATCCATCTTCATAATTTAAAGCTTGTAGACCTTTCCTAGTTGGAGTTTTAGGGAGCTGCTGTGCCTCTATTTTGTACAGCATGGAGCCCGTGGGGCAATCTCTGCCCCATTTCCATCTGCTCACTGCCCTGCCAACACCCCAGTTCTCGGCTGGTCAAGGCACCCCAGTCCCAGGACAGGGTCCAACAGCTTGGGACATGGCTCTGGAGGCGTCTGGAGGCAGGGCCAGCCCCAGAAATGAGCTGTGTCCTGCAGGCAGCAGCTGCCCTTGGAGACAGATGGGGCAGAGACTGCACAGCTGGGACAAGATGAGTCCCAGGTGCCACTGGTGACCTCCAGAGACACCGAGTCACTTCCTCACCTTGTCACATATTACCTCAATCAGTTGGATGCTTTCATACGCAGTTGCCACTCTGAACACCAGCTTTTCACCCAACAGCTCCTTGGGAAGCAGATGAGAGTTACACTAATACTGGGTGGGAAGTAATTTCCTAATTTGGGCAGGTATCAGGGTTTTTAAAAACCCACCCCAATCTGCTCAACTCTACACTGAGAAAAAAGTAAAAATCAGAGCTCCTCAAAATAGAATAGCTAGAATAAATAGAAGCTGACTGCAGTCCCTGGGCAGACATTCCCTGCATTTCAGTGCTGCTTTTGTTACTGTCAGCTTCAATTTAGGCTCTGACAGGCTCTGAACTGTTGCTTCATCCCACCTCAGGGGACTCGGAGCAAGAAGTCGTGCTGAAAACCAAGACTCCCAAAGCCACGGTGGGAGGGCTGAGCCCCACCAAGGAATACACCTTGCAGGTCTACGTGCTCAATGGCTCCCAGGAAGCCCTGTTTGCCAAGAGGAAATTTGTGAGTAAGTGGAGAAGGCTAAATTTGACCACTCAGAGCTCCTGAGGCTCTTGGGGATGTGTCTGCTCAGAGCTCATCCTCTGGCACACGCGCTGCAGACAGCAACTCACAGAGCCTGGTACTATTTTGGCTGGAAGGTTAGAAAGGGAGATGGGAAAGACCCAGGGGATGAGGGAGGGACTGTGGCTCACAGGCCTCTCTAGATGTGCATTTTCTCTGTTTTTGGTCGTACAGTAGAGGAACTCAAAAATGCATCCCAGACGAGAAATAACCAAAGGAACACAGGAGCTGCATCAGGAAAGAATCTCACCTCCTCAGGGAGCTTGGCAGCTGAGCACAGTGGGGTGGCAGAGGCCACCCCACCACCCCTGAATACTGCCCTGTCACAGCCAGGTGGGTGCTCTCACCATCCTGGAGTCACACCTGGATTGATTTTGAGCCACAGCCTGTGCCATGCTGCCATGGCTGGAGCACACAGCAGTCCCTAAAACCATTCCCACTTTCTCCCTGTAATCTCCCTTCATCAGAGATATTCTTTCAGTGGAACTTGCCAGCCTGGTGTCATCCTTTGCATACAATTCTTAGCTACAGAAACACAGTAAAACACCTTAAATATTTGAGCTTCATTCCAGCCAAGCTGAGAATGCCCATCCAGGTATCCAAATTCAGCAGATGTAAACTTATCCTTCAGCTGAATGTGGACCCTTTGAGAACAATCTGCTCCATAAGCACTGGGGTTAATGGTGCTTTTCCCCCTAAGCTCTGTGTCCCAAGGCTGGCTGCAGGTGCTCTTCAAAAAAGGATTTCCCCAACCTCCCTAGCTCAGGACTGTGTGTAACTACAGAGTCTCATATTTCCATGAACTCAAAAGGGAATTACACCTGTTGATGGAAAGAAGATCCATCAGGGCCATTATCCAAAAAGCCTTGCACTAGCTCAGGATGTTTGTGAGTCACAGGTTACTGAGCTCGGGAGAGCAACAGGGTCTGAGGTGCCATGGGATATTTCCCCTGGTTTATATTTTATAAACATTCATTGTTTTTCATCATCAAAGATAATGGGAAGGACAAACTTGCTGATGTGATCCATTACTAATGTTAACTCCTGAGTGCACGTGCAGCCCTCTCACAGAGGTATGAATGAAGGTGGTGTCAGTTTATCCACCTATTTGCATAAACCTGTAGGAATTTTACCCTCTCTGGGCCCCCTACACCTGTTGCAGATGTGGCTTAAATCAGCTGAGGAGTGGGGTTGCATGGGGATAACACAGTTAGGGACAATGTGATTTTTCTCTTTGGAGCACAGCAAAGGACAGAGCTGAAAAGAAAAAGCAGAAGGGGGTTCAACCAAAGAACTCAGGAGAAACGACAAGAAACCAGCCCAGTGTGGAGGCCAGCATGACAGAAACAGCATCAACAACCCCAAAATCATCCCTGCACACTCCTGCAAATGCAGATGGAAAAGAAAAACCCCCAAAGGATTCAATGAGGCGAGGTGAGAGGGAATTCAAACATGTCTTGCTCCTTCTTCCCTGCTGTTTTCCCTAACGCTCATTGAGCACAAGTTTTCCAGGCCATCCTCTGCTCCCCCACAGTACAGTGCTGGTGGTTGTGCTCCCAATCACTAGCTCATGCTTTGGGAGTTGTCAGAGCTCACTGGAGAAATTTGGAGTTCTGTAGAACAACATGAATTCTCAGGAAAGCTGGAGTTAGGCCAAAAATTCCTTCCAGATGATTTAATTTATTGATTTTAATTGATTTGGCAGTATTCTCTCTTTATGTTGTCATCTCCCCCTGCTTCTGGCAGATTCATGTAAGCATTTGTGTTCTTCAGAGGAGCACCCCCAGCCAAGGACCTTTTCAAGGTGTTTCTTTTCCAAACACCAGGGATGTTTGTTACCCAGCCTGCTCCTCCTTCTGGGCTTGTTCTTCATGTTTCACAGATAACTGATCCATGAGGATCCTTCAGATTCAGCTGAGACTGTGATGGCTCCCATCTATGCTGGAATGGTGGGAATGGGATGGGCCAGAGCACCCCCTTTGGCCCCCTTGGCCCAGTGGAAATCCATATCTGTGATGGGAAACAAACCTCTTTGGAGCCTGATAAATCTTCATGGGATCATGTGTTTCCCCTCCACCAAAGATGGAAAATTCCCCATCTGAGAAGTACTCAAGGAAGATGCACTCAATTAGAAACACGCCTTATCTTATCCTCTGTTAAGCTGAAGGCCCAGGGTGGGGAGGAAGGCAGGGTTGGGGTATCCATGGTGTCAGCAGGTTTTTACAGAGAGATTGCATTTAATATAAAAGCCATGAAATAATTGTAGCCTACAGGGGATCTTGTGGTGGAATGGAATTAAGCAATCACCTACAATTCTTGGAGACTTAGGCTAGATAAAAGGAAGCACTGGGCTGGGGCTGAGATGGAATGGAGCTGACAGCTTGCAGAGAGCAGTGCTTGGGCTAGCACACGCTTCCTGACAGCTTTAACCCCTTCTTTGCAGAGGTGCAGCTGCACACTGCTCCATTTCTTGGTGCTGAGATGGGTTATCCTTGGCTCCGTGGTTTTCACAAGATGCTGGGATGTGCCAGACTGGCAGATGGTTCATTCCAACATCCAGACAAGGCCTTACACATCAGATTAACTTTTTATCCTGAAACTGAAGGAGGTTTTCCTCCTTACAGTTGCTTCTCTCAGTATGAACCCTTTCCCCTCCAGGCTCCCAGTTTCAGTGTGACACACCTGCAGTGATTGACATGGTCCTGCTTGTGGATGGGTCCTGGAGCATTGGGCGCAACAATTTCAAGCTCATTAAGGAGTTCCTGAGCAACCTGATTTCCCCATTCAGTATTGCAGAAGACAAGATAAGAGTAGGTAGGACGCTCGCCTGTTTCCTGACATTGGGATGTTGTTGTTTGAAGGGGCCTTGGTCTCGTCCCTCTGGTTATGTGCTCCTCTTAGTCCTGTAGGACGGGGTCCTAGAGCTGCTCTTGGAAGCTTTTCCCATCTGGTAGCAAGCTCTGGCCTCTAGTGGCTGTGGAAAATATCTGCACAGTGAACAGAAGAGCTGTCTTTGGGCAGCCCCATGTCAGGTGGGGATGCTGAGATACTTTTGGGATTTGCTGCCATCTCTGACCAGGTGCTCAGCCACCACAACACTGGGTGCAGTGGCAATGCCACACTGGTGCTGCTGTGAGCTCAGCGTGGCACGGGGCTGCTTCCAGCTCTGAGTGATGCTGACAGCCAGAAGACTGCTGACTGACAGATGGACATAAAATAGGATGGTGTAAATCCTTCTCAGCCTTTGCAGCTGATTGTTTGACCATGATTAACTTTGACACCTTATCAAATACCTCTGATCATCATGACAGGGGTGTGTACCCCTGTAGCCCGTGGGGTCTGAGGCATTGCTTTGCTGCCTGCATGGCAGGACCATAGAATTACAGAACTGTGGAATATCCTGACCTGGGAGGGACCCACAAGGACCATTGGGTCCAAGTCCTACCCCTGCACAGAACACCAAGAGCATCTCACCCTGTGCCTGAGACCATTGTCCAAATGCTCCTGGAGCTCTGTGAGGCCTGGGACTGTGACCATTGCCCTGGGAGCCCCTTCAGTGCCCCACCATGCTCTGGAGCAAGAACCTTTTCCTGATACCCAACCTAAACCTCCCCTGACTCAACTTCATGCTATTTTCTCAGAATCATACAAAGAAGTGGAGCTTGAAACCCCATCTGCTCACCCCCAGTACCTGTCATTATTTGTGTCACCCTCCCTGGCAGTCCTGACTCCAGCTCCCAGAGTGGGCCTCCTGCAGCTCACCTGGGCTGCTGTCTTGATGCTGACAGCTCCTGTCTTTCCCAGGGCTATCCCAGTACAGCAGTGACCCCCGCACAGAGTGGGACCTGAGCTCTTACTCTACCAGGGAACAGGTGCTGGAGGCCATGAGGAATTTGCGGTACAAGGGTGGCAACACCTTCACAGGTAACTCCACCTTGCAGGGCCGTGAACAGCCCGGGCAGCCACAGTGGGGGAAGCTGTTCCCATGGATAACGTGCTCTGTGGGGACTGTGGTCACTGGGCAGCAGAAAAGAGTAAAGGCCTGGGTGGTTTTTGGGAGGCTCTGGTACAGCCTCCATCTCTGCTCCTCCCCAGGTCTTGCACTGACCCACGTCCTGGAGCAGAACCTGAAACCAGATGCTGGTGCCCGGCTGGAGGCTGAGAAGTTGGTGATCCTCCTGACTGATGGGAAATCCCAGGATGATGCCAACCTGGCTGCTCAGACCTTGAAAAACCTGGGCATAGAGATATTTGCTGTTGGTAAGATCACAGCCATTGATCAGCTGTAGGACAAAGCCAACCTATTTTTGGTCATCTTCAAATTGAAGATTATGTTCCCTCAACTTTGCCAGAAACACCCTGAGGTTATAGAACTGAGGTAGTGGGTGAGATCTCATTAGTTTGTGGCTCAGATGAAAATTAACTCATTTATTCAGCCCAGGCAGTGTCTTCAGAGGATATTTTTTTTTTAGAGAAAGCATTACATGAGAGATTTCACACCTCACATCCAAAGACCTTTGGGAGCCTCAGGGACCTGTGCCATGAAAACAATATTCTCAGCTGTGGAATTAGGCAAGAAAACACTGTATTGGGGATGGCAGGAGACCTCCTGTATAATTACTGCCTCTCACAACTGTCTCTGAATAACAATATTATCTCCTCTTCATTGTCCGGCAGCAACACCGAGACACAGAATGGCCTTGAGCAGGTCTGCTGGAGACTGATACATGAGCAATAAAGTTACATAAAATCTCCCCTAAAATTGCAATCTCCAAAAATTTAAGTGCTAATTCATGTTGGGAGCATGCAAGTGAGAGTTTATTGCATAGGCTTATGCAGGTAAGTGACTTTTATGGAGGGAGGAGAGCTGCTGAGCCTCCTTGGACAGTGTTAGGGAACCTTGAACCTGGAAAACAAAATGAGTTGTACTGTGGAGCTTGATCAGCAGAGAGTTAATGAGGATGGGGAGCTGAAGGATGGGGATGGAGGATGCTCTGTGATGGAGAGTTCTGTTATATAAATGGGCTACTTCTGCTGATCCCTGACTCTGTTGAAATGCAATGTGATGTTCTGATGAACAACAGGCTCTCTGTGGGGAGTGCTGTCACTTCATAAATATAAAATGGTTGTTTGTTCATTCAGTCCCTCATCTGTTTATGCCAACTCCCTCTTGGGTTGAAAAATACCTGATAACAGAGCCTGCAAATGGTGAGGAGGCAGGAGAGCAGAAGGAGGATTCACCAGACTGTCTACAGGCCACTAAAGGCCTTCTGAGCTGAAAGCTCTTCCCAGGCTGGGCTGAGGTGGTTGCAGGAGGAAAGCTCAGGGCCACTAAGACACCACAGTGCCAGTGGAAGCTGTGCTGGGGGAGCAGGGGGGTGGTGAGCCCTCTCTGCCCATCCCTGGGGAGTTTCTCAGCCCCGTTCTCTGCTCGCAGGGGTGAAGAATGCGGACGAGGCGGAGCTGAGGCAGGTGGCCTCGGAGCCCCTGGAGCTCACTGTGTACAACGTGCTGGACTTCCCCCTGCTCAGCTCCCTGGTGGGCAAACTCACACGGGTCCTGTGCACCAGGATCAAGGAGAGGAGCCACAAGGAAACTGCAGGTAAAGTGGAACCTCCTCGGTGAGAGCTGAGCTTCCTGCTGCTCACCATCCACCTTTCTCTTGGGGGATAAAATTACCTAATGACAGTAATTACCATTATAGGGAAAAGGGGCTTCCTTTCCCTCTTCCTTTATCATATGGTGTAGTAAATGTGTTGTAACCATCTCCTTTTCTGAGTTTCTTCCAACCAAAAAGAGGCAGAAAATACAGACGAGCTAATTTGAAAAAATACTAGGGAAAGTGTACAGGGGAAATGTGGAGATAGGATGAGG
The DNA here is from genome assembly GCA_013400775.1 of Chaetops frenatus. NCBI lineage: Eukaryota > Metazoa > Chordata > Aves > Passeriformes > Picathartidae > Chaetops > Chaetops frenatus. Next base: position 194,428 of record VZTR01012658.1, read on the forward strand.
AGATGATAAAACCCCTAAACACATGTTTTTTCCTCACAAAACTTTTAAGACTGGATCTCCAACAAGTTCAAATCAAGCAGCCATTTCTTTCCTTTGCTGGCAAATAGATGAAGAGCATGAAGAACCACTCCAGATGTTAGCTTAGATCCTCAAGAGAAATATTGTGCACATATCTCCACCTCTTTCTGCTCTAAGATTGACCTAAGCAGAATGAGAATGTCTAAATTTCAAGCATACTTTCATTTTAATGCTCTGGAGAGTCATATAAATTAATTTGTTCTTATTGATTTGTATTTGACATAGTTAGACATTTTACAAAGGTGAAGATTAGGTTGAAGAAAAATTATCTTCTCCAAAAAGAACCAAAGTAATTTTTGCTTGTTAATTTTGGCAAATTTTTGTGATTGAGGAACACAGACTTGTGTTGAAGAATTATTTGCAGCATCCAGCAAAATACACAGTCTGTTCTCTATGGAGTATTTATGTTCTCTGTACACCCAGTTTAGAAATATTTATTTCAGAGCAGTCTGGAACAGTTTCTGTACTCTATAGGGAAGAAGACTGTGACTTGATTTGTAAAATGCCACTCATATTTATGAGCTGGAAAGTATGTTTGGCATGAGAAGTGTGAATATAAGAAAATAACTGTGTTTTTAATTCCTAGGCAGCATTGTGAAAGACACCCCTGTGAACACTGGTCCCCAGCTCAGCCCAACTGACCTGAAAATATCTGCTGTGACCTCCAAGAGCATGCACTTGGCCTGGAGCCCTCCTCTGAAACCACCAAAGAAATACCGGGTTGTGTATTACCCATCCAAGGGTGGGACCCCCAAAGAGGTGAGTCACCTTTCCCTGGACACCTGAGACTGCCACAGCTTCCAGATGCTGGCTGGGAACTTAAGCAGGCTTGGGTGGACAAAAAGAGGATGGTAGTGGGACATCAGTTAAGCCAGAGATGAAATGAAATGCACAATGAATGTAAATGTGATGAGGTAATAGGGTGATAAGACAGAAGCTGATTTTTCTCTTAGCCAGTGTTACCCCTCCCTAAATCATGTGTTTTGACTCAAAGAGGACACTCAGGGGCAGAGAGCTGTCCAAGGATACTCATCTGTAATAGATATGATTTTAAAAAACAAATCCAAATTGTGGATTAATTTCATGTGAGAGCACAACTAGAGTGTTGTGCTCAGTGTTTGCACAGATCCCAGGCTTAGAGGACAGGAATCCTTTTAGCCTCTCACCTCTTTGTTCTGGGGAGGTGTTAGCTGGCACAGAGTGCAGAGGGCAACTGGACTTTGTGTTTGTGGGCACAGATCTGCCACGGAGAAGCCCCTCTGGGCAGGGATGGCCAGTTCATCCATTCCATTGCTGAAGAGCAGTAGCACCTCCCTGCCTTGACAGCCCTGCCTTGTGCTCACAGGTGGTTCTGGAGGGAGCAGTGTCCTCTCTGCAGCTGTCCAACCTGACCTCGCACACGGAGTACCTGGTGTCAGTGATCCCCGTGTACGACGCGGCCCTGGGGGACGGGTTGAGAGGCGTCACCTCCACACGTAGGTCGTGAGTACAGAGAGTTGTGCTGCTGGCTGGTGATGAAAGGGGAGCAGAGCACACTCTCTGACCCTCTCAGACTGGAGCCTGCCACTGTGTATTTCCCCCCTCCTCAAGTTCAGTCTGCCCTCAGCTTTCTTTATTTGTGGAGATGCTCAGAACTAAACCAGTCAAGACCCTGAGCAACCTGTTCTTTGAGCAGCAGGTTGGGCCAGAGACCTCCAGGGGTCCTTTCCACCTATGTCACTCTGCAAAGCAGAACGTGGCAGTAACACACCCTGCTAGAAATTTATTTCAAGTCCTTGTTCTTTTTATCCATGGTCTCCAAGTGAATTAAACTCTGTAAAGTAGAGGCTGTGTTAGATGTGGGGTAGGTGCCCACCAGCTTGCAGTAGCTGCTGTAAAATCAGGTGTCCCCTGGGTTTTGTGTTTTTTCAGACCTCACACACTGAAGGAACCTTTGTACCTTACTTTTCTCTTCAGTGCCTCTGTCCTCCCCTCGCTCCTTGCGTGTCTCTGAACTGAGCCACAACAGTCTGAGGCTGAGCTGGAAAGCAGCCCAGGGAGCCACACACTACCTGGTGCTCTGCTCTGCAGCCCCTGATGGAGCAGAGGACTATACAACAGAGGTAAAGTTTGTGACAATGATAATAATATTGTTTTTTCTCTGTCTGGGCTGAGTTTAGTGTTAGCTCTAAGCTTTGGCAATTGGTACCATGTGGTCAGAGAAAAAAAAGTCTATCAGAGTGTTGTGGTTTAAACAGCTTTTATAAAAGATCATTTTTTGTGGCTTGTCTCAAAATGATTTATAACTGTGAGGGTTTCATGTGGGAAATTAAGGCATGGGAGGGATCTGACTGGCTCCTGAGGCCCTGGGAACCCAAGCACTGAGCTCACATCCTTGCAGCCCCAAGTGTAATTGCTGTATCCTTGAGGCTGCATATGAACATCTTGACTGTGTGTATCTTTAAATGTTAATTGAAAATGTGTTAGGGTGGATTTTGCTGAGATCTGAAAAGAGACCTATGACACTCCAGATGAATAAAGCAATGCTTGATGAATGGAAAATCCTTAAAAACACCTAAGAACCCTTTGTTGTGTATTTTAATGCATTATCTGAAGTACCTGTAGGCTTAGGATATGAATTTAAGAAAAGCAAAGTGAGTGGGGAGGAACATTTATTGCCTCTTTGACTAAGATTGCCCCTCTGAATGCAGAGCAATGGGGACAATTGCAGGGTGGCTTTCAAAACAGAACAATTCATACTCTGCTTTCGGTGCATAATCATGGGATTTTTATAAGACTCAGAACATCTGAAGCAACACCAACATTCAAATTTGCACTTCCGCGTACAAAAACATTTCCACAATTACCTGACCTACTCCCTGTAAGAGTGCAATGCTCCAGACCTACGGGGAGTCTACAAAACCAGCATTAAAATGTTCCCAGCTTTTTATAAACTGTGCCCCAGGGTGTGCAGGCTCCCGAATGTCCCCCTGGTGCCTCTGCAGCGCGCAGGCTGCGGGACCGGAGCTGTGTCCGTGCCCTGCTGGCAGCAGATGGCAGCAGCCCGGCTGCTCCGGGGCTGCCGGCAGCGCTCCTGCCGCAGCTCCCACCCGTCTGAGAAAAGCGGCATCACAGCTCTTCAGCACCCCCGATCCAACCCAGAGCAGCAGCATTTTGGTGTGAGAGCCTAAGGGCTCTGCAGAGCAGGGTAGGAGGAGGTGCTGTGCGTCCCCAGACGGTTTGGTGTCCCAGGGAAAGGGAGACAGAGCACTGCAGAGCACCTGCCCAGGTGGGGAAGGTTAAGCCAGAGATGGAGGGGCCGGGTGAGAAGTGACTGAGGTCACTTGGCTTGTTCAGCCTGCAGAAGAGGAGGGGAGGGGTCTGCAGCTTCCTCCTGAGGGCAAGCGGAGGGGAAGCTCTGCTCGCTGGTGACTGGTGACTCTGCTCTGCTCTGAAGCTGTGTCAGGGCAGGTTTACGTTGGGTATCAGGAAAGGGTTCCTTGCCCAGAGGGTGGCTGGGCATGGGAACAGGCTCCCCAGGACAGTGGTCACAGCATCAGCCTGACAGAGGTCAAAGAGAATTTGGACAATGCTCTCAGACCCATGGTGGGACTCTTGGGCTTTTCCTGTTCAGGAACAGGACTTGGATTCTGATGACCCTTCCAACTGAGGATTTTCTGTGATACTATGATTCTAATACCATTCTAGAATGGAGATGTCTCCTAAGTGTAACCAAAGGGTCCTTGGCCCGTGTCTCTGTAAGGTTCTGCTCTCTTAAGTGCATTGGGAGGTACCCTAGAGCTGAAGGGTACCCTAAAACCCCTCTCTGGTTGCAGGTGAAGGTGACCCAGCCCGAGGTGCTGCTGGAGGGGCTGTCCCCCAGCACTGGCTACTCTGTGGCAGTCTATGCCATGTATGGGGAGGATGCCAGTGACCCAGCCAGCATCCAGGAAACCACCTGTAAGTGCTGCTTCTTCTTACTGAAACACTTAAGGCAGGAGAGATGCCTTAAATGAGGTGCTTTCCATATTGTGCATGTGGCCTGTAAACACACTGCCTCTTTCCTGCCGGATCTGAAGTGAATATTGGTCCCCAAGGGTATCTCTAATTGTGTGATGAGCTGTGAAAAAGGAGTGGTGTTCCCCTGGTAAAAAAGGACTCCTGAAAGCTGTGTTCCTTGAAGTTTTTGTTGTCTGGAGTGGGTAAAAGGCATTTATCTGGCTGTTTCCTCACCTAAACCTGCAGCGGCCCTCCCAGCTGTGTGTGTGGTAGTGAATAAAGGGAATATTTGCCTGCATAATGAATGAGCCTCTTAGTTGAAGGTGGGACCATCTTAGCGCAGCAGGAGGCAATGAGTGGGTGGCACTGCCTTTGCGCAGGCTGTGAGGGCTCGGGGTGCTGTCACTGACTGTCCTTGCAGTGTCCCTGAGCCCTCCCAGGTACCTGAGCTTCTCGGAGCTGAGCCACGCGTCCGTGCGGCTCAGCTGGGAGGCAGCGTCCCCGGCCGTGCGGGCTCACCACGTCACCTACGTGTCTGCTAGAGGGGGCAACGCCGGGCAGGTGAGTCCTCAGCGCCTGGGGGAAGGGGAAAAAAATTTGGGAGGTTGGATAACACCCTGTTCTCCTTCAGCCTCGTGGTTCAGGGAGAGCTTGTGTGCTGGCAGAGTTTTAACTCTGAAATGAGCACTTTTTTATCACACGTGCTGACCTCTCTGCAGCTGTGCCCTCTAGAATCGCAGGATGGTTTGGGTTGGAAGTGACATCCATAACCATCTGGTCCAACTCCCCTGCAGTGAGCAGGGATGGCTTCAACTTGATCAGGTTGCTCAGATCCCCATCCAATCTGGCCTTGAATGTTTCCAGAGGTGGGGCATCCACCCCCTCTCTGGGTAACCTGTGCTAGTGTTTTACCACCTTTGTTCTAAAAGTCTTATGTCTCATCTGAATCTACCTCTTTTAGTTTAAAGCCAGGACCCCTTGTCCTATGGCAGCAGGCCTTGCTAAAAAAGTCTGTTCCCACCTTTCTTATAAGCTCCCTTAAATACTGAAGGGCTGCAATAAGGCCTCTCTTTTTCTTCAAGCTGACCAAGCTCGAGTGTCTCAGCCTGTCTCTTAAAATACTCACACAACTCCGCCCCTGCAGGTGGAAGTTCCTGGCACTGCAACATCCACTGTCCTGAGACCTCTGTCCTCCCTCACCCAATACTTCATCAGTGTCAGATCTACATACAATGAAGGGGACTCCTTTCCAATTACTGGCAATGTCACCACCTGTAAGTAGGGAAAGGAAATACTTCTGGTCTCAGAAAGAGATGACAAAGTTGGTTTGTGTGTATCTGAACCGGGAAGTTTTGAAGTCTGGCCCCAGCGGCTCGTGGCCAAAACCCTTGCACAGAGCACAGATGGCTGCTGTTCTTTGTGTGGAATGTGTCCAACTGTGTTATGCTCAAAATGAGGTGGAAGGGATAAAAAAAAGAAGCAAATGAAGAAAAGCATGGTGTATCCTTAACCTCTGCATCCTTGAGAGCCCTCCTAACCTTCTTCCCTTTACAAAACTGATGTGGTATGTGTCCTCTCCTTAAATGAGATAATCTTTCTTAATTAAGGCTTTAAAAGTAATTTCCCCTGTCTGTCCTGATGGCTGTTGTCATACGGGTCTGAAGAAGCAACAGACAGGCTGGTCTCACACACCTGCTTGGCTGATGCTTTGCTCCCCAGCTATCTGCTCCCCACCTTGGCTCTGACCAGGTGCTGTCAGAGGCTGCACTTCAGCTCCTGTTCCTTGTGCCCCCCTCAGTGAAGGTGCCCCCTCCAAGGGCTCTGAAGGTCACTGAGCTCTCCGGGAGCAGCCTCCGCCTGCAGTGGGAAGCTGTCGCTGCCTCGGATGTGGTTGTCTATCAGATCAAGTGGAGCACAGCCAGTGGAGAGAAGCCTCAGGAGGTAGGAGCCCACACACAGCTCTGGGGAGGCTGGGCTGGCTCTGAACTCACCTGCAAGAGTGGCAGAGAGCTGGGTGAAACTGTCCAGCAATTGAGCAGTTCAGCAGGATCCCTCCTGGAGCTGGCTTTCAGTGCAGCAGTCACCTTGAGGGCTGGAAGCAGGAGGGACAGCAGGGAGGAGTCCTACAGGCTCTGGGAAGATTGCAGAAGTGTTCTGGAAAACCTCAAGGATGAAATGTAATAGGGACATGCAGAAAGTATTAAGCTTAGGCAGGAATAATTAACCACTGGTATACAGGATGTAGAACAAATAGCTAAGAAGCAATTCAGTAGAAAAAGATCTGGGGTTGCAGAGGATCACCAGCCCTCAATGTCAAGATGATGTGGATAAGAAAAAGACAATACTCAAGTATTTATAGCTGGAGGTATGGCTTCTAGGAAGGTGAAGCATTTTCTCTCCTCCTCAGTGCTAGGAAGAACTGATATTTTTGGGATACTGCTCTTTGGGGAGGATGAGGTCCAAGTGACGGGCACATAGAGAAGAACAACCAGAGATAGAGCTGGTGCAGGCGTGGTAGGGATGGCCCAGGTGACCTCTTCCATCTGTAGCCCCTATTTTCAGTAGGAGGTCAAAGAGCAGTTTCAATGCTGGCTTAATACCTGAGTCTCTCCTGCAATGAACAAGACCAAATATGTTCCATTTGGGCTGGAATGGAGGGGTACTGGGGCTTCTGTCCCCAGCTCCCCTAGAAGCTGGACATCAGCAGAGGCATTCTGTGCAGCAGGCAGGCACTGCCTTGTGTCAGAGCTCTGTGTTGTGGTGCTGAAGGAGCTGCTGATTATAGCTGGGCTGCCATGCACAGGCATCTGCTCTGCATTATTCAGGACTGGAATTTTGCCTTTGCTTCCACGTGTGCAACTCCAAACAGTAAGCTTTGGCCCCAGAGCCCCGTGCTAACTCATTTGTGCCTACAGACAGCCTGTGAGCCTGGCACCTGGGTGGCATGGACCAGCCTGGGGATGCCTGGGAATGGGACTGACTCATTTCTTCATTTCCTCCCCTGCTGCAGCTCTCCCTCGCTGGAAACGTGGTGACAGCCATCCTGCCAGGCCTGCAGAAAAACACTGACTACAAAATATCCATCTGGGCCTACTACAAAGATGGTGCTCGGAGTGACACCGTTTCTGTTCACCACAGGACCAGTAAGTGACCAGTGCTGGGATCTCCATCCCAGGGATGACAAACAGGGCTTGGGGTTCCTCACAAGTTATCAAACACCAGCAGCTCAGAGTGATCACCTACAGTTCTGAAACCCAAACCCAAATGTCTGAAAAAAGCTAGAGATATTTAGGCTTCTGTCTGAAAGTGTTTTCAATCTGCCCTGAGAACAAAAGGCTGGACAATCACATCAGGCTGGTGCATTTTAGAGGCAACTGATAATCCCTGGACATGTTCCATACAGAATACATTTCATCCCTGCCCTGCTTCTGTATAGTGCATGGATGAAAATGAATTCTGAGGGTGTTCAGCTGGACGTGTCCCTGGCCTGCCTAAGGAAGGGTTCCTGTTGATAAAATATTGCCTGTAAGGAGGGTGAGGATTTCCTGAGCTCTGTCATTGCTGAGCTGTGCCTCACTGAGGGCATTTACAAATATGGGAGGGAATCCTGCAGGCACACTCTGCCTTGGAAGCATTATCTAAATCTGGCTTTGTAGAGGCACAATATATATAAGGTTAAAAAGTGGCACTCCCAGAGGTCCTGGTAATTAATATTGCCTGTAAAATGGCTTTGTTGGGAGTGAATGGAACACAACCCATTCAACACCAGCAATCCTCCGTCCCCTCTCAGATCTCATCCTCCTCTGCAGAAGAAACTCATTTTAGGCTGATGTTGAGCCGATGAAGCTTGAAGTAAATTGAAATCTTGGAATAAGAAGCTCAGTTTTATTAATAATAAAGAATAACAACATTTTTTATAGAAAGCTACCTCAGACAAGTACCTTAGAGCTGCATACTGACAAAAGAAAAAAAGAAGCAAGTATCCTACTGACATATGATGACAACAGGACAATTAGAGCTGTTTGGAGGGTGTAGGAAAATTAATTGCTATGTTTTAAGCTATGAATTATGAAGTGTCAGAGGAGCTCTCTCAGCCCAACAAAATGACATGTGACAGTGCCCTTCTAGGCACATTTGTACAAGCCAGTCCTTGCTGCTGCTGGCACCCCAGTGGGACAGGGAAAGCAATTTGATTTCTGCTTGTCAGCTGCTGTCCTTGTGCAGGAGCCTTGGGAATTGTGAGGCTCTGCCTTCTGCATGAAGAAAATAAAATTCTCCAGGAAGCCAGGTGTGCAGCTGGGCAGCCAACACAGGGCTCAGTGCCTGGGTGCTGCTGGTCCCTTTGCAGGGGCAGTCAGGACACTGCCACACTTCTCCCAGCCAATATTTGCACGTGGAATCAATGGGTTTGATGCTAATGATTTTGTAGTGTTTAAAGTAAGAATTGCCCACAGAGGAGAAGTGGCACAGAAGAGGTGGCTGGTGATTTCCAGTGCTGCTCTGGGGCAGGTCAGGGGAAACTTGAGGATGCCAGAAAATTGCTGAAGGTTTGTGCAATGGATGTATGGGAAGATGTGGCACTAGGCAGGACTCTGAGAAATCCGGGGATGTGGTTATATTTCAACTTTTCAGTGTTCCAAGCAAAAGCTGCCACCTTGTGCTGTGCCTGCTCAGGATGTCCAGTGGTGTTAATCTACCGTCAGAGCTGGTGAATAGTAACTCATTCAGACACAGCATGGAAATCTCTGATGTTATCTGAAAACCCAGACACCTCAGTCTGACTTTTGAGCCCTCTCCCCCTCAATTTTCATTATAAGATGAAATTCTAAGGTTGAAACAGCAATGAAAGCTCTATGTTTTTCCTCAGGATGGCAGATTTTGGGTTGCAATGTGGTGAGCAGCATTGATCAGGCTTTGCTGAACAATACCAAAAGTGTATGCTAGAGGAGGTTCTGGAAGGGAGGAGGTGCTTTCTTTTGCTTTCATCATTGCTTTTCTCTTCTTGTCTCTTGGCAACATCCCTTTATATAAGGATAGGTCAAGTCACGAAGTTTTTCTTTGAAATATCTTGGTAGAATTTCCAAGAAATGCTGAAGTTTAAGGGCAATGACTGAAGTGAAACTCAGCAGGAACTGGTAACACAAGATTCTCTCCCTGTCCTTCATCCTCCCTGGGATACTTTTTTCTTTGAAGGTCAAGGGAAAAAATTGCCAGGTCAGAGCAATGCTCTTTGCCTCTGGTTGTGTGAAATGGAACTGAGTTCTTCCCCTGGGATGAAGTGAAAACACCAAGTTCATTTAATTCAGGGCCAGTAATTTCTATTGTCCCCCCTGAGACATGCATTTTGAGACCAAATGTATTACATTCATGGGACCCTGCAGACACCAATCCCTCACAAAACACAGGTCACCAGAAACCTCATCCTCTTATAAAAACCAACACTCATCACTATGAAGTGTCATTGGGAAGGACTGGGATGAGGTCACTCATCTTTCTGGTAGGAAGAAAAGCTTTTGGAAGGTATGGTTTGAGATTTGTCATTTTATGAACTCAAAACCAGCAAGTAGCTTTATCTGGGAAAGAAAATTTGGAGACAGTGATGTGGTACAGGTCCCTTCTTGTCCTGGAGGAATTGGATAATTTTTAGTTCATTGTATTGACTTGAGGAAAGAAAAAAAGTTTAGGATTATTTTTCAGTAACCCAGTTAGCAAACTTTTCCCTGCAGACTTTCCAAGAGGCAGAGCAGGAACAAAAGCATGCTGATGTATTTCCCACAGACAACAAAATTGTCAAAGTGTGCTGCTTACCCATGGTTCTGATGTTTCTTTTTTCCTCTCTGTTATATTTAGACTGAATTCTCGTTTGAATTGAGCTCTCCTTTCAGTCTGTTTTTGTGAAGTGTAGCAAAGTCCTTATCCTCGACCAAAGGCTTTCACAATGATCAGTTGTCACACTGATAAACAACCTTAGTGGGACTTCAAACCAACACAAACCTTCCAAGCAAGCACAAGGGAGTGCAGATGATGATTTCCTGAGAGGAATCTGCTGGGACATGGAGGTCTTGCTGAATGGTGACTCTTGGAAAATGCTGGAAGGGGTCGCTTTGCTCCTGCTGAGAATCAGACAAGGACCCTCTTTTGTACTGAGGGAGAATTCTTTCATCCAGGCTGAGAAAAAGGAACTTAAGCAGAAGGAATGTGTCCCTTGATAGTCTTGAAGGACAAGGAAAGGGCAGTTTGGATGGGAACTGCTGCTGAAGTTGGGCTGAGCTACCTTGGCTGGCTTTGCACTGAAGTGTTTTGCAAACTTCTTGTGTGTCCTGCTCCCCCAGCCAAGCTGTGCCAGCAGCATCTCCAGCCTGGGGCTGGGAAATCTCTTTATCCAGCTTCTCAGTGAGCTCTTCCTACCTAAGCATGCAGGGCAAATAAAAGAGATTGAAATGTGAGAATGAAGCTTCAACCCACGGCAGGAAAAAAAATGGCTCATAGTTAATATATATAATATTCATTGCAGGTGAGCATTCTGATGGAGTGGAGCCCAGGGTTATATTCTTATTTGTGTATTTGTGTACCTGTGGTGCTGGTTAGACCTGAGGGCAAGCAGGGATTGCTCCTGTGGACGAGCAGAGGCTGAAGAGGTAACCAAAGGCACAGATGGTGGCAGAGGTTCTTCCATCCTCCAGGGCAGTAAATAAAGGTGGCCTGTCCCCTGTCTGTCAGATCCATGCCATCAAACTCTGCCAGGCCTGAGGGCTTTTTAGAATAAACCTGGCTCTACAGACTTCTCCTAACCTTCCCTTTAAAGTTCACTTAAGTAGAGTCTCCCCTTACCTCAGCTGAAGGAAATGGCCAGTGCAGGCAGTACAGGTGCAGTGCTGACTAATAAAAGTGCTGCTAAAATGACTTTATTCCCACTCTTGTTTTTTTCTCCTTGTGGTGGTGCACAGCAACAGCCTCCAGCCTGATTCAGCTGTTGCAATATTGGTTCGGCCCCAGTAAAAGTAATCTCATTTTATACACAAAAGGGAAGGAGAATCAATGAAGATGCAAATGATCTTCACTCAACCTGTGCTTTAAGGTCACCCCAGGCTTTGCTGGGTGGGCAGAAGATCCTTACAGGAAAACTGCAGAATAAAACCTCATCACTTGGGTGTGTTTCTTTGACTGTTTCTAGGGCTCACCCACCATTTTTAGTGTCTTCTGAATAAATTCTTCTTTTTCTCTGTCCAAGACTTCTGTGTCTTCACACCAGCATGGGTTGATGGACAGACACATGCTTTTATGCTTGGAAACATGCCCCAGGAGCAGATGACCCCATGTTCTTGAGCCTCTTTTTGAACTGATTTAGCCCCCTCTGCCTTTTCCTTCCTCACTCTCAACCTCTGCTCAGAGAAATCCCTCCAGCAGAAGAGCCTCTGCTGTCAGATCCAGTTTGCTGCACAGCAGGACCCTAGGGAAAGAAATGCATTTATGTAATTAAAAATTACTCAGCTTTGGTCTCTGGCAAACCCTTTTCTGCCTGGCTGGCTCATCCCATCACCTGTTTGGAATCCATCCATCCATCCATCCCAGGGCAGGGCCAGAGAAGAGGGGTAGCTCAGGCACCGTGTGTGACCCATTCCTGGGCTGTGGGTGTTGGTGTCAGAAGCTCTAGACAGAACTCTGGTGTGCTGGATGCTCTGGAATTTTTTATTTTTTTAGAGTAATTTTAAATCAGAAAAAAAGCTGAAAAATATTAGAAATTATGATGGATTAGCTCTGATGTGTGGATGATGGATTAACTCTGATATGTGATCCAGGTTTAATTGCCAGTAAAGCTGTTTGTCCAGCTTGATGAAATTAATTTCCAGTTTGAGTACCCTTGGTGTTTGTTCATATGTATAATGGGTCCCTTTTCCTTGTGCTTCCAGGACTCTTTCACCTTTCCAGTAGTTTTTCCCAAGTCCCAGTCTTGGAATTGCTGAATGCTTGAGCAGCGGTGTGTTGTACCTGGGCAATCCTCATCCCTGCAGAATCCATTTTCCCTCTTGCCTGGTGCCCAAGGTGCCTGTGTCTGCTCTGAGTGTTGGTTCCCTGCACAGCAGAGCACAGAGGTGTTCAGAAATGGGCCTGGAAGCAAACACTGCTGGCTCCATTGATAGAGATTTCTCCCTGCTTTTCATGCTGCTCACCTTGCATCCCTGTCACAGATTCCCGGAGCCCACCCACCAACCTCTTCATCGACTCCGAGACCCCCAGCAGCCTCCAGGTGCACTGGACCCCTCCTGATGGCCGTGTTCAGCACTACAAAATCACCTACAGCCCCGTTTCTGAAGCTGCTGCGCAGCAAACTGTGAGTCTCCAGCTCTTTTTTAGGGGACAGACACTGGGCCAGAGGCCCATGGGGACAATCTGAGCAGAGGAACTCTGCTCACTCCAGCCAGGTTTACCATTAGGATATCAAGGCTCAAAACCAAGTCTCTTCCTGCTGATGTGTTGCTTTGTAAACAGAACTCCAAGAGTCATTTGTAATTAAGATATTTTTCTCCATCAAAGCCACTGATAATGCAGCTTTCTCTGCTGCCTGAGCTAGGGTGGGGAATTCTTGGAGGCAGAGGGGTGGGGGATAAATCTCCTGCCCTTCTGGCTTAGGGAGGTTAACTATTATCCTTTTAGAACACAGGTTCCCTACTTGAGCAACCTGGTTATCCTGTTATAAGGCACTTCTGCCACATTTCCATAGGGAATACTGGGGTCTTTATATGGGAAAATGCTTTTCCTCTGGCCATTGCTAGCCCAACAGCAACACACAGCCAGGCTTCGTGGGCTGAGCCGGGCAGGAATGCTGCTCTGAGCCTCACAGCCCAGGAGTCAGCCCCACCTAACGCCGGGCTGTGAGTGGGAGCTGGAACGAGCACCCCAAACTCTGGGATCTTTTTCCCCCTGTTGTAGATCATGGCTCCTGGCAAAAGCAGCAGTGTGACCCTGCAGTCCCTTCTGCCTGATCGAGCCTACAAGGTGACCATTTCTGCCATCCACTACACGGGAGAGAGCGAGAGCACGTCCAGCACGGGACGGACAGGTACAGGGAGCAGCTGGGATGTGCACCTTCCCCACTGCCCTCACTCTGCCAGCCTCCAGCCAACCTCTGCTGGGACAGTAATGCACTGGGCTCTGCCTGAGGCCAGGCTTTTGCTCAGCAGTAGGATATTAGCCTTGAAAAGTGAAAATCCTGCCCCAATATCTGTAGTCCTGTGAGTTATTGACAATTCTGGGACCAGTGTGAAGGGCTGGCAGCCCTTTGGGTTTCAAGCCAGGCACTGCAATCCTGAATAACAGAGCTCAGGCTTGGCCTCAAGTTGTGCCAGGGGAGGTTCAGGTCAGGTATTAGGAAACATTTCTTCACTGAAACAGTGGTTAAGCATTGGAAAATGCTCCCCAGGAAAGTGGTAGAGTCACCATCCCTGGAAGTATTAAAAACAGATGTGTTAAAAACAGTGTTAAAGCAAGCAGATGTGGCACTTCCCAGTGTGGTTGAGTAGGCATGGTGGTATTTGGTCAGACTGGTATTTTATCTTCAAGGTTTTTTCCAACTTTATGACTCTATGTCTACTTTCTCTTTCAGCTCCTGTGCTGTCTAAATTTCCTTCCATCCGAGGATTTGTCCCACCCAAAACAGAGGGTAAATCATCTCCTCTAAAATCCTGCTTTGTTGTTTCTGTTTGAATTCAGTAGCAAACAGCACAGTGTGGGCTCTGCAGAGCAGCAGGAGGGGTCCATCAGCTCTTGGCAGATGCCCTTGGGGACAACCCAAGGACAAACAGAAACCACAGAACTTCTTAACATCAGGCTCAGTAAAGAGACTGACAGTGTTTTTAGAGGTTTTCTGCACAACTTGACCAAAATGTAGTGCAGGGAAGTGTGACATGTTTTAAATTAAAATTCCCTGTAAAGTCCCTTATTAAATTTAATGAGCATATGCTCTCATAGCTGATATAAAGCAAAATATGAAATGGATTATTGAGAAATGTTGAATTAATGTGGTTATAAAGAGTTATTAATAAGTAAATATTAGAATGCAGATATTGTGGCAGTGTTGGCTTTTCCTGACTATTTGAAACTATTCCAAGCAAAATTTCAGTTTTAAAATTTATTGAGTGAAGTCAAGATTGAAGAATGAAGCAGCTTAGATTAAAAAAATGTAGTTTAGAGCCAACAAAGGACATACCAGATTAAGTTTTCAAATGGTTTATGGAGGTGTTCAGATCACAGTGTAAAACTTCTGTGAACTTTCAAGCAGAAAACAATCCTCCCAAAAGACTGATGAGTCACCTTGTAGAATTTAATATAGCTGTTTGGCTATGATAGCTGAAAAGATAGCAGAAGAAATACAAAATTCTTTATGTTTTATAAAGTACCTTTTTTTGAAGAAGAAGTGACAATAAGTAATAATGCTGGGAAAACAGTTGGATGTGCAATAAATAAATAAATAAATAAATAAAATACTCCAACATTGATATAGAACCAAATTATTGAGAAAAAATGGTCTGATGTTGCAGGAGTGAATGTCTATTGAACAGGAATAACTGCATTGGGCTGGGATTTGGAGAGAAAAACAAAAACAAAGAGAACAAGACAGCAGGAATCCTAGGCTGGAAAGTCTGGGAAAGAAAGAAGTCTTCAAAGCAGAAATGAAACTGCCAGTGTCAGGGATCCTTGCCCTGACTCTGAGAGGGTTCACCCAAGCTGAGCACTGCCTGATCAAAGAGCTGTGAGCAATCCCAGTGCCTCCAGCCTGGGAAGGAAGGGAGAATTGCCAGGGATGTCAGCAAGAGGGACTCCGGGGCCTGGGCAAGGGTCAGAATGAGCTCACTGACTCCCAAACAAGAAAGTCAGATACCTGGAAAGTGGACAAGTTTCGAGCCTGCTTTGGGATAATTTTTTTGTTTTTCATTCACTATGCTTCAGTTCTGAGAGGGCTGGAGAAGGACTTTTACAAGGGTGTGGAATGACAGAACAAGGGGGAATGGATTCAAACTGACAAAGAGCAGGTTTGGATTAGATATTACTAAGAAATTCTTCCCTGTGAGGGTGCTGAGGCCCTGGCACAGGGTGCCCAGAGAAGCTATGGCTGCCCCATCCCTGGAAGTGTCCAAGGCCAGGCTGGACGGGGCTTGGAGCAACCTGGGATAGTGAAAGGTGTCCCTGTCCGTGGCAGGGGGTGGAATGAGATGAGCTTTAAGGTTCCTTCCAGCCCAAACCATTCTCTAAGATTTAGAAAAGTTGGTTTCTGGAAGGGCAAGGGGAAGAACAGTGTATGGGCAGATGATCCTCAGTGCAAGGGCTGGCTAAGCTCAGCATTGTAAGGCTCAAGTTTCAGAAACTGATTTTTTAATGGATTTCCATAAATACCTTCAATAGTTTTACACCCAGTTCTACAGAAATTATAGTATGTAAAAAATCAAGCATCAGTTTGAACAATAGAGGTGACAGCACTCTCTAAGACTTTGTTGTTTAAATCCTGGCTTTAGAGGTCTCATGGCCATCAGAGTCATAGGTTTGGGTGCCCTTTCTTCATCATGAGAAATGGCGTTGAAACTCTTACAGGCTTAGGAATCTCAGGTGTTTTGGGGCAGGTAAGTCACCTCCTTTAAATGTTTTACGCATTTTACAAAAGTTAGGCATAAGAAATGGAAAGCTCTGCTCTGCTGATGAGGTAGGAAATGGCATTGATGCAAGAATGGCAAGACTATGCTGAAGCCTCAGTTCAATGATCTCTTAGATTCTATTATCTTGATGACCTAGAAAACCCCTTGTGAAACAGCCCATCCTGTCAAGTATCCTTGATTTTCAGGGACATTTCTCATTTTGCATCAAGCACTCCCTTTGTCCCAGCTCCATCTGGCATCCATGACCTGGCATTTACATGGCAGCAGATAATTGAAAGTACCATTCAAGAGCTGTTTTCTAAAACACCCCTTACCTGAGCTTTTTCAACCCAGAGTGCTCGTAGCCCTGGTGCCTCATGTTCCAGCTTCACATCCAGTCTCTTCTTCTCTGGCCTTGCTTTTTATCCTGTGGCATCTCAGAGGATTCATCAAGAGGATGAAAGACAAACTGCCAAACTTTTTAAAATTCCCTCTGTTTTCCTAAAGAAACAAAAAGCCAAACTCCCAAGTTGAGATACATATTTTTGCTGTGTGTATTTTTGATTGCAGGTACAAAATTTGAAACTACGTATCTCATTATTTTACCAAACTGTTAAGGCACTGTTAAAAGAAAAAAACGTGTTTTGATGTCTGTTTAAAAAAAACCCAACAACTTGCCAAAAATTATGCTCCCTTGTATTTCATATCATCTGGTGCCAGGTGACTTAGTAAAAAGAAAGTGATCATGAAGATGTTTGATGATGAAAGACACTATTTTTATTTTGGTGATAGGCAAGCCAGGAAACAACTTTTATGTTTGCATAAACATCAATTCTCTCTTTCTCCATATATATGTAAACAAGGTTAAAGTCCAAGCTCTGAATGAAGCTGCAGGATATTTTAAGTTTTGCTATGTTTTACCTTTGCTCTGCCTACAGGAACTGTGCTCATTTTGCTTCCATAATCCCCTGCTGTCTTTTTTTCCTCTAACAGTTTTCCCCTTTTATTCTGTTCTCACAGCCTGCCCCACCATCACCTCCACAGAAGGTTCCACAAGAGGTACAGTAGCAGATCCAAGCCCTGGTGCTACTGGGCTGTGACTGAAAACACTGCCTGGTCTTGATTTGGAGACATGTGCAAGAGCTGAGTGAGGGGAAAATGTCCCAAAGAAAATGGAAGAAGTGTGAGAACCAAAACTGTAATGTATTTTATCAGGTAGAAGGATATTTTGCAGCACCTGAATTGTTATGCCCTGCTGCTCCACCAGCTCATGCTCTTGGCTGTTAGTGCTTAACACCAGGAATTTCAGCAGCCTTAAGGAGGTGAAGCTTCAAACAGCCCTTGAATTTCAAGAGGATTTGAATTCCTAACTCACAAAGGCTCCCAGACTGGCAAACTCCAAACCTCTGAGTCTGTCCCCAGGATCACCTTTGCATCCTCCAGGGGAGGTCTGGCTGCCCGAGGAGCTCCCTGCAGTCAGGATTTGCTGGGGCGGCACATTCCCCTTTCTCCTGCCTGTGCTATGACAGCTGTTCAGGCTGTTGGGTTTGCTGTGAGTGTTTCTTACTGAGAGTGCAGTGAGTTCTACTCAGAGACGGGTGTTACCTCCTTCCAGAGAGTTCTGAGTTACAGGTCAGGCTGAGAAAAACTGGCTGAGAAACTGGCTGCAGTTCTCAGGTCTGGTCACTCCGTGCTTGAGCCACTTCATCTTTGCCCAAGGGTAGGCTGGATGTGGCCCTGAGCAAGCTGATCTTGCAGGTAACATCCCTGGCCATGGAACTAGATGATTTTCAAGGTCCCTTCCAACACAAGCTGTTCTATGATTCCATTACTCTGTGATAATAATGGGATTATATTTCAATACATTTTTAATTGTGACTTCAGCCTTCTCTTCCTGCACATTTTAAAAAAAAGTTTCAGTGTCAGAAGCTCCATGCCAGAGATAAACAGCCCTCAAGTAGGTAATTTATTTTGGCAAACTCCCTTGTACTTTTGGGATATGAAAAAAAAAAATAAATAGAAGCACCCTGAGCCAGCCCCCAGGCAAAATGAAAACTCAAGGCAAGAGACTGCAGAAGATTGTAAATGGTGAAGGGGTGAGGGAACCCAGACTGAAAACACCACCACACTGAAATGAAGCCCTTCCATCTGCTCAAGAAGGAACCATCTCCATCCCAGTCTGCTGCAGACTCAGATAAACTCAAACAGAATCCAAATTGTGAGATCTTGTCTTAATGAACAGAAAACTGAAATGAAAACGACTTGGATCTTTAATAACGAGCTGGAGGAGAGAGAGGCAGCTGCATGAGCCAGAGGAGATGTCAGAGGTGTTCAAAGGAGAATGTCTCTAGCCCACACAAGGCAGGTCAGCCCTGATAATAGAAAGAAATGGAAATGTTCATATTTTAAAGGTTTTCTCCCATTTTTTCTGGCTCTTACATATAAGGCATTTCAGAGTAGAAATAATTCTCTCTCCCTGCTAGCAATTACTGGACTGATTCCATGCCTTTTGAAGATAATACTCTGCATGTAGTTGAAAGGAAGAAATTGTTGGAGTAACATCTTTCTCGTTACTTCTTTTTTTTATTCTGAAGATTTGAAAACACAATTGTGAAAGCCTCCATCTTTTGTCCACTCTCCTCCAAGAGGAAAAGATTACAAAAAATGTGCACACAAACTCATTTTCCCTGGCTGCCACTTGAGGGGTACACTCCAGCTGGTGCTGTGTCATTAAGGGCATTTCCTCCTATTGCCTTCTCTGTGCTAACTCTGTGCTCTTCAAACACACTTCTTCTGCACTCCTGCATAAGCACTGATTTCTCTGTTTTCCTTTGTTCCAGGATTTGATATGATGGAAGCTTTTGGCTTGGTGGAGAAGGAGTATTCCTCCATTAAAGGTGTAGCCATGGAGCCCTTTGTGTTCAGTGGCTCCCACACCTTCACCCTGTTCAGGGACATTCAGCTCACCCAGAGGACCAGGTGGGAGCAGAGCTCTGACTGTTGCCATTCTCATCCTCAGTCTCATGCCATGTGCATGGCAAAGGAAGGTCATTTTGGGGAGGAATGGTGCAGCCCTCCTGAAATGAAATGATAAATATGATGAGCTAAATCAAACCACTAGTAGATTGAAAAAAATAGCCAGAGAGTTTTTACTTAATGTATTAATAAATAAATCCCTGACTTTCCTCAAGATGAGTTGTCATGTAGAAATTAAGGGGACACAATAGTATTTATTAGACATTGGTAAAGCCAAACATTTTCACAGCATTGTTTCTGGTTTCTGCAAAATCACTTTTTTCCAGTTTTTTTGTTGCTGTGATGGACAAGAGGATCACATCACATATGAACACTGCACTACTCTTTAGGTATTCTGTCCATAGCCACCTACATTTCAGTGGTGGCAGTTTGAGGTCACATTTTCATCTTCAATCCTTTCTCCCAGACATCTCTGGTTTGGAGAGAGATCTTTGCTTTAGAAAACTTCACTCTCATAGCTGCTCTCTGCAGCTGTACTGGTGAGAGGGAATAACCCCTGTCTCTGGGTTGTGGCTTGACCCCATTCTGTTGCATATGAAGCTTCTCCACAGGGTCCCGAGCGTGCCAGGCAGCTCCTGTGACCTCATTCCTTTTTTATGATTATGAATCAGGAGTGATCTGACTCCTGACATTCATTGCTACTTTGTTTAAAGCCTAATTACTGAGCCACTGACTCTGCTTAATCTTAGTTTAAAAAGCAAATCTTCTTAGAGCAAACAGAGTGGGGGCGATTCACAGAACCCTTTGGTCTGAATACTCAGAAAATGATGGGCAAATCCTTTTCTTCAGCTCTTATACATGCCTTTCCAAGGACATTACCCCTTCAGAAACTGAGAGAGAAAGAAAAAAACTTGTACTATTTATGAATCAGTCCTGAAAAGATGCCTGATGGGTTGTGTTTATGCCGTGCCAATGTGTCCTGTTTCAGATTACAGGAGTGTTTCAGGCAAAACCAATTTGACCTTCCCTTATTGCCTTGTATCCTCTCACTGCTGCTGAGCCTAAATCCTGCAGCTGAGCTGTGGGGACCCAGTGGGGGCTTTCTGTGGCTCAGTGCTTATCCCTGAAGGGCATTTACACTGATTTAGAATGATAGAATCATTTAGGTTGGAAGAATCACCGAGCCCAACCATTAACCTAATGCTGCCAGGTCTGCCACTAAACCATGTCCCTAAGCCAAGAGTTTTGTGCCAAGGTTTAAAGATTCACCCCATGATATATGGCAACCATTCCTCCTTGAAGAGGAGACCTGGGGGAGTGTTTTGGAACCTGGCAGGGATGTTTTGTAAGCCTCCACTGGGCTCTCATCTGAAAAGCATTAAGGCTGCACTCTCTGTGGCTTGGCATTCCCTGAGACAGCTCTGGCAGTGATGGATTGTCACCAACTGCTCCACCTGAGCATCCCCCAGGCACAAGGGAAGGCCCACAGGTGCTCATCACTCAGCAGAGACTTCAGCAGGTCCAGGCTCTTTCTGGACATATCACCGTCCACCCCTGGGAGCAAAGCTTTTCCAGGCCCCCCTACCCAGCAAACACCTGGATGAAGCCACAAGATGTTGCCCGGTGATTTAAACCATTGACGTTCCTTCGGTTTGTGTCATTCCAGTGATGTCCACCTGTTTGCCATCCCACCTGAGCACACCATCACCATCCTGCTGCGCCTCCTGCCCGACACCCCCAAGGAGCCCTTTGCAGTGTGGCAGGTCACAGACGAGGACTTCCAGCCTCTCCTGGGTGTTAACCTTGACCGTAAGATTTCTGGCTAAATACATTAAATCTGGGTGTTTTCATGCATCTTGCAAGCAGCAGAGCTCACTAGGAAAGTTTTAATGGTTTCCTTACTCAGCAGCAGTTTCTTGGGAAGCTTTGTCGTGGCTGCCAACAAATGCTGCCCGCTGCAATTAAAAGACATGTTTTCATTTTTATTCTACTTGTAACATATTCTTCATTTTTACCTATTTTTTCCCATTGTTTAGAAGTGTTTCTTGATAACACAGGAGATTATCCACCATGTCTAAGCCTAATTATTTAGTATTGTATATATGTGTGAAATCGATTTCTAAGCTGTTATTTGTCCTATTTTCCCCGCAGCCAGTAAGAAATCCTTGACCTATTTCAATCATGACTACAAGGCAGATTTACAGGAAGTCTCCTTTGACCAACAGGAAGTGAAGAAGATATTCTATGGGAGCTTTCATAAGGTCCTTATCAAGAGAGGGAGAAATGTAGCTCATGATCTCACTCTGGTCTGGGAGTGTTTTGCCAGCAATGTGTGTTGTTCAGAGTGAGGAGTGATTATCCAATTGCTTTGCATCCTGATTGCCAGGGAAGGGGCCAACCCTTTGCTATGCTGAAATTCATAATTGTAAAGAATTTAGGTGGATCTCATGATCAAAATGTGATTTCCACGTATTGATTTTTCCCTTTTCCTCCGTACTCCAAAAACTGAGGTGTTTTTCAGGTCTTTATAATCTGGAAAAGAATTTCTTTTTTAAATATTTTTTTAAAATTTAGAATTTTGGTAACCATTTAGTTCTGGATAAAAGGAAAAGAGAATCCAGCCTTGTGAGAAAGCCACTTTATCACTCAGAATAGGGTGGGGTTTTTGGCTATCTATGTCCTCATAGCAAAGGTATTGCACCCAAATGAGCAACGAGCTCCTCCTGTGGGTATCTGTGGGCAGGTTCAGTACTCAGCTCCAGAAAGGCTTCTCCCAAGGAGAGGTGAGGGGATCAACAAAGGACAGCACGTACTAAAATTTATTCCTGAGCCTCCTTTTTCCATTCATTAAAAACACCCCACCCGGGCCAGCAGCAGGCTGGGGATGGGACAGGAGGTGTCCCTGTCAGTAGGAAACCCCCTCGTCCCACCACGGAGCTCCAGCACGGCATTTTCCACCTGTTATCCAGGTGCACGTGGCCGTGAGCCACTTCAGGGTCAAGCTCTACGTGGACTGCAAGAAAATAGCAGAGAAACCCGTCAACAGCCTCGGCAGCGTCTCCACCGCCGGCTTCATCATGCTGGGAAAAGTGACCCGGACCAGGGGGCCCCGGAGCGGCTCGGTGCCGGTGAGTCCCCGGATGGAGCTGCCTGGGGTTGGCACACGGGCAGGACTCCCATCACCCCCATCCGAGTGCCCTCCACACTGCAGGGAGGCACAGCTGTGTCCCCATCCCGCTGATCCCTGCGGTTTTAATGAGCTTTCCCAGCACACGGAGAGCGTTTTTGTCCCTCTCGCCACGTGCCCTGGAGTGCGGACTGTGATGGGGGGGTGGCGGTGTTAGCGGGTCCCAGAGGGGCCTTCTGCTGGCTGCATCCGTGGGGCTGGGGAAGCACAGCTCCTGCACAGAAAGGAGGGTTCGGGAATTGTTTCTGCACATCAGCCCACACGGAGCGATGTCGGGAAATGCTGGGGCTGAAGGCAGCAGGGCTCGGTGTGCCTCAGTCTCCAGTGTGTTTGGACTTCTCTATCTGAATGCAAATAAGGGGAAAACAATCTCCAGCAGAGAGGCTCTTTGTCAGCTGCTGCTCGGAAGAACACCCCAACCCAAACAGTGAGTGCAGCCTGCAGGTGCATCCTCACTGCTTCACACAGCACCGCAGGGAGCTGCTGCCTGCAAAGGGACAGAAAAAAGGGATGTGTGGACTCGGAGTCCTGCTCTGTGCACAGCCCTCAGGGCAAAACCAGCCTTCTCCTGTCAGTCTGTTCCATTCTTACTCCCCAAAGCAGGAGAGTTATTTATGTGCAGAACCAGTGGCAAGTTCATCACTCACAAGGTTCTAGTGGGGCTGTAGGAAATCGTTCACCACTAATGTGAAGATTTTGCTCCTTGGCTCTGCTTTTAAATCTAGAAGTCCAGGGGAAAATGGCTCCTCAGGTGATTTATAACTCTCCTTGCCTCAAAGCAGTGCACGAAAAACTCTTTGTCCCATGTGCATCCCCAGTTGCACACTGAGAGGCAGAGGTCTGGGATACACCAGGAAAAAAGTGGAATTGCCTGTCAGATTTGAAGTCTGCTGTGTAACAAACCAGGGGACAGTGTGTTCAGTCAGCATTTACTTGCTTCCCAAATAAATTCTGTGGCAATTTGATCACAAGCTTGTGGCCATCAAGGCAGGAATCTGTGCTTTCCTTGTTCCTTTCCCCCTCCCAAATTCTCCCTGCTAGCAGCTTAGCTAGACAGATCTGGCCAAATAATGAACAGCCTTGTGCCATCCCTACTTCCCTTGCCTTTCAAGCACAGCCACGTTTCACATCTTCCACAGCTCTGCTGCCCTTGAGAAGACAGAGTGCCTCATTATTGGTTATCATGGAACCTTATTTAATTTAAGAAATCTTTAAATGCCACTCAATCTGCAGGGCTCATCTGTATCTGTATGCTGCCTTTCACCCTCCCTGGGCTGCACAGCTCGCTCCTTGTTAAATGTATGGAATAAAGGGGGGAAAAAAAAAGAGAATGGTGTCAAGGAAAGAAAAATTAATCTCTGCCTCATTATTTTGTTTGGCTTCGTGCAGTGTGTGCTTTTTCTGTTAATCAGAATGGGAAGATGTGGCTGTTGCAAGGGAGGCAGTGAGAGACCAGTTGGGATTTCTGGGAAGGGGATCACATCTGCCCTTGGAAATGCTTCTGCCACATTTACTGTTCTCCCCATGCCCCCAAGGGGAGCAAATCAAAGTTTGCTTTCACATTTTGGTGGTGCTGAAGCCCAGGTAGCTGAGAACCTGCTGCTATTGCAGGGCTGTGAGTAAATTGGAGACTGGGTGTGAAGCTGCTTTGTTGACTTGCTGAGCAAGACAGAGACCTGAGGGCTTGTGGAACACAGTCTGGGGGTAGTTCTCAAGTTGTGGCTTTTTTGGGGCACAGTTATGATTGGGATCACATACAATAGTCCTGCCAAATCAAGCCTGAAGATTAATTTTATCACTTGAACTTCATAAGATTTGGTGATGGGTAGCAGAAGCCAATGCTTCTTTCTTATCAAACTCTCTTTTTTACCCCCCAGTTCCAGCTGCAGGCTCTGCAGATCTTGTGCAGCAGTGTGGGGGCAGAGCAGGACAGATGCTGTGATCTCCCTGCACTGGTAAGACAAGGGGCACCACTCTGCTCGCTGACAGGAAGCTGGGGAGGATGGGACAAGTCCATGGCACTGAAGTGACACTGCAAATTATTTTGATAGACTCAAGAGGGAAAACTTTTTTTTTTTCCCCTTCTCTTGGGAATAACATCAGTGTGTTTCTTGGTGAAGTAAACAAAACTATGTTGGCTTCAAAAAGAATGAGAACTTCAAATCCTGGTGCAGTGCATGTTTCTCCTGTCATGACCGCATCCAGGAGCCCTGGCAGTCCTACAGCTTTGCTGCCATCTCAGCCCTGAGGCACAGCATCCCCCAGTATTCCTTTCACTTCCCTTCTCAACACAGAGAGCAGCTATGTGTGGTGTATAAATATGTAGAAAGGAGAAAATTATCTTCCCATATGTGTTTTGCACATTGCAGGCAGGGCTGGTTCATAGGGGGTTTTTTTGTCTAAACTTGTTATTCAACAGAAAAAAATAAAGCGCTTGATTGCTCACAAAAATCTCTTAGTAGAGTAGAAAAAATTCCTGCTTTTCTTCAAGTAAAAGACTGAATTTTGAAATACTGCGTGTTTTAGTTGTGATCCACCCTGCTCTTGCTGTGCAGCTGCTCATGACTGTTTTTGGCTTGATCTCATTTCAGAGGGATGAGGACACCTGCCCTACCTTGGCTCCTGCCTGTTCTTGCACCCCTGGGCGCCCAGGCTTGCCAGGACCCCCAGGGCCCCCTGTAAGTTCCCACTCCCACCCGATGTCGTGCACGTGCTGCTGCTGCTGCTTCATTTTTCATGGCATGTTGGGCTCGTGGATAACACTACTGGGGCTCTGTGAGGGTTTAGAATGGCAGAATTGTTCACGTTGGAAACGATCCTAAAGACCACAGAGTCCACCCATTCATCAGGGCTGCCAAGCCCAGCTCTAAACCACGTCCCCAAGCGCCACATTGACACCTTTTAAATCCCTGCAGGGGTGGTGGCTCCACCCCTGCCCTGAGCAACCTGTGCCAGGGCCTGGCAACCCTTTTGGTGAAGAAATTTTATCCTTGTGTCTAATCTAAACCTCCCCTGGTGCAACTTGAGGCCATTTCCTCTCATCCTAACTCAAGGAGCTTTTCCAGGGTATGGCTGAGAGTTTCCCTTTGGATTTTGGATGGTGATGAAATGGGGAGATGGAGAGTTGGCAGCACAACAGCTGCAGCTGGGAACAGGCTGAGCAGCTCCTGGTACCGCATTAATCCTCTTAGGAGAGGAGGACAGGTCACCCTCAGTGTCTGCAGAGATTTCATGGATTGGAGGCTCTGAAACTCTCTGTAAATTTAAAGAAAAAACAACTCACTAAAAAAATCTTCCTCTCTAGATCCTGTGTTAAACTGGAGTCTTGTAAGTGTCTGTGTGGGTGGACAGTGCAAAGAGAAAGGGGAGACTTTGCTATCCTGTCTGTCCCCAAAGCTCTCTTTCTGTTCAGTGAATGTCACTTGCAAGAAAACCCTGAAAAAATGAGGGGGAAGAGAAAATAGTCATTACATATGCAGTATGCTGAGAAAAAGGGCATAAATTCTGCCCTACCCATTATGATCCAGGAAAGCTTAAATCACAGGAGAAAATATTCCAGTTAAACACTGGGAAACAGTTATAAAAAAATTTGCTTTTTGAAAATTTGGGGAAAAACATTTGATTTGCACAAGCCAGCCGAAACCTGACAGACAGCCTGTCCAGAGCACCTCAGTTCAACCTCTCCAGGTGCTTTTCTCCCAGAAAATAACCATTATGGAAACACTTGCCTCCATTTTCAAGTGAAAAGGTCTCAGATCACCTCCTGCACTGACCTGTGGTTTAACTGTGAGTTCAGTTCCGTGCAAGGAAAGTGCCTCATTGGAGAGTAATTGCTTGCTCATTCCAGTGGAAGTTTAATTAATAGCACACTCCACTGTCACAGTGTGCTCCAATATCCTAAGTGCATAATTACCAGCTTGCATTGCCCTATGGTTTAAGCATCTCCACAGACAACTCCTTGAAGTGCAGAACTGTTTAAAGCATTAGAGGAAATCGGGTTTTGACACATAACCTTCTCCTCACAACACTGAACCCTTGGTAATTTGCTGCAGTTACAACAGCACTCTCTGCTATTTTTAAAACTCCACTTAGCAAGACGTCCCACCTTGTATTTATCACTGTCCTTAATGAGTGTTTCTGACCAGACCCAGCTAGCTTCTGAAATGAGTTTCTGGGCACCTCTGAAAGCACCTTTCCCAAAGTTCCCGGCCTATGCTTCTCGATTCAAATCCACGGGGTTTTTTTGGATTCAAGAATAGCAATGTTTAGATTAAGATGTCAAAAATTCACACAAAATGAGTTCATGCCAGAGGGTTGATTCCTTCTCCCCACCCAGAGTTAGGCAGAGACAGAGCTAAGCCAGGTCTCCCAGAACCAGGTGCTGTCCCTGGTCTCAGCACGTCTCTTCTCTGGGGTGGGGAGTATAAAACCCAACCACAGGAGTGTAGATATGAGCACCCCTTCTTTTCCTTCTCTCATGTATTCCCATGCCCATATGAGACGTTATCTCAGCATGGATCCACTGAGGGAGTTGGAGGGAGGTTAAACAGGTTGAAACTTCATCTCTCCCTCTTGGGAGTACGTGCTGTGTTCCCAATGCTGGTCATGGAGGGGCTGTGCTGTTCCTTCCTTTTTCTCTATCCTGCATTTCCTGGACAACTCAATTAATATTGTTCTTGTCTCTATTTGGTCTGAGCTCTGTGGGAAAGGAAACATCTTTCACTGTGGGGCAGTGAAGTGCACAGAGTTCTGTCCCCCAGGCTCCTGGTTACAGTGCAATAAATAAGATGATGTTCTTTGTGACCCACTGGCAGGGCAGCCCTGGGAGAAGAGGACCTCAGGGGGAGCAGGGGGAGCCAGGACCCAAGGTGAGTCCTTAGGCTGGAGATTATCTCACTGCACCGAGCTGAGCCCAAGCAGAGTCTTAACAAGACATCGAGGAGGATGGGATCACTCATTATTAATAAAATGCTCAGTTGAGCTTTGGAAATTGAGATGATGAAGCCTATTGTGCTGAATAAATGCACTGTACATGGTCAGCAATGTCCTCTGAGAGCAGCTGTGCTGGGACAGGGGCAGGATTTATGCTGTGCTTGTTGCAACCAAGGCCCTGGACCAGACACTGGTACTGCCCTGGGGCAGAGCAGCGTGAGGAGGGAGGCACAGAGGGAACCACAGCCATGAGGTGAGCATGAGGAATGCCTGTGTCTGAATCCCCCAGCCCTGGGGATGGGAGCAAACCTTGTTCACAGCTCCATGGATCAGCACAGGGCAGAGCCAGAGCAGCCCACTTGTCCCAGTTTTTGGGATGACACCTGGGAAAGCAGCATGGCTACAGGGGAAAGATTTGGGGGAAGGAATAAGAGTGGATACAGAATGGGCTAAGGAATGGTTCCCTTTGCTCTCTGACCACCTTGAATAGCAGGAATAACTGCTTGGGAAGGTGAATTGTGCTCTGCAAAGCACCCTCTGCAGCTTTGCTCTCTGCTCCCATGAAGGATAAACCAAAACCTTGGGTGTAAAATACAAAGGCAGCTCGGGTTACTGGAGATGCCCTCAGTGCCCCAATTTCATCTTGAATCCTGTAGATGGTTCCTGCTGCCCCAGGCTGTGCAGTGCAGCCCAGGAGGACAGCAGGCACCAACCACTTCCCCTGTGATTGTTTCCTTCTCTTTGGTTTCAGGGTGAACCAGGCCCCCCTGGACAAGTAGGACCAGCAGGTCCCAGTGGCCAGCAAGGCTCTCCAGGTTCCCAAGGAATCACAGTTCAGGGCCCTGTGGTATGTGACCTCTCCCATTGCCTTTTTTTTTTTTTTTTGTCACTTGCTCTTTGCAGCTAGGACCTGTCTCAGAAATGGCTGTCAATACTGTGATTTATGTGTTTACATCACCCTCACTAACAGCTGAACAGCTGCAGAGGGAGAGATGACAATCAGTGGGTTTTATGCTGACGGGGCCCTGCACTAAATCATTCTGGCCAAAGCCTGCTTTTGTCAGACTCTCCTTAATGGGCTTTTATTGAAAGCAGCCCAGTGGGGTCCCTTCCAACTCAGGATATTCTATGAATATTCAGGCATTTCTCTTTCCAGTGATCATCACTGCTTGGCAGGGAGTAATGGCAAGGGCTGCCACATGTCTGGGATGGCAGAATCCCCATGCACATGCTCTGGCTGTAAATTATCCTGGAACACTGCACGGAGCAGGAACAACCTGGAACATGGATATGGAGCAGCAGTATGCTCTTTGCCTTAAAGGGTTCTGCCTCACACCTGACTGTGTGCTTCTGTTCTAATCCAAGGGGCCACCAGGAATTAAAGGAGAGAAAGGAGACACTGGAATCCCTGGCATGCAGGTAATGGTAAACATCCCTCCTTCTTCTTGTCCCAAAGATTTGCCCTTTTTTCTGAGTAACTATTTTAAACAAGGCTAAGAAGTTGTTGCTGTTGTCTGCTTGGTCACAGTCTGTCATTTCGGAATGTCATCACTTTCCCAAGGGAAACTGACTCACTTGGTGTAAGATAGACTTATCTGGAAGCTGGGTATGATGGAATTAAAGCTGGGATAACAGTCTTTGCTCCATGTAATGAATAACTTTCTTCTTCGACCTTTTTCTTATGTTCTCTGTTACAAGAAAAATGAGGGCAATGATAATCAGATGCTGACTTTACCCAGCATTTCTGTTTTACAGGGCATTCCTGGTGTGCAGGGAGCTCCAGGCAGGGATGGACTTCAAGGAGCAAAGGTAAAACACCTCACCTCTGAGGTTTTATGTGTGGGTGCCAAAAAATCTGCTCGGAGTGTCCCAGCAGAGACCCATAACATCCCAACTCAGTGCAGAAGTGAATGGTCTTTTCTCAAAGCCAGAGGGATTGGGGGGAAAAAAAAGGGATCATTTCTGGTTTGGCCAAATTTGAGCAGATGCTGCCCTTCTTGCTGCTTGACAGATGCTTTTCTTACCCATTTTTAGCAAGGTCCTTTTAAAAGCAGCCCATGGAAAAACATCTCACTGCTAATGAGGTCTCTTGGCATCCTCTGGTTAGTAAATGACTGGATTTGGCTTTGCAGGGGGTGAGGGGACTAGAAGGCACAGCTGGGCCTCCAGGACCTCCTGGACCAAGGGTGAGTACTCTCCATGAGTGATGCACTCTGAAATCTCTTCCTCAGCAGAGTTCTGTGGTTTCACCTGGAAGTGTCAGGGCAGACCCTCATCCCGGGGTGCCATGGGGAACACCTGGCACATTGTGCAGGTGCCCCCTTTCCCTGCCACTCTCAGTGGAAAGAGAAAATCCTTGGCTTCCTCTGGCAAGTCATGAGGAATTCTCATCCCAGTGAGGAGATTCTTATTTTGCTACTTTCACTTCCCTGACACTACTGTTTTCCAACTGCTGGTTGAGTTGGAGGTGATTTGGCTGGTTAGACTGAAATCAGCAGGAGCTGGGGGATGCAGGCAGTGTGAAAGTTTTCCCCGCACATCACTGCCAGTATCTGCTGCCAGGCCTGGGTGTAGTTGCACTCTGTGGTGCCCAAGGTAGCAGAACTTTAAGATCTGTTGATTTACAGCTCCTAATTGGAAGGCACCACAGGAGCATTTCATTTTACTTGGAAAACTGAACAAATTTGGGTTTAGTTGATGGCTGATGGACCTGTAAGTTAGTGATTCTCACATCTGAATCTCACAGCTCAGTCTCACTGCTGAATTAGAAGGAATTTGGCAGTAGTTGTGCTAAGTTATTTATGGGAGCCAAGGTTGAATTCAGCTTGTAACTTTGACTTGTTCATCCTGGGAATACATGGAGCTGGCAGGATTGAGTCTCAGTTTTTTAAATATGAGGAAAGCACTGTCACCTTCAGAGCAGGCTCTGAAAGCTGTTCTGGTGCTGCCTTGAAAACTTTTCTCATTTTCACTGCTCAGAAAAGTTGCTAATATCTGCTGAGTTTAAATGTGATAGCTGGAAAATTCTAAAACAAAGTATTTCTGCTAGTTGTTTGTGGCTAAATTTTTTCTTCCCTTTATAGCCCCAAAAGGCACAGATAGTTCACCAGGGGGAGATGACCACAGAAGGCACTTCCCACTCTCAGCTGCTGTTGATATTTTAAAGTATTAGAGGCCAGCACAGGTTTTAAAGCAAAACTAAAACAACCATATGGTATTGGGAGGCTGAAAAAAAGGGTTGTGGTCTAGGCTATGTCTAAATCTGAATATTTAATGAAGGATCAAAAGCCTGTAGGGTATAAACTACACTGCAGTTTGTTGGTAAAACTCAGCTTTGCTGGCTTGGCCATAATTGAGATGGTGATGGGAAGTGATGTGAACATGACTCACACACAATGTGCTTTGAACAGGGCTCGTGGCTTGACAGGAAACTTAAGGTTACTTGTCCCTTGCTTGAGTCCTCTGAACTCCCACTGCTGGTGCCCCTGGAGCCCTTCAACAGAAAATAAGTTAGGAGATAACTCGATTTTTAATCTGTAATTTCTGCAGGGTTTCCAAGGAGCCACAGGTGCCCGAGGCAGCAGTGGTGAGAAGGGACCTCCAGGTGATGTTGGGCCAACAGTAAGTTTCTGGTTTTGGGTCTCAAAGAAGGCCAAGACATGGAATAATTGAATGGAAATGAGCTGTTCCCACAGCAGCTCTCCCTCGGAATCTGGAGAATGGTTTAAATTCACACTCATCCTTCTTAAGGCAATGTCTGGGCATTCAAAGCCCAGGCTTCTAATCTGTGGATAAAGCATTCAGTAAATCCCACCTCCCTTCACCCTTTTTAGATTCACCTGCTACACAAAATCTAAACAAATTTCTGGTGTAAGATTCTAGAATAAAGCCAGAGAGTCACTCCTGAGCTGGAACAGCCAGCACTGGGCTTGTAGGTGAAACCACAGATCTAAATGTCACAGGTATTTCTTCTCCTCAGATGTTAAAAACCACCTATCCTGTTGGGAAATCTGTCCTAAAATCTCATCTGAGAAATTTCTGCATCCCTACTGATGGTGCTTATCCCACTGCTCCAGTTACTGATTTATTATTCTTTTTCTTTAAAAACAAAGTGCTCCTGTGAACTTAAAGCTCTTACAATCACTGCCATGAGGACAAGGAAACAACACGAGTGTGAGAAACAAACTTTGTGCTCCATGTCCCACTAATGTAACCCACACCCCCACTGAACTTCTTTGTTTGTTTTTTCTTCTTCCTTTCCTTAAGTTCGTTATTTTTATTATTTTTTTTTCCTATAGGGCCTGCCAGGTCCCAAAGGAGAAAGAGGAGAGAAAGTAAGTTTTTCTGGTGCTGCGTGACACTGTCTGTGTATCCTACACTCAAAAGAGTGGGTGTGGTAACCTGAATGGCAACCTTTGCTTACAAATACAAGCCAAACCTCTCCAGTGTTGGTTGTACCTCTTGCTTGTTGCCTTTCCTTTCACCTGCACAGGCTGGGCTGGTGGGGTATAAATAATCCCCCAACAGTCAGGAGCTCCTCAGTATCACTTGTAGTAATGAAGCAGAAATGTCAAATGCAAATCCATTCTTTACTGAGAAGTCCAAAAAACCAAAAACCAAAGTCTCTCAGCTCCTCTTTGTTCTGGTTTAATGTGTGGCAAAAGGGGGCTCATTTGTAATAATCATTGTCCATACCCCAGCACAGAACCTTGGCAGTCAGGACATCCACCTGACCTTGGAAGGTTATTTTCTTGGGAAAAGAAATTTTTCAAGTTTTTATCATCCTTATTTCTGGTTAAATCAAAATGCCATGTCCTTCTAGGAGTCATTGCCAAGACTGATTTATGCAAATTTGTCTTCAGACAGGGATGAGGTGCTTTTGTCTCAAGTTAATGCCTCAGAATCATAATTTTTAAGAGCATTTTCCTTTCAATCCCACCAGCTTTTCCTTTTCCAGACTTTTTTTACATTGGAACTTTCCATTTCCCCCTCTCTTGGGTTTTGAACAGAGCAGTTTTTAAGCCTGGATTATCTGCACTGTTATACAGCCAGAGATGTATGTTTTATAAACATTTCTGGGAGTATGTGCATTAGGTATGAATTTTCACATTCAGTGTTTATTTTTAAGCAGGTTTTTGCATTTTTATCACTTTTCCCTACTTTACTAAAACTTTCTGAAGGGCCCATCATATATGATTTATTCAAAATACAGTAAGAATCAATATTCATAGAAGATGGAGTCAAAGATAGGACATTGCAATATCTGATAATACTAAATGTTTTACATATCACAGAACACTGAGTTATAGACTTAGCATTTTTCTGATAAAATTTAAGGGTGAAATTTGCTCTCCCATTTTTGGTAATTATTTAGATTCAGTCTGGGCCTTTTGATGTGCAGGAGAAAAGCAATTATTGGTGTTTCCAATTTTGATTTTCTGGTTTCAGAGCTTTGTGATAAATAAATAGAGCTGCATTTCACAGTAATTAATATCTCTGGAACTCAAGCTGAGAAAATGAATGGACTGAAAGCTATCATGCATTATGAGATCAATCCTTCCTAAAAGATATTAATACTTCCTTCTTTTCTTAATTAAAAAAAAATGCTTCGTTTTAGGGGGAACCACAGTCTTTGGCCACAATTTACCAGCTCGTTAGCCAGGCTTGTGAGCGGATGATTCAGAGTGAGTACAGCCAGCCCAGCTCCTGAGTGTGTTCATGTGCTGATACAGCAAGGGGAATGGCTTTAAACTGAAGGATTAGATGGTATTGGATATACATTTGTTCCCTGTCAGGGTGGGGAGGCCCTGGCACAGGGTGCCCAGAGCAGCTGTGGCTGCCCCATCCCTGGCAGTGTCCAAGGCCAGGCTGGACAGGGCTTGGAGCAACCTGGGATAGTGGGAGGTGTCCTTGCTTATGGCTGGGGGTGGAACTGGATGAGCTTTAAGTCCCTTCTAAGTCAAATCATCCTGTGATTCTGTGATCCTGTGACTCTCCAGAAGTGGAAAACCAGAGGAGAGACAGCTTGAAGCTGTAGTGATCCCAGCAGCTCCTCCACCTGTGCCCTGCTGAGCACCACGATCAGCAAATGTCCCATCTCAGGCTCTAAGCACTACTTTGGCTTTATCAGGTGGCATTAGTACAGAAAAGACCTGTAAAATATTTATTTGCAAAACCCTCTGGTGTTCTGCAAAGCCTCCTTTATTTCTTAAATGCAAAATCTGGAAAATAATTTGAGAGAACTTATTCTCTCAGTGACATGTGCTGATTCCTCCCAAGGTG
Source organism: Chaetops frenatus (assembly GCA_013400775.1). Taxonomy (NCBI): domain Eukaryota; kingdom Metazoa; phylum Chordata; class Aves; order Passeriformes; family Picathartidae; genus Chaetops; species Chaetops frenatus. Next base: position 227,488 of record VZTR01012658.1, read on the forward strand.
AGGCAGTTTTGCAAAGCTCCTGTGCTGTGATGTGCAAAGAGAAGCAGTGCCTTGTCCAAGGTCAGGCAGCAAAGTCATCACTCAGCTGCCCATCTTCATCTTCTCTCTTTCTCAGTTTGGACTGACAGCTTTTTATCACTAACTGGTGGTTCTAAGTACCTTTTTAGACAAAATCTTTTGATTTTTATCTCTCTTCTATATTTCCCAGCCAAGGAAACTTTCATTTTCTGTCTTGCCTTCTCAGCTCATGTGTTGAAATTTGATTCATTCATACATGAACATGCAAGGAAACCAGTCCCCATTTGGGAGGAAAGATTAAAACCAGGAGAACCAGGACCACCAGGTCCTCCAGGCCCACCTGGGAACAGTGGAGAAAGAGGAGAAAATGGCAGCCCTGGTCAGCCAGGCAAAGATGGGTATCCAGGAGAGAGAGGTATGGACAGAAGTCTTCATAAGCATTTTTCACTGTCTCTTTGATAGTTTAACTAAACATTTCAGTGTCCCAAGTAGTACTGTCAAGATAATCCATGATGTTACCTCATTTCATTGCTCTTTTCTTTTTGGACTTCTCAATTCTAGGAAGAGACACTCAAGTAATAAATCTCAATGAGCAGGGAGCAGCCAGATACAGCCCACTCTATTTTCAAGCTCTGCATGGAAGGAAAGGCCAGCTTAGCACCATTTGTAGGTTGGGGGGATGGAGATTTTAATTTTAGAGGGCAGGAGGCTTTTCCTACAGAAAGGCACCCATTTGGGTGAACACATGGTGGTGGAACAGATCAACTTTGGGCAGAAATGAGGAGTATTGGGAAATACTGATGGAAGGCATGAGGCAACTGAAGCAGTCTTTAAAGGGGAAGTAAGTTTCTGGAGCAGTAGTTTCCCAATGAAAGGCTCAGGCATGACTAAAGAAATAGATAGATGTAGTCTCAGAAGTGGCCTCAGTTCTGCACAAGACTGAGTGAAAGGTGGGAAGATGTTTGTCTTGGGTTTGCAGACAGTGTTTGTCAGTGGCTCAAGTAATTGTCTGTCAAAATAAAAAGAAAAACATTGGTTTCAGCAATGTCCTAACACCTCCGAGTAACTGGAAATGTTCTGTTTAACTCCTTCCTGCAGTAGTCAGTCTTAGCTGGTATCTGCAGAGCTTATCAGATTGTCACTTCAGAGAGAAGGGAGTAACAACCTGCAGATCTTTCCAGCCTGACAAGCAGGCAAGAGGGCAGAAGATGGATCTCACTGAAAAACCACCTGAAAGACATGGCTGATCAAAATATTTTCATCTTAAAACAATGAAAAATTGTATTTTGTCAAAAGATACCTGTTTTCTCTGAGAGGTACTGGTTTCAGGAGTAATTTAACACGAAAACATCAATCCTGGCTAACCAGCACCTGGTCAGAGAGACAGTTCAGCTTCGTGATTTGTTTGATCCACATGAAGAGCTCAGAGGTGGACCTGGCCCTCAGGCTGGTGCAGTAACATAATTGCTATGAATTTCTCTGTGAAAAATGTTCATCCCACCCCTATTGGGCTGAAAATCAGTGCTGCTTTCATCAAAGAAATCAATGCCCTGTTGGTCACAGCAAGAGTAGGTGCCCAGACTGAATGAAACCAAATGGATATTTATCAGTGTTGCTAAGGGCTGTGACTCCACTTCGACACATGGGGAGACTGCAAGAGCCTCAGTTCAGGGTGAAATTTGAAATCCAGTGAAGCAACACTTATCTCTTACCTGTGAATAGGTGCCCCAGGGCCCAAAGGAGAAAAAGGGATGTCTGGAGCCAGTGAGGAAGGGAGCCCAGGACCCAGAGGCAGAACAGGTAGAGTGACCACAACCTCTGTTTATTGATCCAGAAAGGCCACATGATGGCCACCAGCTCTCAGATTCAAAGCATCACCCAGCTGAAGGAGCTCTCTGCTGGGGTGGGACTGACCTTCCCACCACAGCCCTGTTGGCACATCCTCAATGGCTCCTCTCTGCTAAAATGTAAGAGATTACTCCAGGCAGGTTCTTCCCTCTGGTACCCATTCCCTGGGGATGATGTATTTTAAGGACCTGAGACACGTCCAGCAGTTTTAGTTTTGCTGCCTTTTTGCATGCAAGAGCAGATGCTCAGGGGATAGAAGCTCTGAAAATTCATCTCATGGAACATAAGGGTTTGTGAGTAATCTGTGAGGATTTGGCATACTCCTCCACCCTGATCCCTGCTACTTGGGATCTGTGGGAAGTTTGCCACTGGCATAACAAACCAGGTACTGTCAAAACAGTGTGGTCAAACACATTGTTCTTCATTTAATTTTCTACAGTTGGGATGTAAAGACACAAAAAACAATTACTCTGGGATGGATTCTGGGGTCAAGGTGATTCTCTGCATTAACATGTAGGTGGATTTTGGGTTCTCATAACCAGGCTCCTTTTATAGCCAAGCTGGGCACCCTTAATACTGGGATTCAGGTGCTGGGATTCAGAACAGGTTTTCCAACAGGCAGGTCCTAATTATGCACCAAAATGAGGAAGCCATGCTCAGAAAATTACCTGCCATGTAGGATGGAGTACCATAGAGAAGAAGTCTTACAGTGCTGAAGCAGATATGGTACAGTTTACAGTGCTTCTCCTTCTGCAGGCCCACCTGGAGAAGTTGTGCAGGGAAAACCAGGTCCGAAGGGCAACCCTGGGAATGTTGGTCCTCCAGGATTCCCTGGTGTCAGAGGGCAGCCTGGGCACCCTGGACATCCAGGGGACTGTGAGATCTCTGGATGTTACGAGGCCAATAGAAGAGGTAAGTCCTGACTAGGTCAGCACAAACGTTATGGTTTCATGGCTGGTTTCTGGTTACTTCTCTTGAGCCGGGCAGAGACCTCTGTTCATCCTTCAGGCACCATCAGTCCTGCAAAGCCTCTCCTGCAAAGCAGTCAGGGTGATTGTTGTGCAATCCATGTAGATAAAAGCCAGTCCCATGGGCTGCTCCTCAGCCATCCCTCATGGATTAACATATCTCTGCAGCAGTAGTCAAACAAGTGGGGAGTGATCATGGAGGATCAGTGCTTCACATCCCCAGCAATGTTTCCATGGAGGATGGAGAGAGGAACAATTCCTCAGTTCCTACATTTACATTTCATGGATGCTCAGTGGTACTAAGACCTGGGTGATGAAGAAATTCACTGGCAAAAGGTTTACCAGGGAAAGGGATTAATTCTGTGCCGTTCCTTCTCAGACCCTGACACTGATTTATTCATTTGCTCAGTGGCCTCATCCTTTCCACACACAGATTTCATCCCCTGATGGCTGGGGCAGAGGCAGCTGAAGACATTGCTTTTGCCTGGAAATCTCTGGAAGAAAACTCCACACACTCCAAAAGAAGCAGCAACCTGAATAGCAGATGTGTGATGTTTTTTTTAATGCCCCATCCTTTCTGTATGGACAGGTCAATGAAACTGCACAGCCACAGCCTGTGTCTGGCTGAGCTGTCTGTCTGCACAACTGCAGTGCTCAAACTCCCATCGCACGTCCCACAGCAAGACAAAGGCACAGCTGGGTACTCGGGCTGACAGACTTGTAAGAAAAAGAAATATTGTATTGAAATGCTCAGAAATAACAGATAATTTCTGCCCGTTTGTTTGCTCTTGGTCTCTTTTTTGTTCTTGTTCTGTGTCCCTAGGACAGAGAAAAAGAGCACCTCGTGACCAAAGTGGGAAATCCACTGAGGAAAAGCTGCATTTTCTGTTGGCTGCCAAGGTAACCAAGTCTAGCACCATCTTGGCTCTTTCTGCTTTTGGCAGAATGCTGGTGGTTTCCTTGCTGGGCTGTTTTGTACACAAACATTGCAGCCAGAGATGATGTAACCTCACTGTGATGTGATAAACCACTGTTCAGCTCCTCCTCTGGGGCCTGGGAACTCAGGCAAAGCCTTACATGGGTCAAAACCCTGTGCTGAGAGGAGCTGGAGATTAACCTACTGCCTTTTCCATGTCTCCCTCCTGTAGGCTGAGTAGCTACTCCACATTTTATCAGGTGGAATATTGAACAGCTCCGAGTCTGGCTTTTACCCATATGACACTGAGGTAATTGTCATGTTACACCCCTTTCCCTGCCATCAGCTGAGATGTGTCTGCAACAAACCAGGCAGATACTGATAAAAATGTTCCTCCTTCTTTGCAATCACTGCTTCAGGCTGTGCTGGATCACTGCCTGTTGCCTGCCCCTGCTTCAGAAACGAACCTTCCTGAACTCTGACTTAAACCCTAACCCTAAATCAGAGTGGCACAAAAAGTATCAGAACAGATTTTTCAAAGCTGTTAAGAGGTAAAAAATGGAGCATTATGCCCGTTTCTCTGCCCTTATTCTGGATGCATAATTTCTGCGGTTACATGCAGGCTGGCAGCCTGGGTGTTCATACAGCCAGCCTTTGAAAACTTAGCAGCAAAGCCATCACACTTAGAAAGTATGTGTCACATCAATATCAAGGAAAAAGAGGTTTACCTTAAGCGAATTGGGATTTTTAGATGAGTCCGAATACTATTTCCTCTTGTCATTAAGGAAAAGTCCTATAAGAAATTCTGCTAAAGGATCATTGGAACACACAAGACATGTGGGAGCCATCCTACAACAAAAGCCAGATAAAATATGATTACTTTACCCTGTAAGTATTTAAAGTGGTCCTTGGCTTTATGTGTGTTAATTCTCTAGAAACTCCCAAGAATTAATGTTTTCAGTATGACATACACTCCCTTTGGAAAATGTAGGAGAATGCATAGAAATTCAACTCTGATAGAACTAACATTTCTGTTCACTGGGGAGCTCTCCAGGGTTGCCTTGACATATAAAATGGAAACGTTTTAGCTCAGATGAAGAGTTGTTGCAGACAAAGCTCCAGTCAGAAGAAATTGGAGTGGTCAGAGGAGCTGGAGGTTCCAGAACCCCAGGAACACAGGGTTTGAAAGACACATCCACAGGAAAACCCTGCACAGGTGTTGGGAGTTGCAGTGTTTCTGTTTATACAGGTAAACAAGTTTCTGAACAGTGCTTTCCATATTCCTTGAGAAAAAAAGAAAAAAGAAAAAAGAAAAGAAAAAAAACCAAAAAACCCCACCAAACAAACAAAAAACACCAAAAAAACAACAACAAAAAAGCAAAACAACACAACAAAAACCCCACAACAACAACAAACAAACAAAAAGCCAAAAACAAACAAACAAACAAAAAAACCAGCAAAGCCAAACATGCATGAAGTTGGTTCAGAATGGTTCTGAATTTAGCACTGGGTGTAAACCCCAGAGCTGTGATAACTGGCAGGTGAAAGCAGTGGGCAGCAAAGGCAAGGAGCTAAAAGGGGAGCTAAAAGCACAGCAGGACTGAAAATTATTCCCATTAAATGCTCACAAAGTGGGGAAGGTGAGCAGTGCAATGAGGAATATCTGCATTTGCAGGTTATTCTGCTTCCTTTCTGACTTAAACCAGTGCAGCCAAATTCCCAGTTCTGAACTTGCTGTTCTGCCTGTTCAAATTATTAACCATAGGTTATTTGAGACACAGCTGCTTCATGTTTCTTTATGAACTGCTTTTGAAAATTGTTCACATCCCTTCACTGCCTGTCTTGGGATTTGATCTATTTTGGTGAAATTTCAAGTGACATTTGCTTTTGTCTGGTTATTTCAGATACAACAGGAAGGGTCAGACTTTAACAAAATTGGGTCCCAGCAGGGCTATTGATTAGAAGAGAGACAACCTGCACAAACAACTTGTCCATTTATCTTCCTAAACTTTGTCCCATGAGGACTTTTATTTACTTGAAATCAGAGGTATTTAGTTCATGTAGTGTCACAGAGCCTGTGCCAGTGCTTTGTAACCCAATTCCTCCAGCCAAGGAGTTTCCTGCTGTGAGATTTTAGGCACTGAGTGTTTGATCCACCTGGTATAGGTGGATTTTGGCAGAGGCTGAGGACCTTTTAGTGACAGATACTTTCACTACAAGAATCTTTTTGAGGTGTTATCTCTGTTTCGGGAGTAAGATGCAACCACAAGAGTAACCAGCAATGCTGTTAACAAGCAGCAGAGCTTGTTATGTCCTTTCTCCATGACTCAACAGTTGGCTGGACCAGACTTAAAGGGCTGGAAACAAAAAGATGTCCTGGGAGTGGATAAAGTCTCATTAATGGACATCATTGCAATGGGAGAGGGCCAGGTGGGACCATTGAGCCAGGTGGGGCTGTTATGGGGGTGTTTTTCTTAGGACTGTACATGAATCTTGCATCTCACACCTGCATCTCTCTGCCTGTCTCTCTCTACACCAGTGAAGTTCCTGGAGTCCAATTTCTTGACAAATGTCTGGAGAAACTTATCCAAAAGGGAGGTGTTATAAGCTGTGTGGATTAGCTCATTGGCGAATGAGATGGAAATCAGCCCTGGAGGTGCTGGGGAAATGGGGATTACATAGATCATCCCACCAGCCAGCTGCAGATAAAGCACCCTGCATCCTCTGGGGCTGGGAAGATGATCTGGACAAAGTGAGCGTTAGGGAAGCAGAAGAAAGGAGACATAGGGAAAAAACAGAACAATGGAAGTAACAGAGGTTGTTACAGTCAGTTTTCTCCCATTCATGCCCAAAGGAGCTGTACTGGAGGGAAAGCATCAATCACCAGGGTAAGGATTCAATCTCTCCTGCAGAAGTAAAACAGAAAAGATCAACATATATATCTGCTGTCTTTGATGCCTTTGGGGTCTCTGAGCTTAGTTTTGCACTCCTGGAACCTGAAAACCATTTACTTTGCTCTGGACCTCTTCCAAGACACTTTTAGAGCTCTTGTTGTGTCACACTCTTGCTTGCTCACTCTTGCTTCCTCACTCTTCTGATGTCAGCTTGTTCACTCAAGTCCTGGGAATAATTTCTGAGCTGAGAGCATTACAAATGCCAGTAGTCTGGCTGCATGCACTTTCCTGGAGTCTTTCATATGCTAAAAACCTTTCTTTGTGCTTCATGGGTTTGAAATAGCACAATTATTCATTATTCTACAGTTATAGTCTGGTTCATGTCCCAGTTTTATTCCAGTTTCTGATCATCGAATCCTATGGAGGGATAGCATCCTGCTAAACAACTTCTAAGATGGAATGACCTGCCTAAGAGAGAGCAGTAGATGTTGTTTCCTAACTTCTCCCCTTAGACTTTAAAAGGAGGCATGTCAGAAGCAAAAACAAGAATTTATTTGAACTTTACCCTGAGGCACTACTAACAGAACTTGAGGAGAAATGTAGTTATCACTGTATGAAAAATGCTATGACATTAACAAAGCAGAGGATGCTGGAGACCTTCCCTACCCCAGCTTCTCCCCAAACACCAGTAACACCTCTGTAACTGTTTTCAGCTGTCACTTCTTGTCCTGCCAAACCCTGTGATTCTGCAGTGGCACTGACTCTTCAGGGACACCACCACGTCCTTAGCACTCCTAATCACACCCGATATTCTGATGTGCTAATGGAGTTCTTTCCTCCTCCCCCTCCTACATGGCAGGGCCATTGTGGCCAGGATTTTATGTCCTGCTCTGCTGCAGTGGAAATGCCACACTCCCCTTGAGACACTGCCCTTCACACTGTGTGCAGTGATCATAACTTTGAGCAGAAAAGGTGAAAATCGGAGATGGGCCCTTTGCTGTGAGCAAAGGACAGGCTGTGCCTGTCCCTATTGAACTGCCCAAAATGTTACCTTAAACATTTGGCTCTTACACTGTCCTTAAACCTTTATCAGTCCTCCTGGTGCCTCCCAACTCTTCCCTTCTGCCCTCAGGGGCCCAGCAGCAGCTCCTGCTGTCCAGCCAGCCTTGCTTGGCTTTGGCTGTGGCTCCCGTGTTTGCTGGCAGGGGCGAGCAGAGACTGGAGCTGCTGCTGACTCCATCCCAGTTGGAAACTGCTGGTGGTTTTACTGCTAAAAACGTGCCTGCACAGCCAAGCCTCCCACCTGCTCTGCTGCTAGTGATTCTCATGTGTTCTGGAGGAGGAGGAGGAGGAGGAGGAGGAGGCCGAGGGAGCTCTGAGCAGCTGTTGTGGGCATTGCTGTGATACGATGCCCCTGACCCAGCAGCACCCAGGGACAGAAATCTTCCGCCTTCACGATCCTTTTGTCATTGCACTCAAAATGTGAGAAGGTGCTGGAGAGGGCTTGGGCTGCCCCTGTGACCCCGTGGTGGCTGTGGCAGAGGGAGAGGCAGCCCCGCTGTGCCACAGCCCTGCTCACAGACTGCAGCTGTGCTGGTGCATTTATGCACTAGACCTTGAAGATGTTCGACTGTTTGTTTTCCTTTCATTGCCATAAGCAAACTCACTGACTGTGAAAAGGGATAAATTAGCATCTCCAAAGGCTGAGTCTCTCTTAATTCTGAAAACAAGCAACGAGGAGCCGCAGCGCGGCTCCCTCATCCTCCCTCCCTCCCCAGGCTGTGCCAGCACAGCTCTTTGTGGAACTGGCCCAAACCACAGCTACTCTGTTTGTTTTTTTTGTGAGCCAAACAGATTTTAAGTGTTTGGCTGAGTCTGTGAACACAGAGGTCAGTTGCAGTTTCTTAGATGAGGCCTCACAGGCTGATCACTGCATTGATTTTTAACCTTTGCTGTTGGGGCTGAGTGCAGTAACTTGTATTTCAAAGAAGTCTCTAAACGACATCGTTTTGGTTTCAGCGTTGCTGTCACAAGCCTGAGCAGCTCCGTGCTGCTCACTGAGCCCTGTGGCAGGAACAGTGAGCCTCTTGTGCCAGGCTGCCACACAGGGGTGACACACGTCTCACCTGGGCTCTCACCTGGCTCTGGCTTCTACCAGGACCTTCTGTGCTGGTCTCCAGGCAGCTGCCTGCCTCTCCTGGTGTGCATTCCCCTAAATCCAGGGCAGGGTAAACTTCCCAGTGCCCAGAGAGCCTCGTGTGTGCTGATGCCAGCTGTGAGGATGGGAAAGGTGAGCCAGACCCAACTGAGCTGGACAGACTGAAACACAAGAAGTTGCACCTCAACATGAGGAAAATCTGCTGTTTATTGAAGGTGGCAGAGCACTGAGGCTGCCCAGGGAGGTCACGGAGTCTCTCTCTCTCTGGGACCTAAATAACCTGCTGCAGGTGACCCTGGCACATCACTTTATTATCCTGACATCATTCTGGATTTCTGTTCTGGTTTCCCCATGTCTAAGTACCTTCCCTACCTACACCAAGGGTTTTACAGCTCAGGGTGACCCTTTGCTATTCTGCAGAAGCCATAACTTGGATCAGGGAGATTTCCTCTGAAAGTACACTAAAGTGTTACCAACACAGTCCCAATCTTAACCCCAAATCCTGTCTCCATTTGCACGATCCTCATTCAGCCCAAGTCTCCACAGCTTCTGGGCACTGGCCAAAGTAAAATCTGTATAAAATCTACATCTAATGATCACTGTTGGTCCCAAGCAGTCATTTAAGCCTTTCCAGACTCTCTGCCTTTGCCAGATGGACACAGACCACATCCTGCACAGGTATTCCAAATTTGGAACTTTATTTATAAAATGACTCATACAGAGATGCACAGTCCTGAAAGACTTCAGCCTGACAGGGCAAAATCACTGGGCAGGGCACAGTGAGACTGCTGAGGGTGACTGGAGCTATTGCCAGGGGCTGTTTTGGGGATGCAGAGCCCCTTTCCATGCTGCCTTAGGGACAAGCTCATGTTCTTACACTGCTGAGTATATGCCAATGAATGCCACCATGCTATGTACAGACTTTGATAAGAACTTTTCCCCTAAATTAGATGGAGGAGATGAAAATGGCTTGGCAAAACAATGAGACCTTAGAAAGGATTCCCAAGAGCTCAGGAGCAGCTCAAGTGTGGACACTCAGTGAATTATTCAAAGGGCTGCCTCCATTTCTCTCTTCTGTCCTTCCAGGTGAACTGAAATCCATAGAGTGGGATAGTGGGACAATACTTCCTTCCCTTGGGTGCTATATTTAGATCATTCCTGCCAGCCACGGTGGGAGAAAGAGCCCGACAGTTCCCAGCAAACACACAATGATGAACATCCAGAGGAAGATCCTGTCAATGACCATTGCAACGTACTTCCAGTCCTCCTTCACCTGGAACACAGAGGGGAGAAGCCAATCATTAACATTAATGAGATTAAAATACATGAAAACTCTTACAGCTTTACTCCAAAATAGGATGTTTTCATATAATTCCAGAGATAGGAAGGGGATGTCCCACTTACACTTAGTGGTCCTATCAAATGGCAAAGGTTTATTCTATCATCCCCCCGAGAGCTTCCCAGACTGCAGGGGCGTGCATGTGAAGCCACAAATCCCTACAGGTGACACGCTCCCGTGGATAATTAAGGTCATCTTCCCACTCACTCTCCCATCTTCTATTGGCAACAGCTGTAACTGGGTGTGTAAATGAGGCTGTGATTCAAGCTCGGGAGGATGGGGGGTAAGAAATTACTTGTTTCCCATGCTCATAAAAAGGTTTGCTTACATGATTAACAAAGCCAAATTCTTTCTGAGAAGGGATTTACAGCTTTGGGTGAATAAACAGTGAAAATGAACCACCAAATAGAAGCACCCTCACCCTCCCTATTCCCCATTTTTGCCTGTGGGAGGATTTTCCAGCAATTTGTCTCTGAGGAGGTTTAGTACCATGAGGCAGAAATGGTAAATGACTGCTTCATTAAGAAATCATATATATATATGAAAACCTCTTTTATTACATTGCTGTTATTGATTTCTTTCCCAGGAAGAGGCCTGATCAGATGGCAAAGTTCTATTTGAAATGACTGTACCCATTAAAATTTCCTACAGTTTCCCACTTGGTGATTAATAGACCCGAGGGCTGAAATTCGGCACTCTGCTTTGTCCTTTGGGGAAAACATCTCAGCAGGAGCCCTCTCAGGACAGTAAAGCTGCCATAAATGTATTTTGGTAAAGGAAGCAATCCAGATATCAGTGAAATGCCACTTGCAGCAGGGGATGTTTCCACAGGTACAGTGGTGTTGCTGACCTCCTTGGCTCAGCGAGCAGCTTTGTGAGCTGGGAAATGAGGCATGCACTGCCATATTATATTTTCTCTGAACAAAGCATTTTCAATTTTAGGAACACCTGAACATTGTCAAAAGCATAAGAATGGGTTCAGTGTTTTCATGCAATGGGTAGATTTATTCCTTTTAAAACCAGCATTGAGTTAAGCCAGCCTTTACTACTGAACAGGCAGAGAGAACAATCAGGTTCATCCTGCATCTGGTCACCTTGTTGTGAAAAAATCATGTTATTTTATAATTGTACAGCCCTCTGCACAACCATCTGTAATTAAGGTAAGTAAAAATAATACTGACCCTTGAAACCAAAAGGAATTCTCTAATCCCAAGCTTCTGTAATTTACTTGGGTTGTAAACTGTAATTTATTCAAATTCATAAGGAAAGGTAGTGACAGGACAAGGGGGGATCGCTTTAAACTGAAATAGAGCATTTTAGATCAGACATTAGGAAGAAATTTTTTACTGTGGGTGTGCTGAGGCCCTGGCACATGTTCCCCAGAGAAGCTGTGCCTGCCCCATCCCTGAAAATTTCAAGGGCAGGTTGGATGGGGTTCTGCTTATGGCAGGTGCAGTGAGAAGAGCTTTAAGGTACCTTCCAAGCCAAACCATTCTGTGATTCTACAACTCTGTGATAAGAGCTCAGTGGATAACTCTCCTTTGCTGCATGTATTTTCTGACCTATTCATCACTTGCTGAAAGCTGGAGTCCCTGATGCTTAAAATTCTTCATGAGAAAGGCATCTAAGCAAGCCCTGGATTATTGTTTTTTATGGGATTAAGGTTTTATGATGTAACCAATGCGTAAACAAAATCTGAAATTTACCACCTGATGTCCAACTGGAAAGCTGGATTGAGTAAATAATGCCTCATTCTGGTAAAATAACTTCCTTTGAATGTTTCTGCTAGTAAAAATAAATGCTAGATCACACAAAGCAAAGAAACTTGAGTTTTTCTCTGAACAAAGAAGAAGAAAGTGGAGGAAGAAGAACAAGTTGGACAGAAATTTGCTTTCTAATATAATGGTGTGTGCAGCTATACTGAGCCCATCTCAAAAATGACAGCTGGGAGAGCATCAGGTGTTTGTAAAATCAATATCCAGCTTCAGGCTGAGAACACAGAGGGCAAAATTGGAAATTATGGGGAGATAATGAAAAGAAAAGAAAGAGGATGAGGGAGAGAAAATGATCTGGATTTTTTTGTTTTGTGTTCTGCCACCATTGTAGCATTTCCTCGTGGTCCAGCAGGCCTCGTGGAGCCTGATCCTCAGATGCCTCTCTGACATCTATGCAGCTGTCAGCATCTGCCACCACAACTCCTGAGCTCTATTTTGATTAGTTTTTAAGAAGCTCACTCAAAATTATTTTCGGGAAACAATCAGGGGAAGAACCAGCTGACCTCCCCACTCTCAAAATCCCCAAAAAGTGGGAATCTGCAGCTCTTCCTTGATCCAGCTCCTTGTGGGTCTCAGCCTCAGGAATTGAGTGGAGGATTGAGGTTCCTTGGTGACATCTAATCCCCAGGACCCAGAGTCTGCAACACAGATTAGAGCAGTCCCAGGTGGTTTTATTGTACTTTGTTAAAAATAACCCTGTGAGATTATCCTGTTTCCTCCCCCTCAGCTTTATTCCTTCCCATTTTATTTTTAAATGTCTCCATATGAGGGTATTTCAGAGCTGCACACGCAGCCATGGACAGAACGACTTCCCAGATGGTGCTGGTGGTGTCTGGTTATTTTGGCTGATGTGTGACATGGAGCTTGTTTTGCCTTTCAGTCTGTAATTAATTTCTAATGGCATTTCCATCATATGCTGGGACAATTCCACTGTGCATTTTCCCCAGCGTCCCATTGTGCCTGTATTGTTTGCAGATATCTCTCTGTAACAAACAACTGCCTCTTGCATTTCCCATTTTCTCTTAGCTGAATCACTTAATTAAATGAGCTATTTACTTTTAATTTAGAAGCACTGCCCCTGTGGCAATGGAGCTTTAGGAAAACAAAAAACTAAACAAACAAACAAACAAAAAACCAAAAACAAACAAACAAACAAAAAACAACCAAACAAAAAACCAACCAAACAANCAAAAAAAAAACCAACAAAAAAAGACAGGAACTTAAAAGAAGCTCTGTTCTCCTTGTGGGAAGGTGAATCTCTCTGGAAATATTGCCCACAAGACAGCAAGATGTGTCTCAGCAGCTGCACCAGAGGTGCCTGCTGGTAGATTTATTGAAGACTTCCATGAAGAAATGCCACAATTTGATTTTAAGATGAAAGTAAATTTCTGAGTACTGATTTTTTTCCCCAATAAATTCTCATTTTATTAGATCAGTTCTGCTCCTCACAGTACATTTCAGTTCCAGAAGTTCATTTTCCTTCTTCTTTTTCATTTCCACTGGGAGAAAAAAATCAGTGCTTTCCTACTTGATGTTACTTGGGTCCAGAGAGAGAAAATAGTGCAGCCTCACACTGGAGCCAGCATTATCCCCTCCATTTGAAAACTCAAGCTCTGCCTTCTGTACCGACCACAGCTGCTGTGGAACAGTGGAGAAAGGTCACCCCAGTCCCCAGGGGAGCCCACAAACCTGCCCACAGCTCACTGCTGGATGTTTTCCTGGTGTCTTTCCTCACAGCCTGGGCTGGCAGGACTTTGGGCCAGAGACCAAAGGCTTAAAACTGCTCCTTTTCTTCTGCTTTTGATGTTTAGTGCTGTAAATAGCTTTCTCCTCAGGATGATCACTTAATTTCAAGAGCCAAGAGCAGCAGAAGGTATCAGAAGAAAATTTGTGGCTTTTGAAGACTGCTTCATTTAAAAAAATTAAAGAGGAAGGAACCCAGAATATTAATTGAGTCCATCTTGGTAACAACAACCAGCTCAGCAGGGAGAAGCATTTGAAATGGGAAGTATTATTGGTGTAATTTTCTTTCATTTGCACCATGGGGAAAAAGTTGAGCTAAACTCAACTGACATCCAAGGTTTTACTTGTGATTATCGCCAGAAGGAGAGAGCAGAATTTAATTCCTGCACTCCTAATGTGCTTCTGAAGTGCTTTACCCTGGCAAGGAGTTTTGGACTGGCAGCTAATGAAGATGGGGATTCACAGCCCATCTCTGCCACAGATTTTTTCTGTGACCTTGAATAGGAAGTTTGTGTTTTGGCTGTAACTCCTTAACATAAGGAATAAACAGTTCCTTCCTCAAAGGGATGCTGTGAAGTGAAATCCATTGAAGAACAGAGGCCCTTAACTATGATACCAAAGAGTATAAAAATGGACAGTAGTATTTAAGCTTTTCCTGATGTTACTCCATGATCAGTGCTATGAAAAATGCAAATAAAAGACATTCTCCATGCCCAGGAAGTCTTGTATAAACACACTATTACGTGCACTGATTCTAAATCTGAAGAAATTTAAACTGTAGGCAAAGCTAAGAAGCACCTTTTGCATACAGATCTGTCCAGGAAAAGCTAGATAAGGCTTTTCTTTAGTAAGATGTCTAACTTCAAGTTATCTTGTGCCTCCCTTCATTATGGCCATAATTACTAGCACACCATATCCATAGTCCTGCAGGAAAGAGCTGTGAAAGGTGGTGGCATTTGTTATGTGCATCACTATCTCCATGTAAAGAAATCCTTTCATCCTCTACCTCCTTTATTTGTAGCCATATTTATCATCACAGAATAAGCAGGAAATTTGTTCCCCCACTGCCCTGCACAAAGCCAGCTGCTCCAGTGGAAGTCACGATACCTGAGCAGAGCTAAACACACCCTGCAAAATCCCCACACTACTGTACTCTCCCACACCCACAGCCTACTTGGGCAATTTGCTTTCCTGGGCTCCACAGTCAGAGACAGTGATTAATAAAATGCAGAGAGCATGAATTCCCTGTTTGTCAGAGGCTTAGATAAAGAATAAGTCTCTGTTCCTGAGACATGGCTGTGTTTTGGGTCTCTCACAAACCTAACTGCTTCTTTGCTACCTCACGACGACTTTACTCCTATTTTCTGCTGGAGAATCCATTGTTCTAGAGCAGCCCTGAGCATGACCTGGTTGTGCTGCCCCACAGGACACCAAGGACAAGACCACAAGACCCCAGGGACACCTCCAGCTGTGCCTACAGTGGCCAAAACTCACAACAGAGGGATGTCTGAGCCTGCATCAGCATGTACACCCTCTGCAGAGCTCAAGGCTTGCTGGGGGTCCCTTAGCAGGTCATTTTTGGCTTTCTAAATGAGAGCAGGCTCATTTGGGATACTTACTGAGAAATCCGCATCCTCGGCCCGCAGGTGGTCTGCGATGTAGTGAACCCCTTCCACTGCCAGCTTCAGGGCTGGGGACATCAGCACTAGGTGCTGCTCTTTGGCACCGTGGCTCTTGCTCCCCTGGGCTGCTGTGCCACCTGCCTCGCCCTTTTTGCACTTGCACTTGCAGTGGTGGGGCTTGTGCTGGGGCTGGTCCCCGTTGAGGTGGCACCGCTGGGATGCTGGAGAGCCACTGGAGTGGCCGTTGGTCTGGGAGGAGTCCTCCTGCAGGTAGCAATACTGGATGCTCCGGGACCTGCAGCGGATGGTCCCCTCCTCTGCCTTGTTGGGGCTGTACATCTGCTGGACACTCAGTGACCTGCCTTTCAAGGCAGAGGTGGCCTGGCTGTCACTCAGGGGGTGGCAGGAGGGCTGTGGAGAGGAGCAGGTCACCTGTACAGGCTCTGGGTGTGGCACAGAGTACTGCCCCGAGGGGGACTTGCAGATGGGCTGAGGCTTGGCTGGCTCCTCCAGGTGGGCACAGAAGGAGGAGGTGGGTGATGGCTCATTGCTCTGGGGGCTGGGGGAGGATGAGGTAGTGAAGTTGGGTTCCACGTCGATCTCAGACCAAAGCCTCGGCGCATTGGTTATTTTGTGCATGGACTCAATCAGCTTCTTGCAATTGTCCTTCACTGTGGAGGGACGTTTCATGAAGAGGATCCGTGGGACTACGTCAAGGAAGACCCTCCTGACCCAGTCTGGCATGGTGTGGGTGCGGGGGGAGCGATGGTGCACGTTGAGCACGAAGACAGTGATGATGATGGACAAGGTAACGAATATCATGGTGAAGAGGAGGTACTCCCCAATCAGAGGGATGACCAAGGAGGTGGATGGGATGATCTCCGTGATGAGCAGCAGGAACACAGTGAGGGACAGCAGCACGGAGATGCACAGGGTGATCTTCTCTCCACACTCAGAGGGCAGGTAGAAGACCAGGACGGTCAGGCAGGAGATCAGCAGGCAGGGGATGATCAGGTTGATGGTGTAGAACAGCGGCAGCCTCCGGATAATGAAGGAGTAAGTTATATCAGGGTAGATCTCCGTGCAGCACTCGTATTTCTTGCTGTTGTAATTGCCCACAGCGTTGATGATGACCCACTCCCCACTCTCCCAGTAGTCCAGCTGGTCCACGTGGCTGTGCATGCTCACCAAGTCTATCTTGGCTTTGTCGTAGGTCCAGGAGCCAAACTTCATTGTGCAGTTTTGCTGGTCAAAGGGGAAGAATGTGACATCGATGCTGCAGGAGCTTTTATAGATAGCAGGGGGCATCCATTTAATTCTCCCATCATAGAAGAGGTGAGCCTTGGTCAGGTGGGTGACTGCAAAGTCACCATCAGCACTGGGGACAGATGGAAGATATAAAAAGGCTCAGAATTCTCTAGGACATGTCAGCTCTGTTAAGGAAACAGGATATTTAGTGCCTGCCTTCCAAATGACCTGAGAGATGCAAGAGGAACATTGTGTCCAAACACTAGATCCAACTACACTGTCCAGTGGATTTTGAGCTCTTGGCTTACACAAGCCCTGGAATGCATGCAAATGTCAGCCTTCCCCTGGCATAAGTCAGTTCCTTGATGTGATTGGACACAGGTTTTGCCCAAAGGTGTCCCAGAAGTGCTCTGGAATGGGCTGAGTTTGTTTTAGAGGCAGGAGAAAGTACTATCAGGTAGGGTAGCTGTGGGCTGTGCAGAATTATTTGTGACAGCTACTAAAAATGAGAGTGTTGGGTAATCATTCAGTCTTTTACATGAAAAACAGCCAGAACATCCTATTAATAGGAATAATAAATGTTAATCTTTTGATTTCTCAGTCAGGAAGGGAACTGGCTTTTGTGGTGTCTTCACATAGGAATTCTCAATTGAGGTCTGTGTGGTGGTATCAGATAGATAACAGCCCAGGAGTTTGTATTGGAATTGGATGAAAAGATTGTATTTTCCAGGCTTTTGGAGGAAGAAGCGAGTTACAAGCAGCAGCACAGCCAGATAAAGGGCAGGCTGAGCAGGGAAAGTGAGCTTCTGCTAAAAACTTGAGATGAATTATTCAGGCTGATTTAGATAGAAAGCTCTCTGCTCCTGCCCAGCCCTGGCTGGAGCCAGCCCAGCCTACAGCCACCTTCCCAGCTGCTGGCAAAATCCCTGGGCCCTGCTCTGCTGCTTCAGTGCCCAGATGTGCCCTGACAGCAGCCAGGCAGTGACAGGGGTCACAAAATTGAAAAAAAAAAGGGACTTTTTGATAGTTTCATGAAATCATAGAATCATGGAATGGTTTGGGTTGGAAAGGACCTTAATGACCATCTCATTTCAACTCCCTGCCATGGAAGTTTCTTTTTTTTTTTTTTTTTTTTCCTTTCCACTCGATCAGGTTGCTCCAAACCCTGTCCAACCTGTCCTCGGACACTTCCAGGGATGGGTCATTCACAACTTCTCTAAGCAATCTATTCTAGCACCTTTCAACTCACATCACATATTTCCTCTTGCCCTTTGAAATATCCTAAAAATAAGACTGATTTAGTATTGGGAAATAGTGGCAGGATCTGGCACTCACTGAGCTGCCTTGACTAACACAGTTTCTGGGCAGAGATGGAATACACTCCCAATCCTCAGGATCAGGACAGCCCAGGTGTCCTTGAGACCATTTTCTTGGTACTTGAATTAATGGAAAAATAAACTCAGAATTCTTGTGTGGTAGAGAAACAGGTTTTACTAAACTTTCCTTTGTCCTTTTTGTTCTTTGGGCAGATTTTGGAAAAACCAAAAGACCACAAAAGGACACAGTGCCTTTTGACCTCTAAACTGGATTTTTTCCCCTAAAGACTTAAAACACTTAAATAATAATAAAAAAAAAGAAATTGGAAACTACATACAAGACTCTCACAAAGGGATTAAGACAAAATCAGCACCATGATTTACTCTGAAGCAAACAAACCTGAGCCCTTGCAAAATCCATCCAGCTCCCGTCTTACCTCTCCTTTCTTACACTTATTTTACACTCCAGAACTTGTGATTTGGATGAAAACCACGTGTTTTTTTTTTCTCCTGTGTTTTGCCAGGAGCACAGTAAAGCCAGATTGAGACATGAAACATGCATAGCAAGTGACAGTCCAGTGCTTGCTGTTCTCAGTGGTTTTCTTTTTAAATCTCAATAGGAATATGGAATCCAATTCTGCATGTAATGATATCTCTGAGGCATGATTAAGTCGTTCATTAATGGAGCAATATTTTTAATTGGATCTTATTACAGAAAAGGGATTATGAGCATCCACTATGAGTGTTTCTCTTCTTAGGTAGAACAGTGTGTAAGTGTCTGGGTAAAAAACACAGGTGCATTTTTCCTTTGAAAACTCTTGGAAAGGAACACAAAACTCCTACTAAAATGTCATCCAGAAATAATCATAATCCATGTAACTGTGTTTCCTTCCTAGAAATGCCTTCCCTGGCAGTTATGCAGTTTCTGTGTGACCACCACACTCCTCTTCTGCAAGTGTAGATGGAACCATTGTGGTGCTGCAGATTTTGTGTGTCACTTATTTCTGTCAATTACCCACTTTTTAATGAGGAACACCTTTTAAATTTTTTAATTGCTCACCTAACAAACCCAGCTTCATCCCGGGTCCTCTCTGGCTCACATGTTACTACAAATAACACTGGCACTGCCTTCCAGGCTGAACTTTGCCTGCAGTGCCATGGCAGGAGTGAAACCAGCTGCAGAACAGCTCCTTGGATTTAGTCTATTGACTCTGAGAAGCCAAAAACCACCCTGAGATGCTCCTGCCTCACCAGCCTACCAGGACTATGAAGGAATTCCTGCCTTTACTGGGTGTGTTTGGACTTCTCATTGGAGAGCAGTGCAGAGGAATTTGTAAGCAGGGTAAATCAGCCATACTGTGTACATGGAATATATCTCAGCCAGCTACATCATGCAAAGGTAGTGCTCCCACTTGTCTCACCCTTCATGCATCCATATATTTTTTGCCTCCTTCCTCAAGCTTTCCACCCACACTGGGCCTTCAAGCACATTTACTGGATTGGAAGCTGTGTGTGCTGGCACCCTGAGCATGCAGGGGAGCCTGGAGAAATTCCCTTTCCCCCCTCCTGGGAGAGACTTTGATTCTGCTCCTCTCCACATGAGAGAGGGAGCAAACCAGGTCCCCTGGCTGTTGAGTGCCTTTCAAAGTCTTTCCCCAGTCTCCTCCAAGGGATGAAGGTGAGAGAACCAACAGCAAACACAGTCTGCAGTTGGGAGACTGGGAAACCCTGTGTTCCTTTGGACAGCTTTGCTGTGGGAAAACCCCCTCCTGTTCCAACAGCCCTGACTGCACCACATGAGCATTGCCTGAGACAGGAAGGTGGGAGACCTGATGTAGTGGGACAGAGGAAATCTGCAGACATTCCTCTAGAGCAGCAGCACATTCCCATCTCTCTCAGTGGAGAACACCCTGTTGTGACAGTTGCCATGAAAATCCATTTGGAAGGAGGCGTGAGTGCAAGGTAAACATCACAGGAACTGGAGAATTCACATAGTCAGGCTCTCCTAGTTACTCTGACCTGACAGGTTTTTTTAATATGTCAGTAATAAAGAACTGGAACTCTTATATTTTCATGTCAAAAACAGCAGTGCACACCAAAAAAAGAGAGAAGACATTTACTTATTTTTTTCCCATGGAAAAAGCTGCTGTGTGCTGCAGCCTTTGGTTTCTCATTTTGAGAATAAAGGCTGCTCTACTAAATCTTCTAAGTTTATAAAGGTTTAAGAATGGCATTGTTCTACTGACATCCACCAACCATGTTTCACTAAAAAGCTCTGCTGATGGAGAATTTTTATTTTCTTTTACCACTTTCTATTTTCCTGTAGTTCGGAGCTACATCATCTCACAAAATTAACTGTTTTTAAATTTTCAGAATGCATGTAAATGAGGCACACATTTATTTTAATTTCTGATGATGCAATTTAAGTCTGAACAGACCTTTAAAAGCCTGAAAATTACCCAGATACATAAACTGAGGTAGTAGAATGTCTTCATTTACAGCATTTTTCATCAAAGAGCAGTAACAAATAAAAATTGTAATATTAAGAGCCTGCACACTTTTGGTACACATTAAAGAGGTGCTTCTGTAATTTTCAGATTAAAATTCTCTCCAAAGGCAACCCAGAAAATATTTTGTTTAACTACTGTTTTGTGCTACCAAATGATAACTACAAATGCACTGCTTGGAAGGCACCTCTGAAATTGTCTCCTGCCCAAAACTCCCTGCTCAAGCTGGTCAGCTTCAAGAGGATCAGGACCTTACCTAATTTGGTTTAAATATCTCCAGGAACTTGGCAACTTAGGTACAAAACTTCTTGGCTGCCCAGGGGGAGAGGTCTGTGCACTGATGGGATTCCTTTCAGTCACGTCCCAGCTTTTGCTTGGTTTAGGTGTTTAGAAACCTGCAGTAACCAATGACATGTTGATTGTCCCTCAGCAAAACAGGCACCATTCCCAGCAAAGGCCGTGCTATGCCAGTGGAATGGGCACAGGTGTCTCAGGAGGCTCTGACTTCTCCTGTATTAGTGCATTCTGCTCCAATTCCCCCCTGTGCCAAGGATCCTCACCAGTACTTTGAAGGCAAAGCTCCTGCTCTGTCCTTAGCAGAGTGGTAGGAGCAGCCCTTGGGTGTGAGCAGAGCAGCAGCCCAGGAGAGGGATCCCTCCTGTAGATTTCCGTCTATCAGCTCCTGTATTGCTGTGTAGAGCTTGGCAGCAAACCTCCAAGCATCTGAAGATATCCCTCTCCAGAAAAACAACCACTGAACCTCTCAGATGAATCAGGAAAGCTGAAAGGTGAATTAGTGATTTTTTTTGCCTGTTATAAATACTGTTGGTGCACAATGATGAGATCTGTGCCAGAGCACACAAAGAAAAATGTCAAGTATGTTTCCAATTCTCAAGGTTACACTGGGGCATCCTTTGGTATTTCTCCTCCAAAGAGCTTTGGGATGAGTCATGAAACCAGTGTTACCTCTGTAAATCTAACTGGTTGCAAACATCACAGTATAGTTCACAAGAAAAAGCTGCTACAGTACTTTTCAAAAAATCTCTTTGCTTTTCCATGATTTTCAAAATCTGCCTGCCAGATGATCTTCTAACCCAGTCCAGAAATCCCTTTGGGTCCATTTTACCACTGGCTGAATGAATTCCTCAAGATATTTCCTACCCTTAATTACAGAAATCTGGGTTTGATTTTCCTTCACATCTGAGCTTGTCTTTTTTTTTTTTTTTNTGCAGTCTAAGGCAGGGATTACCTTCTGGAACAGTTAACCCCAGATAATACCAAGAAAAGAGAAAGTTTTGAATTCTTAATGTTCAAAATAGATTCTTCCCAGGCTTTACAATCACCAGGTTGGAGAAGACAAATGCTGTGATACTACCATGACTATCCAGCTGAAAACCAGTCAGTGGAATTCACATTTCAAGTTCTCTACCCATGCAATAGGCTCAAGGACATGGGCTTGAATTGTCCTGGGCAGCCTTTAGCAGCTGGAGTGCCTGGATGCAAACCTGTGCTTTCAGGGGTTTCTCCTCTGGAGCTCCTATGTTGAACAAGTGACTCAACACAGTGGTGCAGAAGCAAAAAAAAAAAAAAAACAAACAAACAAACAAACAAACAAACAAACAAACAAACAAACAAACAAACAAACAAACAAACAAACAAACAAACAAACAAACAAACAAACAAACAAACAAACAAACAAAAAAAAAAAACCAAAAAAAAAAAAAAAAAAAAACACAAAAACCCCACAAACAAAAAATGCAACCCTCAGGAGCTTATTCCCTCACTACACAAAAAAATACAACTTTTTTTTTTAATACTTCAAATATAAAAGGAAAACTATAATGTGCTTCAAAGCCACTCATGAATGGAAAAACAAATCAATGCAGAATATTAGATAATTATTTTAGAAATGATTTGGTGGTGCCTTTAGAGCCTTTACAACCTCAGATAAGGAACAGCCTGGTTTCTTGGCAAAGAGGTTTTGTCACCTCCCTATGAACTCATATTCCTCTCTTATACATATGTTATGTCACAGCCAGCAGAAACTATTTACAGAGTTTTGGAACTTATCTCATCAGGCCTGAAAATTCAACAGCATATTTCCCTGTAGGATATTAATTTGGTTTCAGATTCCTTATGAATGTTGACAACTACATTTACTCACGAGGCCAAACCAGCTGAATTTACTGATTTAATTTGGGTCTCTAGAGTGGGTAAATGGAATGTTTTTTACAATAATGTGCTGGGATGTAAGAGTAGCCTCACAACAAAGGGTTAGGTTTCCTTAAAGATGTAAATCTGAAATAAATTGAAATGTTACCATTTCTGTATACAATGCAAGATGAAACCAGAAGGGGTATTTGTATAATTGTTCCTAAAGGATTCCATCCCAAGCAGAAATACCGTATTTCTGACAGAGAATGTGATAAGCAATAATCAGCTCACACTAAAAAGCCTGAAGAGAACAAAAGATAAGTGTGGCCTCTCACTCTCTTCCACCAAGGCTTCCTTGCACATTCTCTTGCTCTTAGAGACCCAGAATCAGGTGCAGGTATGTTAAACTCCCTCTAAACTATATATGTGTACATGTATATATATATATATATATGTATGTATATATATATATATGTAAAATATGAGAAGAGCTCCTTGTTAGCATCACCAGTATTAATCACTATCATTTCCAGCTGAGATTCCCACCAGGAGAAGCCCTGGCTGGGAATGCAGTCAGTGAAATGCTGTGCAGAAGAGCCTCACCTTGATGTCCCACCATTCTGAAGGTTTTGCCTTTAATTTGCCCTGCAATCCCTAAAAAATATGAAACCTGATGAAGATATTGACTGCAGCTCCGGATGTGTTTGATAGGAAGTTGAGTGGAACAGAGAAATACATCTCAGGGCAGAAAACAGTTTGCATAAGAGCACAGGGAAATACAGCTGTAGAGATATATGGAATTAATGGAAACCCACTAATGTCTGGTGCCTAGCCTATATCCATGTTTAATTCATAGATAAAGTAACCAATTAAAAATGCATGATAAACTTGTGACAACCAACAGATGAATGCATGATTATGAATGCTAAGTATGGATCAAGGGAGGGAAGTAGCTTGGCTTTGGGGAGCTGGGGCACAAGATCTCCCTGTGCCAGCAGGTCCCAGGACAGTCAGATGTTCTGCTGCAAGTCACAGCAATCAGGTGGGCAGGACTGAAAGACTCTCGCCCCAGAAGAGGTTGAGAAAGACATTCTGGAGCAGCTGCTCTGGCCAGGACATCAGACACCTGGAGTACTGTAGAGACTCAAGTGACAGCAACAGTGAACTACAAAAACAGAGCAGAAAGGCTGAGTGTGTGAGGGGCAGGAGCCAAAGGCTGCCCTGCTCAAGATCTGTGTGTTCTCAACACCTGGGGGATGTCTTCAGCATGAAATCCCAAAATGTCCAGAGCGCTAAAGGATACCAAAGTCTCCTGGAGGCTTCCTCATCCCTGGAAGTGTTCAAGGCAAGGTTGGGCAGGGCTTTGAGCAGCCTGGTCTAGTGGAAGGTGACCCTGCCCATGGCAGAAGGTCAGATGAGATCATGTTTAAGATCCCACTCATCCCAAACCATTCTGTCATTCTGTGACTCCTTATTTCCAGGCCCCTCCTTGCACAGACCATCCTCATCAGCTCTGTTGAGCCAAGGGAGGGGAAGCAGAGGTGGCACATGAGGTCCTTCTGTGCCAGTAGCTCTAGCAAAGAGAAGGTTTGATGCACAAATGTCGTGTGGGGATTTGTGCCACTCCATTTCCTTTGGCACCATGGTCAACCACAACGACCAGCAGAAGCTCCAAAAACAACAGTCCTTGCCACTGTCATCAAATAAACAATGAGAATGATAAGGACAATTTTTTTTTTTCCAGTGGAAGCTGTGAATGCCTTTCTTGGCTGCCAAGTGAGGCTCTTGCAGTGCAATACTCATGCTCAGAGTGTGTCCCTGGAGGGCAGGAAGGTCCAAGTGCATCTGAATGAGTCATTTCCATTGGGCTAATCTACGAAAGGTGCTCAGTGAGGATGCAGTGATTTCCAAGAGGTTTGCAATCACTCCACACCACTGAGGATCAGAAATGAGCTAATGGGAAAGATAACAGGCCCTGTAGTTTCCAAAGCTCCCAACCCCCTGGGTAGTTTCCAGTTTCAGCCAATTATTTTGGTTTTTAAACAGAAGCAAAATCATATCAAGCTAGAACCAGGCAATTGTTTATTAAAACCAGGCCTGGCTGCTGCTGTGAGGGTATTCTCTGAGTGTCAGCCACATGCAAAGATACTTTTCTTTGATGCCTGCAGCAAGTGTTTTCTCTGGGACCTGTGCTGGGGTGGGGGACTGGGATATCTGACATCCTAGGAGACTGGAGAGCTGTGATGGGAGCTCCAGGGAGAAAAGAGCCCTGGCACTTGGGCAGCATTTCTAAGAACATCAACAGGCTCCAAAGGAAAGAAAGAAAACCACCTCCTGCTCCCTAGGAAGTGTCCATACAAGAGACAGATTCCCTTTGGGATGAGGAACAAATACCTATTTAGGAATCATTCCAGAATGGTATTTAGCTGACCTGAAACCTCTGTTTGTAGACACACAAGCCTGACATGTTTCAGCATATTTTCCCTATTTAAACTCATCCTCAGTAATTGGCTTTTCCAGTTGATGGTGATGAATTAGGGGAGAGCTCCTGGGTGAAATGAAATTGAAGAGGACCGAAAGCTCAAATCCAGCTTAATTGTGCATCTGACATGTGAAGAGAAAACAATACCTGGCATTCCCCCACAAAACTGGCTGTCCAGAAGAAGGATCATTAGGAGAGCAAAGCCCTTGTGGTGAATGTCAGTCATATCATTTAAGGCATGTCTGGGACAGATTTTATAGAATCTACATGAAATCTGACCACAGAGAACCAATAAAGAGGAATAATTGCAAGAAACATTTTAACCCCATGAACAGAGAAAATTGGCAAGGTTTGCCAATCTGGCCACAGTGCTCTCACTCACTTGTTGTAAAGGACAATGTCTGGCCTCCAGATGAGCTCTGAGGGGATTCGGATGGATGTGACATTTTCGTACTCCTGGGGGTCCCAGCGCAGCTTGTAGTCATGCCACTCCTGCCAAAAATGAGATGGTTACAAAGCTGGGAGAGTTCAGCAGAAAAACTGAAGAGGAACATGGGAAAACTAACATTTGGGGGCACCCACCTGCTTCACCCACACATTCGTGGTCATCATTTGATTTTTCTCATCCTGAAATGCAAGATCAGATATTGGTTACAGGAGCAGATTAAGGAGCCCAAAGAACCCTCCTAATTTCCCTTAATTGTATTTCATTTATGTAATTAAAAATCACCTCTGCAATAAATGTAAGTTTCATCTTGGAAATAAAAAGCAGATGTTTCTGTCATTTGACATGGGACAGGGCACAGCTGTCTGATACCATTGAACAGCTGAGCCTGCACCTAAGCAATCCTGTGAGCAGATGGACTGGAATTTATTGGGATTTTACTCAGTGCTGATGGATTCAGCCTGGGATGATGATAAAAGGTAGAGGAAAAAGCTCCCCAGCCTGCCTTTGACCTGAGCTCTGCAGGAAGGGAGTGATGGATATATAAACCCTTACTCACACATGTGTGGTGGATTCCAGTGCTCAGCTTCATCTGCAAGTGTGTTCTCCTGTGAAATATTAGCCATGGACACAGTTCTGGAAACAAGAAGCTCAGCAGCATTTCTCCCTCTACCAAATACATGAACTTGTGGCACTATGGATTGGGTTTTCTGCTGACACTGAACTCTTAGATATCCTGGTGTATTTCCATCAATGGGCAGAATTTTCCCAACTCTATGCACAAATAGTATGGAAAGGTAGGACTGTATATACATATTTAAATAATGTCAGGCAGATATAATGCTGGCAGCACTGCAGTAGAGTTAATTACTGTTTGCTGCTTGCCTTTTGTGCCCTCTGTAAGTAACTCAGATGAATGATGTGAGACAGAGCCTAGTGCTGGTCTGACTGAAGAGTCCCACCAGAGCTCAGGGTTTATTTGTGTGGTTTTTCTCTCTCTTGCCTTGGCTGGCACTGAACCCAGCTGAGTTGGCAGGGCTCATCTGACAGCAAACTGCTCATCATTAACCTTGCTCTTGTGGCAGTTCAGGATTGATTGTGAACATTAAAACCCTGAATGTTTGCGGGGAGCTCTGCCTCCTCCTCCCTGAGCCTTCTCATTGCTGTTGTGGCACCAGACGTAAAACCCAATCAGAGGTTCTCTCCTCTGAGGTTAGGGACCAGAAGCACATGGAGGAAGGAGGAATACAAAAACACTCCAATAGAAAACAAAGGGAGAGAAAATATCCAGCTGCTTCCTTGGGTGCAGATGGGAGATGAAGAATGCCATGACCTGGCCTAGTCCTTGAGAACCTGCTTTTCTTACCTCTTTGCAATTTAACCACCTGGGGGTCTCCACCAGACCCCCTGCACTGGGCATCCCAGTGTAGCAGGTGCTGCCCTTTACTGGAATTTTCCTCCCCGGAACCACCCCTTGTGGAAGTTCCTGCCCATCACCACTCCCAAGGCTCTGCCATGCTCCTGTCCTGAATAAAACACAATTCCAATCCCATGGGATTATCTCAGAGGGGTTTGCAATGTGCTGGCACAGCTGGATGCTCTTCGTGGAGCCAACCCAGAGGACAGTGGTGACTCCACAGCCATGGGCTTGTGGCACCATCTGGCCCCTTCTCTCAAGGTGAACACAGCATGGGTTCTGCAGATGCACAGGCATAGCAGTTCAAGTGTGTCTCTCGGTGGCTGCCCCTGGACACATTCTTGATCCCTCCCCACTTATTTCTGGGCTTGGAAAACCCTTGGCACTCCAGGGTGAGGTAAGGACATGCAGGAATGTCGAGTTCCCCATTGATTTCTGTTCCCTTGCCCCCAGCTTTTGTCAGCAGGAGCTGGGCTTTGAATACAGCTCTGATTTCCCTTTCAGAGTCCTTGTCATTGGGAGCTGAGCTGAGTGTTGGGTCTAATAATTGCAGCAGGGTTAGCACCAAAACTGTCACTGTTGGGAAAGGGGAGAGGAGCTGAAGAGCCACAGTGGTGGCAGGAGTGTCACCAGTCACAGAGAGCTCTCCTTCCAGCCATGCCCACAGGTCCCAGCACAGCTCTGCCTGTGAGCTGCACTTCTAACCACTGACATGGTTTTAAGAAGATTAAATTTTCTTAAGTAAACTGGGGAAGCACTGTGGAGCAGGTGAATCGATCCCCCCTCTTCCACGATTCAGCAGCTGCATAATGGAAAGTGTCTCTCATGCCTCCACAGTCACTAATGTCTCATCTTTAGTCTTATCAATTATTCAGATGAGAAAACCATGAAACTTCAACATTAGCAACTGCAAACAGCCCTGGATTCCTCAGGCTGATGTAAGAGTGAGGAGGGGAATGGGAGAACATTGCTGTGCTGCAAAGCTGGAAGTTGATGGCTTCTGCACAAGGAGATGAGACCCTCCAGCAACTGGTGTCTTTGACTCCCCACCTCCTGAACTCTCTCAGTTGTTTCCTTTTCATCTCAAAACTCTGTTTTCAAAATATAAAATGGTGTGGAGAATCATCTGTTATGATTGTCCCACATCACTAATGTCTTTGAGTTGGATTATTCTTTCCCTTATCATAGAAATCACAGAATGGTTTGTGTTGGAAGAGGCTTTAAAGCTCATCCAGTTCCAACCGTCTCCAACACCTTCTTTCAGACCAGGCTGATCAAAGTCTTATCCAGCCTGGCCTTGAACATTTCCAGGGTTGGGGTATTATCACCCCTTTCACTGCCACATGACTACAGTAAAAAGTGTCAGGGAGTCCCCTCTTCTGAAAAATAAGGGGGTTGGACAAGATGACCTTTAAAGGTCCCTTCCAACCCAAACTCTTCTATGAAAGCCAGCCCAATACCTGCTCAAGGAGTGTGCAGCTGCACTGACACACTGTCCTGGCAAGTGCCACATGCAAATAGGGACAGGAAGGAGACAAATGCGGGAGCAAGATCTGCACAAGCTCTAAAGCCTGTGAGTGTGTCTGACATTGGCAGCCCTGCAGGGAACTCCTTTGTCCAACACTTGACCTCAGCACACTGTGCCAGAATAATCCTATAAATACTGTTCCAGTGCACATCAGCCTACGTGCAAACCCCTCTGTTTTGTACAGGGCACATGCAGTTCGCACATGTGTGACTTCTATCTGAGCAAACACTAAAAAAGAATTTTCTTGTTAATATCTGCCAGATTAGCTAAAAACCCTCAAAACTTTCATTGCAGAAACTTCTTCAGGAAATCCCTTTTCCCAAGGTGCTTCTGTAAATTAGTGTTAATGATCATGGCTCAAATTCCAAATTAGGTATTTGATTTATTCTTTTGCCAGAATTGTCTGGCATTTTTGCCATCTGCTCCACTGCCCTGCTGTGATCAGTTACTTGGGCTTTGATAGGGAATTTGAGTTTTTTCCTGTAATAAATAAATAATAAATCCTTTATTGGATCCACTTTGATGACCAGCTACTCATATGAGTCACCCAGTGTTTCACCAGGTCTGTCTGCATGATCACTCTTCTCTGCTGTGGGCAGAGTCCTCTCAACCCAGACCTGGATCAGCCAGTAAATCCCATATGCACCAGGAGCCTGTCCCTGGGCCCCAGGCTGGCTAATGCTGGCCTTTGTTGCACAAAGAGGTGGCACTTACCACATCGATGAGCTGGGCGATGGACAGGCCGAAGCGCACCAACACCACGTCCGAGATGTTGGCCACGGGACGGGACCACTTGTTGTAACCAGAGAAGAGTTTCTTCAGGAGCCTCTCCTCTGCGTGGGCTCGGGTCTCCACGTGGCCAAAGGCTGTGGGCAAGGAATGCAACACCTGCAGGCCCACAGGCTGTCATAGCTGGAGCCTTCTCCAAAGCGAAACTCCAGCAAACCCCAGTGATGGGGACTTGGGGACACACAGGAGGGTGATGCTACTCAGCTGATTTGCCTCCCCTCTATCCCAGGTATTGCCAGGTATTCCTCACTCTTTTCACCCACTATTACAGAGCAGAATTGGTCTGAAGAAAGTGGCAGCAGCAGTAATACATTTAGAAAACACCACATGAGCCACTCTTCCCTGAATCTGGTCTAATTTTTATGGCCACTTTGTGGCAAGTTTCTAGCACTGGAGTCTGCAAGCAGAGGAGAGGGATGCTAGAAGGGCAAGCCAAAAAGGAAAAAGCAGCCTCCTGCTGGGAGATAGGGATTTTGGATCAGATTTACCCATAAAAAATTGTCATTACATGTATCAGGAAAAAAAAGGCAGACTGGAATTCAGCTCTTTAACCTGCTTAATGGATATTTCACTAAAACAATGGGGGAAGGAAGGGGATGGTGGAGAGCACAAGTTGAATAACAAGATCCCAGTTTTGCTCGGGCATAACTTTTGAAGTTGGAGACTGTAAGGAGCAGCCCTGACCCCGCACGTAGGCTCCAGGAGCTGTCGGAGGTGCCTGGTGGTTATTGAAAATTAAAGCCACGTTTCATCCAGGGGCTGTCAGAGGAGCTGTGCTGTGCCAGACAGAGGGGAGAGGGAGCCGGGGGCTCTCCCCACGTCCCTCGTGGAATATGGCTTCTACTTAGTCTTTGCTGCCCTGGATTATACAAAGGAAGCATTAGCTGAGCGCTGGCTGTGCTCTCCCCAGCCGGAGCTGTAGCCCCGAGACACATTAACACACTTTACCCAGGGAAGAAAAGCCCCGGCAAGCAGCAGGATGCTGAGCCCCCGTCTGAATTGTCCCTCCTGTCCCCTTCCCACCCCGGCTTTAAGCCTTTCTCCATCAAATCAGACAAGGAGCAGAACATAAAGGCAAAGCGCTGCTCGGCAGAGGCTGGTGTTCAGGGGACCAGAAATGATGGGGCAGAAGGGTGGAGGAGTGAGGGAAATTCCCGCTTGACAAAGACTGGTCTCTGCAGTGTGTCTTTGAGACGGATAAGAGAGGAAAGAACTAAAGAGCAGAGTAGGAGGAGAAGAGCTTTCTCAAACTTACCGGGGAAAATGCTGGCACACAGCAGGAGGAGGAGATTTCCCTTAGGCACCAGAAATCCCATCGTGGAGCAGAGCCTTAGTGTGCAGAGTCTCTCGTCAGGGCAACTTTTCCACTCTGAGTCTCTGAATCCTCCAGGTTCATTCCTCTAAACTCCTTTCACTCTCTCTCCCTCTGGGAAGGGATAGCAGCCGGTGCTTTGTTTTTTTTCTTCTCTCTTCGGAGTGATTTCCAGCTCTTTCTCCTCGAAGGATACTCTTTCCTGGGACGCTGCTGCTGGTTTACTCACAAGTGATGTGCAAGGGCTGCAGAGAGCTCCTGTAAGAGCCTGGGGTTCCCAGCCTCCCTGGGCTCTCCTGCTGCTCCCCTCCTCCTTCCGACGAGGCTCTTGGGCTGCTGGTTTGTTTGCTGCTGCTGCTGCTGCTGCTGCTGCTGCTGCTTTCAGCCTTCCCCCAGCCCTTGGGACAGCCTTTGCTCGGATTTTGCTGCTGATGGGCCACCGATGATGCCTCTGGAGCAGAGTGAGCACAGCGTGTTTGTATATTTAATGTAGTCAGACCTGCCCACCTCCTGCTTAGGAGGAGGAGGAGGAGGAGGAGGAGAGAATCCCTGCGCTCCAGCAAACAGGCTGCAGGGTGGAAAACTTTTGCAGGAGGAATAAAGGGGGAGATCCAGAGCCCAGCTGCAGACAGAG